>CM059866.1:3086205-3588499 GCA_030490815.1 Acer saccharum
AAGAAAAAAATCTTTAATTTGCTAGATACAACTCGTAATCATCCCAATTAAATGGACTAATTAGTTGAAGTTAATAAATAAAATAAAGTGATAATCGATTTGTCAATGTTAAATAAATTATATATAAGATGATAAGATGAATAATATAGTAATAACAAATCACTTGATTTTTTTTTTTTTCTTAACAAGATTAAATTGTAGTTATTTCTTAACTAGCTCAAGACCGACACTTTTAAATCAGAGTAATCTAACACTATTGTATTTACGAAATTGAAACTAATGGATTATTTCAGATTACAAAGAATAAAAACAGTCAACATGAGACTACCTATGGCGGGCTGTTAGACCATATCAGAGACAATCGTGTGGTGCTGATTGTGCTAACATATACCAGCAATAGTGAACCAATCTCACCAGAACATCTCCACCTCCAATCTGTCAAGAATGGTTTTGGAGCCATTTCTAACTAATTTTATTATCAGGATTAATTGAGAGCCATAGATATGACACATCAGATCTATGATCTAACAGAATATCTCAAATGTATATTAACACACTTTTGGTGTGAGATTCATTAAGTGAAATACAGTGAAGAGTTGAACTCTCTCTCTCTCTCTCTCTCTCTCGTTATCTCCATTAAAGCTCTTCTAAGCTTTCTTTGTTTTCTCTTTACTTTTCTTTTTGGCTTTAAGTCTTTTATGGTATCAGAGCAACAGCTACTAACAGTCATGACGTCTTCAAGCTCAGATTCTGACAGTGATTCCAATTCGAGCAAGAACAATTGATCCGGGTCAAAGAAGTTAAAGTCACAGGTCTCTTCTCTTTCTTCAAATCTGAACTTTAAACTTCCAATTAAGCTTGATCGGAACAATTATTTCTTTTGGAAGTCACAAGTTTTACCAGCAATTAGAGCTTTCGATCTATAGAGTTTTGTTTTAGGAACTGGCATCTGTCCACCTAGGTTAGTCAAATCTGGTCGATCAAATGATGCAGAAAAAATTGAAAATGATGATTTCATTAATTGGAAGAAAGCTGATCAATTGATTATGTGTTGGATCTTCTCAACTCTGAGTGAGGATGTATTTGGTCATGTAACTCATTATGTTACATCTCACGAAGTATGGAAGACTCTTGAAAACCTTTTTGTCAACAAAGCAAGGCTAGAGTCTTACAATTGAGGGATGAAATGTAAAGTATTAAGAAAGGAAGTCTATTTGTGAGTGATTACATTCTGAAAATAAAGGCACTTAGTGAAAATTTAGCTGCAGCTGGACAACCATTCACTGAAGCTAAGTTGATTTCACAAATCTTGGGAGGTTTAGGCTTAGAATATGATGTTGTAGTGGTCAATGTGACTGGAAGACAAGGTAAGATTAGTCTTCAAGAGGTTCAATACCAGTTGATGAGCTATGAAAGTAGATTGGCCAAGCATAGTTCTAACATCTCTCTTGACATGAGTAATGCATTTGCTCAATATGCCTTTAATAATGCCTCTGCTCAATATACATATAATAATTTCAGAGGCAATAACAATAACAATAGAGGAGGTCGTTATAGAGGCAGAGGCAAGGGCCGAAATGGTGGTAGGCCTGGTTCAAAATTCATATGCTAGCCATGTGGCAAAAATGGACATGTTGTGTCTTCTTGCTACAAGCGATTCAATCAAGCCTTTTAAGGTTTGAGTATGCAAAATATGCAGTCTCCAGGTCAAGGGAACAACTCAGGCCTTCAGACACATATGTGTCAATATAACAATGGTCAATGTACAACTGCTCACAACACTGGTTCTTATCCTAACCAGAAGCAGGTGCAAGGGTACAACGCCAATTTTTCTAATGCTAATGCATACATTGCATCCTCCAGCACAGTCATGGATCCCTCTTGGTATGTGGACAGCGGAGCCACGAATCATGTTATACAAAAATACATTAAGCAATCCGTTTTTTATTTTTTATTTTTATTTATTATTATTATTATTTTAACTATTATAGCTACGCACTTGGGTTAAATTTAGTATTATTGTTTATCTTATTGATAATGAGTTTAACTACTTATTATATTTGTTCAAATAAAAAAATAATAATTATTTTCTTAAACCGCCAAAACAAACTGATCCAAACCGATTTTTATTGGTTTGGTTTGGTTTGGTTTAACATTATAATTTGTTTGGTTTGGGTTGTAAAATAATAACCCGATTAAATAATGGTTTGGTTTGGGTATCGTCAAACCCAACCCAAACCCACCCCTACCTGGAAGAGATAAGGTTGCCATTTGGCAATTCTGTTACAACTGAAATTCTTGCCAAAAGTTTGTTAGGCTCAGTTGGTGATGATGACTCAGCTGATCATTGATATTGATGATGATCATGATGGTCATGACATAACCATCATTATCGATACTGCTTCTAAGTAGAGCATGCTGACGTAGAATGACTGTGAGTTGATTTCGAATGACTCTGAGTTTGCTCTTTAATATTAGGGGTTTTTACATTTTGGTCCCAACTAAATTGGGAAACATCATTTTTTTACTCCTTAATACAAATTTCATCAATTTGGTCCTTATATAATTGAAAATCAATCAAATTAGTTCCAATGTTAGTCAAAACCATCACTGTGACTAATGGTAGGACTAAAATGATGAAATTTGTATTAAGGAGTAAAAAAATGATGTTTCCCAATTTAGTTGGGACCAAATTGTAAGAACCCCTTATTATTATATGTTATATGAATTTTTTTTTTATAAATAATATCATTTATTTAGTAATAATAATAATAATAATAATAAATATTTGAAAGTCATGGTTATTTAGTCACAGTTATTCCAACTCCATCCCATTAGAAAGTACGTGTATTTTGGGGTTGTAGTTTATAACGTAACATATATGGTGGAGGTTCATAATATATATTAATAACCAATTTCTTTAAATATGAAAATTTCAAATTCGAAGAGATCTAGAAAATTAAAAAAAAAAAAAAAAATTATATTATATTTCCAAATTTTCAGATTGAATCTCCACCATCCATTATAATTATAATAAATATAAGGGAAATTTAAAATATATATATATGATTGTTATTATATATATATATATATATACATATATATATATATATATATATATAGATATATATATATGATTATTATTAACAGTATCATTTAATGTGTATGTTGATGACTTTGTGAATTCCAAAAGTTCATACTATTATATATATCATAAATTGGAAATATAAGATTATTATTATTATTATGATTATCATTATGATTATTATTATTATTATTATTATTATTATTATATATATATATATAATAAATATTATTCGTATTATATGTTATGTTGTATAATTAGATATATTAGAATAAGAAAAAAATTCTTAAGAATACAGTATCATTTATTATATACCATGTGTCGTGGCCACAACAAAAGTAACTATTTTTATGTTATATGGAAAAATATATATATATATATATATATATATATATATAGTATCATTTAATATAGGCATATCTACTAATAAGAGGTTTTTACAAATTGGTCCCAACTAATTAATTGGGAAACATCAATTTTTTACTCTTTAATTCATATTTCATCAATTTGGTCCTTATGTAATTGAAAATCAATCAAATTAGTCCTACCATTAGTCAAAGTAACAGTTTTGACTAACGGTAGGACTCATTTGATTGATTTCAATTATATAAGGACCAAATTGATGAAATTTGAATTAGAGTAAAAAAGTGATATTTCCTAATTAAGTTGGGACCAAATTATAAAAAACCCCTTAATATTATCTCTAACACATCCAAATCTATTTTTTTTTTAAAAAAACATCTTCTCAAACTCTTACAAAATCTTATTATCTCCGGAAATTTATTTCATAATTTTCAATCTGCTCCTCTCTCTCTCTCTCTTTAAACTATTCATCCAAATCTATTTATAATGAAAAAGGATAAAACTTCTTCTCAAACTCTTACACAATTTTATTATCTCTAGTGATTTTTATTTTTATTGTAGAATAATCATCTTATTCTAGCTATAAAAATGACTCCAATTCCAATACAATTCAATGAATCAAAAGAAAGAGAGAAAAAAAAAAAAGATAGGAAATATAAAGGAGCATGGCAGTTTGGCAGTGATGACCATTGCCATCATGAAGAAAGCATTAACTAAATAAACTAAGATAATCTTAAAATTGTTAACCTTGTGTCCTTGCCAAGTCTTGAGTCCATTGATTTATTTTTATTTTTTGAAAAAAAATGAGCATCAGTTGCCAGTTTGGTGGTGATTGCAAATTTGAAATAAAATTAGGGATTCTAAAATTATGATGAAAATGTTTATGGGCTGCCAAAAATCTCTAATCCTAACCATTAAAATGGTTTAACTTATCTAATTATGATTGAAAAATACAAAAAAATCTTGACCATTAAAATCTCTAAGGGTGCATTTGGTACGCGGGACGGGACAGGACAACGTGGGACAATTTGTTCTTGTCCCACGTTTGGCACGTCCTTAGCATGGGACAGGACGGGACAAGGTGGGACAAAAATCACAAAAAATTGTCTCACCCAAGAGTCCAAGACCCTAGGACAACTTGTCCCATGCCATGAGACAAGTGTCAAAAAGACCAATTTACCTTTTAAATTTTCAAACAATTACAATCATATCTAATATATTATATATTATAATTACATATATAATATTATATATATTATATAATAATATATATATATATATATCCTATATATAATAATATTCAATATATTATATATTATTAAATATAATAGTATATATATATATATATATATATGATATATTAAACATTATTATTATATATAAGATATATATATTATTATAATATATATATATATATATATATTAATATATATTTTTAATATATATATATATATATATATTATTATATATATATATATATTAATATATATTTTTAATATATATATATATATATATATATTATAATAATATGTATATATTATATAAAAAATATATATAATATAAATATAATATATTATATATATATATATAATAATATTTAATAAATCATATATATATATATATATATATGTATATATTTTTTGTAACATATATATATATATATATACACATTATATAATATATATATTATATTTTTTATATGTACTAATATTTAATATTATATATATCTATATATATCTTATATATATTATTACATATAATAATATAATATATCATATTATTATATATATAATACATGTAATATTATATATTAATATATAATAATATCAAATAATAATAATAATAATAATAATAATAATAATAATAATAATAATAATATAATAATATGTTATATATTATTATATATTATATATTTTTATTATTTAATATTATTATTATATTATTATATATTATATATATTTTTTATTATTTGATATTATTATATATTAATATATAATATTGTAATATATGTTATATATATAAGAGGGGTACTCTGGTCATTTGAATATCTTGTCCTGTCATATCCTGTCCTATCCCAGCCATACCAAACGTATAATAGTACAGTCCACAGTTCTGTCCCAAGCCTTCCAATCACAATACAAAACAACTTGTCCCATCCCATCTTGTCCTGTCCCATGTCCATGCCAAACGCACCCTAACTGCAACATGTCACTAGATTCTTTAGAGCTTAGGAGAAAATCCAAATATATATATATGGTCTTGTTCACATTAGTACACACTGATGTAAATATATAAGGACATTGAATGTGAAACACTCATTATGGAGATGGAGAAGTTTTGACAAGTACATACTAAGGCCAAGTTTGGCATTGCTGTGCTTTTGGGAGAATTGCTTTTGATTCTGCTGTGAGGAAAATTGCTTCTGATTCTGCTGTGGGGAGAATCAGCTGAGTGTTTGGTAAACTGATTTTTAAAAATGCTATGAAAACCAAAATCAATTTCAATGTGTTTGGTAAACTGTAAGTAAAAAGTGTTGTGGGAGTGCAGAATTACTATAAAGGACACAAATGACTATTGAAGATGTTTTGAAAATAAATGATTTGTTTTATTTTGTGTGACCATAAACATGTTATAAAATAAATAATTTATTTTATTTTTGTATGACCATAAACATGTTATATAAAAAAAAAAATTGTTTTATTTTTTTATGACCATATCACATTATTACTTTTTTTTTTTTTTTTTCTATTGCCACATATATTGCGAATATATTAAGAAAACTCTTTTGATTTCTTCCATAATTTTTTCTAAATATCAAAATATGTTTGAAGGAGTCATGAGATTACACAATTGAAATAGACAACAAAAGACCCCAAATAGCAAAATATGGTACGAAGTTAAGAGTAAAATGCAAATAAATGCTAAGTGCACGCACTCATTAAACTTTGCGCAATTAAATTTCTTAAGTTCTCCATTTCTCGTCTTCCCGGACCATCTTCTTCGTGTGTATAAAGGTGTAAGAATAAAGGTGTTTGAGAAAATGCTTCACTGAAGCTTTACCAACTCAAAATACAGAGTCTGGTTTTCAGAGAGTTTTCATTTCTTAACTTTTCTCAATAATGAATTGAATACAGAGAATGTACATATATATTGTAGGATCACGCTACTGGAATGTTTCTAACTAACATTCCTAGATTTACGGTCATCCAATAATCTTGCCAAGTCAGCTTTGATAATAACTGATTTGGCGCCTAAATTCTGTTAGGCAAGTCTTCATCTGCAGCCGTTGCTCTAATACTTATCAGTATTGATACACGGCTGAGATTCATCCTTCAGACCGATTCTTGACCTTCGAAGTATTGCGGAAGTGTGATTGACATTTCTTGATCAAACCATTTCCTGATGCTCTGAGAAGCACGGGATCATTGGAGGCTTTAACATCAGACTTACTAGTAGCCTTAACAGTGTGCAACCCCACAACCTCAAACTAGATTGTCGTGGACTGTTGTCTTATTGTATCAATCAATAAGCCAATCAATTTCTAAAAGGCAAACCAATCAATTTCTAAATTAACTTCATTTGATTTAAGTAAAAGTAAACTGTGTTAATAAGAATAATAATAGTTTAATCATAATTAATTTATAAAAGAAAATCCAACAATAAAGAACCAAAGAAGTAGATATATGCATAGCATGTATATATATATATATATATATATATTTGAAAACAGAGCAATAAAGACACAACAAAACACACACACACACACACACACACACACACACACACACACACACACACACACACACATATACATATATATATATATATATATATATATATATTTGAAAACAGAGCAATAAAGACACAACAAAGCACAGCAGCCGTCAACAAAACACAGCAACAAATAGATATATGCAGATATATGCATAGCATGTATATATATATATATATGTATATATATGCTAGAAAACAGAGCAACAAGGCTCAACACAAGTTTTTTTTTTTTTTTGAACTGCTGATAAAATAAAGGCCATAAGGCAAGCAACAAGCAACCAACACCCCCAATCCACAGGGGAGGGGCAGAGCCCCAAACAAAAGGAACCAAAAGCCCCACAAAAACACAGAAAAATAAACACACGCAGACAGGAACCAGAGAAAGACAAGAAAAAAAACGAAGCACCAGAAGACTGCAGCAAGGCACTGAAAAACAAGGAATCAGTGAACCTCCTACGAAATAAAATCCCCTTCAGAATTAGAACCTCTCTTCGCCAAAGAATCCGCAAAACAATTGGTGGACCTAGGATTAAAGATGACCACCGTTCTGCCCAATACCGACAGAAGCGATCTAATATCATAAATAAGATTTAAATGCTTCAGGCTTCCGAAACCATCTCCATTGACCTAGGACACAGCCACCTTCGAGTCACTTATGATTGTGATATCTTTCCCCACCAAAACCTGAGAACTAGTGCATAAAGCAGCAGCTTGATGGATTGCAATGATCTCAGCCGTATTGGCTTCCGCATTGCCAATATACCTGGAGAAAGATCCCATAACCTTGCCACAGTGATCATGCAAGACTCCACCAATGCCCGCGGACCCGGGACAGCCCCTAGCCGACCCATCCACATTGAACTTCAGAGCTCCTAATGAAGGGGGGGTCCAGTCGCCTCTGCGAACAGCCTTAACAGGTCTTGAAACAGAACACCTTTCAGCTATGTTTTGTAACAAAACAGAGATTGAATCCGTGCATCCCTTACCATGATATTTGAACCACCAAGCGACTCTGATTTTGATCATGTCAATAGCATGAGCAGTCCCTTGATCGGAATTTCTAAACACCACTTGATTCCTTGAGTCCCATATGGTCCAAACCGTAGCAAAGAAAAGAGTGTTCCAAGTGCTACCTTGACTGGTTTTCGGACAAAGACCAAACCATCCTAAAGCCCAGTCCATGAGGGATTTATTGGCACACCAATTCACACCACACCAAGCCATGCACTGCCACCAAACAGAAGTCGCCCACTTGCAATGCAAAAACAGGTGGTCGACAGATTCCTCTGTCACCTTACACATCGGACAAACCTGAGGCGTATTGATGCTGAAACCAAACTTGTTCAACACCTGTCTAACGAGAATTCTACCCCTTAAAAGTTGCCAAGTAAAAATCTCAATTTTGCTTGGACAAATTCCTTGCCAAACAAGAGAGGGGTCAACAGAATCAGCCTCTACACCCAACTCCTCTAGTTTTCTACGAAATGAACTCACCGAAAACAAACCTTTAGAGCAAAAGGACCAAGCAAGCATATCCTTTATCATAGGGCGAGGTTTGAATTGTTCAAGTCTACAAACAAAGGTGTTCCATTGATCCCTTTCCCAATCAAACAATTGTCTCCTCATGGGCACCTTCCATACCCAAGTCTGACCATTCCAGGTGCCGAAGTCTTCAACCAGACCACTCTTCTTTGAGGATATCGCAAAAATTCTTGGAAAGGCATTCAAAAGAGGCATTTCTGAATTACCCAACTCGCTCCAGAAATCTATCCTCTTGCCATTGCCTAAAACATTTATCAAACCCTCCTTCAGAATCTGCGCACATTGAGAATCATTGGCAAACAGCCCTTTGACAGCCTGCACAAAGTAAGACGCCACAGCCGACCCCGGATAATTCCACTTCCAACTCAACGCTCCAGTCTTAATTCCATACTTGGCACAAATAACCTTTCTCCATAAACTATTCTCCTCATTTCCAAATCTCCAAACCCACTTAGCCAACAAACTTTTGTTTTTGTCTTTCATCCTCCCAATTCCCAACCCTCCATTTTTCTTACTTCTACACATCGAAATCCAATCCACCGCATGAATTTTCTTCTTTAAAGTCTCATCACCCCAAAAAAAGGAACGCTGTATTTTTTCCAAACGAGTTGCCACCCTAATAGGCATATTAAAAACGGACAAGAAGTAGTTTGGGATGCTTGACAGGACAGATTTGATGAGAGCCAAGCGACCCCCTTTACTAAGAAATTTTTTCTTCCACGACGCAAGTCTATTTCCTACACGGAGCACAAGATTATCCCAAAAGGATTTGAGGCGGGGTTTTGCTCCAAGAGGGAACCCAAGATACGTAATTGGAAGTTTAGCACTTTTACATCTAAAAGCCGCAGCCCAGTCATGAGCAAAAGATCTCTTTTTCCCCACTTTAACCACACACAATTTGTGGAAATTGATTTGGAGGCCCGAAGCCATCTCAAAACATCTTAGGATTCTCCTAGTGTTTCTAACATACTCCAAGCATGGTTTGAGGAAAAGAATTGTATCGTCGGCAAATTGCAAGTGAGTCAAATGGACCTCACTTTCCCCAAACACCATTCCTCTCAGCAAACCCAAATCAGTAGCTTTTCTAAATAAACTACTTAAACCTTCACTAGCAATATTAAATAAAAAGGGGGGATAGGGGGTCACCTTGCCTTAGCCCTCTCTCAAGACCAAACTGGGCCGTAGGGCTGCCGTTCACAAGGACAGAAAGCCTAGGAGTAGAGATGCAACTTTTCATCCACATCCTCCACCTTTCACCAAAACCCATCAGTTTCAACATAGAGTCAAGAAATTCGTGATCAACAGTGTCATACGCTTTTTCGAAATCGAGCTTAATTATGAGACCACCCTCAGAATCATTCCTCCACGAGTGAATCACCTCCTCCGCAATGATGAAACTGTCCGTAATTTGGCGATTAGGAACAAACGCCATCTGAGAATCCCCTATAACCGAATCCATGACTAATTTAAGTCTATTAGCCAAAACTTTAGACAAAATTTTGTAAAGCGATCCCACGAGGCTTATCGGCCTAAAATCTTTCAAAGATTCACAAGTTAAAAACACAGCAGCTCTCAATACGAAACACAAGAAAACATAGCAGCCCTCAAAACCACCTTTTATATTCATTCAAGTGAGAATATTCATCAAGCAGTTTATGAGCATCACCAAGTCAGTACCAATTTTGGTTTTCACACGAAACCCTAACTACCCATTTCCTTCAAGAATAAATAGTTTCATACAAGAATAGCAAAATTTTATAAAAACGAAAACAAAAAGAAAAGGAAAAACATAGGGGTTTTCGTTTGCTCAACTCCACAACAACAAAATTCATATTATGATGGAGGGAGAAGCAGCCGAGAAGCACAGAGAAAGAAATTACAATGAAAATTTCGGAGAGAAAGGATGGAGGGAGTGGAGAAATTTCAGAGATAATGGGTTGTTACTCACCGATCAAGCAGCTATAGAAGCCTTCGCGTAAGGATGGAGGGAAAGGAGACGGTAGGATGGAAGGAATCGACTCAGTTGATGGTTGCCAGAGGTGAACAGAAAAAAGGGTTTTGTTTTGTTTTTGGTAAATCCCATGAAAGACCAGGGATAAAATAGGCAGTTTGGAAAAAAATTCATTAATGTTGAAGAGTAGCGTGTTTGAATATTGCTTCTCCAAGAATCAGTTTTTTAAAAGCAAGAAAAACTAGCTTCTCATTTTCTGATTCTGGGGAAGCTAAAAGTGGCCAAAAGCGCTTCCCTAAAATTTTACCAAACACCCCAGTCTATGTCTAGAATCACTTTTGGTCCTAAAAGCAGCTCTAGAAGTAATGCCAAACTGGGCCTAAGTCAAAGTATGAAAAATGAGTGGCTCACATTCAATGTCTTCATATATTTATATCGGTGCTTATTGACTTAATAATTTAAAATTATAATAAATTTTTATTATATACAGTCCACTGATGTAAATAGGTTGTCCTTATCACTTCAAAAGTATATGCATGAACGAGTAGATATCAAGTTCAGATTTGAATTTAGTAAAAGTCAAAATGGCACGAGGAGATGGACTTTGACTTGGGTGTGTGTTCATTGCAAAATTTCGAAGATTGTTGGGTAATAAAATAAATATTCCAAAATTGTAAATATATATTACTGGTGGAGTGGTGGGCACCCATGTTACCAAATCCTTAAATTGATTAACCATTGCCCAAACCTTTATTTATTTATTTATTTATTTATATCAGGTCCTAACCATTGCCCAAACCAAATCAAACCAATTTAAGCGGTTTGCATTGGTTGGTTAAATAAAATAAATCCATTGGTTGTTTAAAAGCAATATGATTGGTTTGAATTGGTTTGTGGGCTTATAAACCGTTTATCACATGAGATAAATATGATTCTGTATGAAAAAAAAAAATTCGAGACCAAACTTAGATAATGTTATGGAATTGACTCAGAAATTTGAGTTGATATAGGTTGATATAACCTGACCCATATATATATATATATATATATATATATATATACAATTTTTCTATTGTCAGTTAGAACTGACAAAAGATATATCAGTTCTTTACCTGTGGGCCATTAGATTTAAATACTTTGACTGCATACACTTGTCAAAGCATCTTTTAAATCCAATGGTCCACATGTAAAGAACTGATAATAGAAAGACTATATATATATATGAGTCAAGCTAAATCAACTTAAATTTGTGACTTAAAATTTTGATTTCAATATCTTAACCACTCATGTGCTCTTAATCTAAAATGATTGAAATTTGAATATATTTATAACTCTAGAATTAAGAGTACATAGGTAGTTGAGTTTTTTTTTTTTTTTTTTTTTTTTTTTTTGGAATTGTCAAATTTTATTGAAATCATAAAAGGGCTGGCACCTAAACCAGACCAAAACAAGGGCACACACCAACACCAAACAACAAAAACAGCCCCACAGCAATAGCACAAAACACTACAAAAAAAACATAGCACAGCCACGAAACACCAGAGGAACGCCCGGAAATGGCCAAAACAGAGGTCAAACAAAGCAAAGCAAACAAAACAGGAAGCTCCCCCCACTAGAAACCGACCAGAAACACCCCACTAACCCCTAGCAGCTTGACCCCAACTAAGCCAGCCAAAAACACCCGTAAGGCACCCAAAAACGATCACATCAAAATAGCCACCAACACCCTCAGCTCCATGCTACCCAGCTAGCCAACCTCACGCTCGAAATCAGAGGTCTCTTGTTTTGAATTTGGAAACACATTTTAAGTCGATTTAGCTTCACCCATATATATATATATATATATATATATATATATAAATTCTATTATCAGTTCAAACTGACAAAAGTTATATCAGTTCCTTGCATGTGGGCCATTGGATTTAAATACTTTGATTTGGTTGTATTTACTTGTCAATCAAAGTATTTAAATCTAGTGACCTACATACAAGGAACTGATATAACTTTTGTCAGCTCGAACTGATAATAGAAAGACTGTATATATATATAAGACTTCTCGCCTACAAACCCTTGTATAAAATTATATACAAATCTTGGATCAAAATCCAAGGGCTTTATATTCTCTCTTCTGACCCACCACTTATATAACAACCCTTGGATTTTGATCTAAATGATGAAAAGTGAGTTTGTATATAATTTTATATCAGGGGGTTTATAGGTGAGAAGTATTGTATATGTATATATATGGTCATTCTACGGTGCAACAGTATGTGATCACTTAAAATTGCATGTTATCGCATATATACATATAATGTTATCGTATATGAATTGTATGTGATCACTCAGTTAAGTTATTGTGATAGTATGTTAGGGCATGTGATCACATATTTGTTGATGTGATCGTACTAAAAAAGACATGATTACAGTTAAATTTTTTTAGGTTGCACCATGCAATGTTGCACAAAAGGGCATCCCATATATATATATTTTTTTGAAAAGCAAGCTTTGGCCATACTAGTCCTTAACAGCCACAAGTACTAGTCCTTTTACTAATCTTTAGTTATTGAATAACCTTAAATTTACCAATTTATATTATAACAAGGAAAATTTCTGACCCGTTAGGTAGTCTTTGCCCCTAGTTAATCTTATCTTTATGACTTTATATTATAATAGCATTTGGAATTGGTCTTGTCCATAATTCTCCTCTTGTTCAATATAATAATCTTCAACAATTCAAGTAATTATTTCTCATAGTATAATATGTCACTCAAGTCAAGAGTGAAAAGTTTACCAAGTTGTTTATCAACTTATGTATCTGAAAAAAAACAAAAAAAACTTATGCCACTGAAATGAGAAATTATTATTTTTTATGGTGGAAACCTGCCACTGGTTTTTGCTTATGTAAGCAAGGGTACTTCTTGTGATTTTCAGAAGTCACTATCGTCATTGTAAAATTTAGACTTCCCTTTGAAACGCGTCTTTCCATTGAAATTACAAGATATATATAAGATACCTCCAGGAACTGCATGACATTGAAACAGAGATCAGACAATTCGATTCTGCTTTGAAATTAATCAAATCCTTAATAATACTTTGTCTTTTCAAAAAAAAAAAAAAAATCATGGTGAAGTCTACCTCTACTACTGGTACAACTAAGAAGTCATGGTTGAAAAAAGGTTCATGGAGTCCTGAAGAAGACCAGAAATTGATAGCTTATATTAACAGATATGGCATTTGGAATTGGGCTGTGACGCCAAAAGCTGCTGGTAGGGTGCACAACCAAATTATATTCCTCATTTAATTTATATATATTTTTTGATAACCTAGAAATCTCTTGAACCCGCTTAGCGAAACTGTGTTCGAAACTAGGATTTGAACCATAGATCTTGTGGGAGCAAAACATAAGCCTAACCCCTCATAGTGTCCTCATTAATTTATAATGAAATATCAATATTAATTATAGTTGTTTTTTTTTTTCCTTCTAATTAGGTTTGTTGAGATGTGGGAAGAGTTGTAGACTTCGGTGGATGAATTATCTAAGGCCAGGCATCCAGCATGGAAACTTCAGTCAAGAAGAAGATGAAACCATAATTAACTTGCATCATCAACTGGGAAATCGGTAAGTATTCTCACCTCTCCAAACATACCCTCTATTTATCTAATAAAGTAAATTTTCAAACAAATGCCCTATTCAAACACAAACATCCCAATTGGAATGTGCTTGGGGTATAGAAAGTCAACAGTGCCCTTGGGTAAAAGGGAGAGGTTATTTTGGTAGGTAAATTTCACAAACAACCCTGAATTTAGGTGTAATTGTATAAATATTCATTTTTTATAATAATTACCTTATCATTGGTTGACTTTTGTTAACTTTAACCTTTAACCACATTTGTATTCTAAAATGACTAAACTACCTCTAAAAATTATTTATCTTTTCTTTTATTATTTAAAAATATTAAAAAATATTTACTTAAAAAATTGAAAAAAATCGGTACAATTTTTTTTGTTGCTTTTTTTTTTCTATCATTTTTATTAACACAATCAAAACCCATAAAACTGAAAAAATGGCTGTGTTTAGTGGTTTTGATTCTATTAATTAAATGTAATTGTTGGTTGGTTTTGATTATGTTGATGAAATGAAATTGTTTGTGGGTTGATGAGTATGAAATTGAATGTTTTGATGATAAAGTTGGTTTTTGAAATCTGAAAATTTGTTGTTTGGGGACATGGAAAATGTAAAAAAAAAAAAAAAAAAAAAAAAAAAAAAAATGATAGAAAGAAAAAGAAAATAAAAGCAACAAAAAAAATTGTACTGATTTTTTCAATTTTTTAAGTAAATATTTTTTAATATTTTTAAATAATAAAAGAAAAGATAAATAACTTTTCAAGGGTAGTTTAGTCATTTCGGGATACAAATGTGGTTAAAGGTTAAAGTTAACAAAAGTCAAATGACGGTAGGGTATATTTATGTAATTATTAGTAAAAAATGAATATTTATACAATTACACCAAAATTCAGGGTTGTTTGTGAAATTTACCCACCAAAATAACCTCTCCCTTTTACCCAAGGGCACTATTGACTTTCCATATCTCAAGCACATTCTAATTGGGATGTTTGTGTTTGAATAGGGTATTTATTTGAAATTTTACTTTATTAGATAAATAAAGGGTATGTTTGTGCAATTAACCCTAAAATTTATCAGGCGCAGGAATTTCACACGAACCTTATCAATGCTGTATAATGGTATTAATTAATTGTATCTTGTCTTGTATTAGATGGTCTACCATTGCATCAAGATTACCTGGAAGAACAGACAATGAGATTAAAAATCACTGGCACACCCACTTGAAGAAACATAGCTTTTTGCAAGGAAATCAAGCAGTCGATAATGAGAATCCATCTGGTGATCATCAAATTGACAACAACCAAACCATTGAAGAGAACAATGGTTCATGTGGAAGTACATACGAAGAACTCCAAAATTCATGGGATCCGGAGTTATTTCCAATGGAGGGGTTATACATGGTGGATGATTTAGGTGCAACATATACAGACCCCGGATTTTTGGTTTCAACTTCTCAATGGGGATTCCAAGAAAATACAGATACTACATTTGCTTCCGGTTATGATGTTAACGATGGTTTATGGGACTACTTATTGATGGAAGCAAATGAAGAGTCTAATTAATTAATAGTTAGAATTAAACAAGTATGCTTGGAATATCATGGCATGCATTTGGATGCAATTGTGCTGTACTCAATGTTTTGAGGAGTGTTTTGATAATAAATAATGTTAATTAAGTTAATGGTAATGAAATCGCTGTTTCAAAACAAAAAGTTACCGCTAATTTCAAAAACTTATAGTAAACATAAGATATCGTTAAAAACTTAAAACCGTCTCAACAAGCCCTACAATAAACAGTTTCTCCAAATTCAAACTTTTCAATCTTCAATCTTCATTTTTGCATTTTTTTTTTTCCATTTTAGGCAGTATTTTGGATCTTAACTTTTAGTAAGAATTTCTATTTTCAATTTGTTTAGTTGAGTTGGTTTAGGAAAGTTCTTTTAGAACATTTCATTAACTCAAGTATGTCTTTTTTGGTAAATTTTGAGAATTTTCTTTAGTTCAGTACATCAAGAGTTCTAATCATATTTGAAGTTAGTTTTGTTTTTCTAATTAAGCATGGCTATGAAGTCTTATTGTTATGTTTTTGTTAATATTAATAAAATCTTTTGGTTTAGACAAATTTTTGTTGTGGATTCGTCTATCCTAATACTTCATAACTTTTCTTTTGATAAAAGCGACCCAACATATGCACTCTCTCAAATGCATGGTTTATAATTGTGGTAGCCAAAAATTTATGCACTCTCTCAAATGCATGGTTTATAATTGTGGTAGCCAAAAATGGCCCAATGGCCCAACACGCCAAGGCCCAATCTCTACGAATCCTACCCAGGCCCATTTTGTTGGGTCGACCCAACACAGATGCCAGCAGAAGCTACCGCTGAAGATTTATTCAAAGATATCAGTTACAAAAATATCTAGTAACTGCCCACTCAAGAGAGGAAATCTCTTCAAAAATCACGCCCACTATCAAATGCTGATAGTGGACGTTGGAACCACAGCACCTGGTATAAATAGAGAAGGTTTCTTCATAGAAAGCTCTCTGAATTCTTTCTCAACTAAAGCTAAGAATAGTGTGTTGAAGCTTTGCTTCCATAAACATTCCGATCACCGGAAATTGACCATAGCCACCTTCACGATACATTGCTCAGCCCAAGCATACATAAGGCTGTAATCCAACCCCCACCTTTCTATTTTTTTTTTTTTTTTTTCACATTATATTTCTGTTTAAAGTTCTTTTGCAAGTTCAACGAAGTTCAAATGACCATTGATAACTCTTATTTCTACACGTTGTGTAGCCCCTTACTTTCATCTTTTATGCTTGTTTTCCGAGTGAAACAGGGTATTTAACATTTTAAATAAGTGTTTCAGGATATTTTTCATCACAGGGGCTAAAGTGCAAAAATAGAGAAATATTGGGGCAAAAGTGTAATTTTTGAAACTTGGTTCTGCGCCCTTGTTTTGCGATTAGGGACCGCAGAAAAGGGCACATAAAGGGACCAGAAGACCCACTTTTTATAATTCTGCGCCCTAGGGCGCAGAATAGGGGGCAAAAGTCAAGGCGAAAAATTTGATGAAAGTTTCCTGCAGAT
Organism: Acer saccharum; assembly: GCA_030490815.1. NCBI lineage: Eukaryota > Viridiplantae > Streptophyta > Magnoliopsida > Sapindales > Sapindaceae > Acer > Acer saccharum. Next base: position 3,103,637 of record CM059866.1, read on the forward strand.
TGCTCATCTTGCGGGGCCCATATCTCTCTCCTCCGATCGAACTGGGTTTTATGCTACATATGGTTAGAAAGATCCAAAAGTCTTCTTTCCAACGATTCCGATGTTTTTGGAGAGAGTTATGCCTATTTCCGTAACAGTACGCGCTGTTGGAAAGTCACCCGCGAGACCCCCCAAAAATCTGCCACTTAAGGGCATTTTCGTCTTTTCCCCTCAATTCTGACATAAACCCTTCTCCCCACTATATATATCCCCTCTTCTCTTCAGTTTTCACAGAATCCCTAACCCCCCTCTCTCTCTCCTCTGCCCAACTCTCTCTCTACCATTTTCTTCACATTCTTCACCAAATAAGGAGGATCCAAGCTCCCATGGAGGTTTTTCCTCCATGGGAGCTCCCCATACATCTCCACAACCCCATTTTACACTTCCTCCATCCATTTTAGGGCAAATTGCAAGGAATAGGAGTGGTCTTTGGACCAATTTCGAGCTAGGAAGGCTTGGAGCATCTTTGGAGGACTTGTCTTCAAGGGTTTGCTCTTATTTGCTCATTTTTTTGTATTTTCTATTTCTTTGATGTGTAACCCAGATTTGGGTAATTTTGTAAACCTACACTTGTGTAATATATGTTGTTTGTACTTAAATTTGGTTGGGTTTTGTTTCACTCTTTGCCAATTACATGAATTTAGCTTTAATTGCAATATCCATGTGTGTAGAGGTCCAAAATTGATATGTGTCCATGATTGGGATTAGAAGTAGAGTAATTTATTATAGGAGTAGTGTAATTTAACTTCCCATGATTGTTGATTGATTGATGGATGACCAAAATGCCATGTTTAGAGTAATTGGAGTGTTAGAGATTTAGCTCCAAAGAGTGGGAAAGGTTTCGGTTCAGGCATTTAGTTGCTAAATTGGCCTGGGTTCCAATTCTTGTGCTTAATGGGTCTTGTTATCAAGGCACAATTGCTCATCCTTGGTCGGATTAGGTAATAAATTGATTTAGGGAAAATTCCCAAATCAAGAGAATGAACCCTTAACCCATATTGAATGGTCTTAATGAATAACAACCAACTTGTTTGCACATTGTTGTTTGGTAAACTTGTTTCCCATATCTAGCCATCGTAGGGAGATTGATAAACCAAATCCGTATCTAGAGTTAAGACAAATTGAATTCCTCTTGTGCTTGTGTAGTTATATGGTATTTCATTGCTTAATGCTTTCACTCGGTTAGCCACCTTATGGATGATATTTAGGCTATGTGTTATATATTGCGTGGTTCACATTAACATGTCCAGCGTGATATCCTCTACATTTGACTAGACAATGAGAGATACACTAGGCTGGCGTGTAGAGCTCGTGTGTGTGTCCCACAGTCCTTAATAAATCCAAGCATTTATGCATGGATGTAATCTCTAAGACATCGAGAGAGATTAGAGATTAATTAAGGGGACACGAGCATATAACATACGTGTTGTATGAGTATCTCATATTCTTAATGCTTTCACTTGGTTGCCATCCCGTATTTGATTAGCCATTGTGAATGAATTATTGGCTGTAGTATGGCTCACGCGGTTGCGCATTACATGCCCAACTAAATAACCACTGTATATGACCAGACAGTGAGAGATACACTAGGCTGGCATACAAGGCTCTTGTGTGTGTGCCACGACACTTAATGAATCCATGCATTGTGTGGATATGATTTCTAAGACTCGAGAGATATTAGAGATAAATTAAGGGGACACGAGCCTATGATATACTTGCATATTGAGGGACTAAGTGAGTCTAGAGCTTAATTAGGAGGATTGTTACGGTTGAATCATTTTCCTAGTGTACACCATATTTCCTGCATCTCTCCATTCCATTCTATCCATGTATATATTATGGTAGTTAGTTTATTTATTTAGTTACATTATTATTTACTTTTTCGCAACCGCAACACACGAGTTCTCTCGGAGTGTTGTAATAATAGCTAGAACCGGTGACGGTCGGCTGATCCCACCTCTCTGCGGAACGATACCCTCACTTGCTGCTGTGCTAGTCCTTGTGACTCGCGCGCTAGCGAGGTCGAACTTAAATGTTCATCTTTTGACCGACATCGCAACGACGTGTCGTCAACCATATAAATTTTACAATTGAAAAGTCCTGGAGGCGTGTTTAATATAAAGCTAGAGGGGTGAATAAATTTTATCTAATTATTACCCAATTTTCGTGTGCATGTCAATTTTATGAAAATACCCCTAGCAAGTCAAATATACAGAGGATGTTCACCGCTGCAATTCCACGCGATCTCAGAGAAGCGTGCATGTGCAAAGCCTTCAGATCTAGCCTCAGTGGTCCTGCCCTATAGTGGTACACTAACTTACCTAATAATTCCATTGATTCTTTTGCGCAGCTGACGGACACATTCGTGGAGCAATTTGTGAGCAGCCGCAAGCTGGAAAAATAGTCGGACGACCTCTACACTATAACGCAAAGAGCTGGCGAAAACTTGCAGGCCTACGTCGAACGTTTCAACAGAGAGAAAGTACAGATCCCGTATTGCAACCAAGCGACCGCCATCTACTCCTTCAGGAAAGGTCTCAGGTTTGATTCCGACCTATATAAAGAACTTACTAAGTATCCATGAAGGACAATGGAAGATGTACTTGCAAAAGCATGGGTCCAAATCAAATGGGAAGAAGATGAGGCAAACTTTGTTGGAAAAGCTAATAGTAGTTATTATGGAGGTCGACGAAACGATCGCATAGATAGGAGGTCTAACAACAGACGATTAGAACCATACCCGACGAGCGATAGAAAGAATACCCAGTCACGACATGAGGGTTCTAGCGAGAGAAGCTTTTACGGGCGTGGTACTCTGAGGTCGAGTCAACAAAATGTGGAAGCACCAGAATACAACTTCAGCATCGAATTAGTTGACCTCGTTGCAATAATGAAAGAAATGGACAAAACTGTCAAGTGACCGCGAAATATGAACGCACTTCCTGAACATCGGGACCCTAAACTTTGATACGAGTTCCATGGTGATCACGGCCATCGCATGGAAGACTATATCACCCTAAAATTCGAGGATGCTAAGCTGCTAAAACAAGGACATCTACGGGAATTCCTAACAGACAAGGGTAAACAAACATACGCAAGATGCGACGACTAGAGGCAAACCGATGTAGTCGACAGTCCTCTAGAACCTCCTAGACAAGATAGGGTGATCAATTGCATTTCAGGCGGATCTGAAGTCAATGGCGTAAGCTACTCAGCAACCAAGAGGCACACACGACAAGTGTCAAACACAGAAATCCAGCCAAATCGAGAACATCCATCCAAAGTCGTCAAAATTGTCACATTTAGGTCGATAGATAAATCAGATTTGTTTTATCCCCACCATGATGCTCTAGTTATTTCTTTACATATTGTTAATTGTTTAACTAAACGCATTTTAATCGATAATGGCAGTTCTTACAACATTCTGTTTAATAGTGCTCTGAGAGAAATGCAGGTTAACGAGTCAAAACTTAGTCATCGAATGACCATGTTGACAGGGTTCAGTGGAGAACAAAAAAGTACATTTGGCGAGATCGTACTACCAGTCTACGCTGAAGGAGTCAACCTATACATAAATTTCCTTGTACTCGACTGCCAATCCCTTTACAATGCCATCCTTGGCAGGCCATGGATACACGAGTTAAAAGCAATCCCGTCGACGTACCATCAGATGGTCAAATTCCCAACCAAATGAGGAGTTAAAGAGATTAAAGGGGAGCAATGACAGGAAGTCAAAGTCGAGTCGACGCAAAATAGGCCCAACATGGAGGAATTCGACGAGGTGTCTATTGACCCAGATCATCCAGACCATAAAGTGTACGTCGGATCCAGATTATCAGACGACATCCGAAAACAGTTGATCGAATTCTTAAAAGAGCATCGCAATAGCTTTGCCTGGTCGCACGAAGACATAGTCGGAATCGACCCAGAAGTAATGGTTCATAAACTACAAGTCGACCCAGATCATCAGCCAGTAAAATAAAAACGAAAAAAATTCGCTCCAAAAAGGAACAAAGTGATCAACGAGGAGATACAAAAATTGTTCGACATCGGTTCAGTGAGAGAAGTGAAATATCCAGACTGGCTGGCAAATATCGTGGTAGTAAAGAAGAAAAACGGGAAATGACGAGTTTGCATCGACTTTACTGATCTCAACAAGGCATGTCCCAAGGATTCATTCCCACTTCCACACATCGACATGCTGGTCGACGCAACTGCAGGACATGAATGGTTGAGCTTCATGGACGCTTATTCCAGCTACAACCAGATTCTGATGCATCCTGACGACCAAGAGAAAACTACCTTCGTCACTTAAAGAGGTATTTTTTGTTACAAAGTAATACCGTTTGGTTTTAAAAATGCAGGTGCAACATACCAGAGGCTAGTCAACAAAATGTTCGCCAAGATGCTTGGATCGACGACGGAAGTCTACATCGACGACATGCTGGTCAAATCTATAGTCGCCCAGTAACACATCGATCATCTGAGACAGTCGTTCAACGTACTCGACCAAAACGGTATGAAACTTAACCCTACTAAATGCTCTTTTGGTGTGTCTTCAGGGAAGTTTCTAGGTTATCTGGTCACCCAAAGAGGTGTCGAAGCTAATCCAAATCAAATACGGTCGATCGAGAATATCGAATCACCTAAATGCATCAAAGACGTATAGAAGCTAACCGGTCGAGTAGCAACGCTGAATCGATTCATATCAAAGTCGTCCGAAAGATGCCTTCCATTCTTTAACACTCTCAGGAAGAACAAAACGTTCGAGTGGAATGACAACTGCGAGAAAGCATTGCAGGATTTGAAAACCTATTTGAAGTCGCCCCCATTACTGTCGAAGCCGAAGGACAACGAAACACTATTCGTATATCTGGCTGTATCTGACACAGCCGTAAGTGCAGTCCTAGTCAGAGAAGAAGACAACAATCAGCACCCAGTCTACTACGTAAGCAAGACTCTACTCGACGCCGAGACTAGATACAGTCGACTGGAAAAGCTTGCACTAGCTCTTGTGGTGGCTGCCCGCAAACTCAGACCCTACTTCCAATGCCACTCAATTAAGGTATTAACTACTTACCCCCTCTAAAATATACTTCACAAACCAGAACTTTTAGGTTGACTGACAAAATGGGCAGTAGAACTCAACGAGTACGACATCAGCTTCCACCCAAGATCGGTAATGAAATCACAGGTACTAGCTGACTTCATTGCAGACTTTATCCCTTATGAGAATGTGCAGGCTGAACAGGAACTAATAGCACTCACAGACAAGTCGTTCATCGGGAAATGGACTTTGTCGGTCGACAGGTCTAGTTACATCAAAGGAAGCGGGTTAGGACTGGTACTGAAATCCCTCTAGGGGACATATTGGAGCATTCGATCCACTGTGGCTTTTGTGCGACAAATAATGAAGCAGAATACGAAGCCCTGATCATCGGGCTCGACCTTGCAAAAAGCCTAGACGTGAAAAGCATCAAAGTACTAAGTGACTCCCAATTAGTCGTTCGATAGATGAATGAGGAATCTGAGGATGTCGGCCTACCTGACCAAAGCCAAACAGCTTCAGTTGACCTTTAATGAGTTTTCAATCGAGTAAATACCTAGATCCAAAAATACACGAGCAGACGCATTGGCAAGCCTTGGGTCGACGATAACAAATGGTTCAAAGTCGGTTCCTATAGTCTATCTCATGTCTCCATCAATTCAAGAAACGGAAATACTGGCACCCGTCGACGACGGAAGAAGCTAGATAGAGCCAATCTTCAATTACCTCCAAGCTGACATTCTACTAGACGACAGGGCGGAAGCAAGGAAAATCAAGGCAAAAACAACAAAATTCTGTATCTTATACGGTAAACTCTATAAAAATTCGTTTACCGGACCCTACTTGAGATGCGTCACCAAATGAGAGGCGTACGACGTCCTGAAAAGTCTACATTTCGAAGAATGCGAAAACCATTCTGGCGCCCGTAGTTTGTCGAACAGAGCCATCACGGCAGGATACTACTGGCCGACCATACGGACTGATTCTCAAAATCACGTGAAGTCGTGCGACAAGTGCCAACGATTTGCACCAGTATCACATCTCCCCCTAGGTATTTTGAATTCAATTTCGGCCCCTTGACCTTTTATGAAATGGGGGATGGACATTGTAGGTAAGCTTCCGGCTGCACCTGGTGGCGTCGTCTACATGTTAGTCCTAACAGACTACTTCACCAAATGGGTCGAAGTCGGTGCATATCAGCAAGTACGCGACATTGAGGTACGCGATTTTGTATGGAAACATATTATTTGCAGGTTCGAAGTGCCAAGGGAGATAGTAACCGACAATGGGTCTTAGTTCATTTCATATGACTTCAAGAATTTCTGCGACAAGTACGGAATCAAGCTAAGTTTCTCGACTCCACGATATCCTCAAGCAAATGGACAAGCAGAGTTGACCAACAAGACAATTGTCAACACGTTGAAAAAATGACTGGAAGCTGAAAAAAGCGAGTGGGTAGAAAAACTTCTGAAAATCTTGTGGTCGTATAGAACTACCCCACGACGGTCGACTGGAGAAACTCATTTTTCACTTGTCTATGGCTCAGAGGCAGTCATCCCAATAGAGACCAGGCTGTTGACTGCCCGTAGCGAAAATCCAGATGAAGAACAAAACAACTTGAAGCTCAGTTTTGAGCTTGACCACTTTGGCAAGCGTCGAGATCGCGCTGCTTTAAGAATCCAGTCGTACCAGCAACAAGTCGCTCGACACTACAATAAGAAAATAAGGACCAGAGTCTTCAAACTACACGACTGGGTACTGCGACGAGTCTTCCAAAACATAAGGGAAGAAGGCGCTAGAAAGTTAGGACCAACATAGGAAGGACCGTATCAAATAACGATGTCATCGGACAGGGAGCTTACAAGCTTAGAGGGCTCGATGGTCGAGAACTACACAACAGTTGGAATGCTCTACATCTAAAACAGTACCATTTCTAAACTTAGGTTTAAATTCTTTCATTCTTTCATTTCGTCGACACATTGTTACTAATCGACCCCAGAAGAGCAATGATGACAACTTAGTGCAACTAAGTGCAAAATTGATCTCACATACATTTTTTATCAACTTACAAAGCTGTCGACTTCGATAAGCAAACTTTCTATTTCAGATATAAAGTTTTGATGACCATAAACTTATCGACGTCGATGTCAAACTCCCAATATCCTCATTCAACAATCGCATATTAAGAGTGAGGGAATAACACTGGGGGCAGGCAGGCGACGACTTAGACAAATACAATGCATGTGCGTGAAAATTTTATGTAAAAAGGTCCTATCGAACATCAAACGCATGTACGTAACAATTTTATGTGAAAAGGTCCTGCAGACCATCAAACGCATGTACACGACAATTTTATGTAAAAAGGTCCTATCGACCATCAAAAGCATGTACGCGACAATTTTATGTGAAAAGGTCCTGTCGACCATCAAACGCATGTACGCGAAAATTTTATATAAAAAGGTCCTGTCGACCATCAGACGCATTTACGCGAATTTTTTATGTAAAGAGATCTTGTCGACCATATACAACACATTTACATGAATTTTTCTAAGTAAAGACAATGAAAAATATCTTGTCGACCATTTCTCACTTGTACGCAAAATTTTAAAAGTCTTAGCGACCCTTCGCGAATATTACAGTCACTTACAATCAAAGTAATTCATAAATAGAAGTCGACGACATTCAATAAACGCATGTAAGCGATTTCCATACGACATTCAACATCGTTCGACTTACGAATGAGTATGAGTTTACAGGCTTGTTTCATTCAAATTAAAAATTTTAACGTCGTTAGACCTACGAATGAACATAAGTTTACAGGCTTATCTCGTTCAAACTATAACTAATCATTGTGTAAACCCCATTATTTGATGGTCGTTCTATTTTCACAATATCAAATCAATATAAATGAAAGAAGGTCGATTCAAATAAACAAATATTCATAAACAGTAAGCAAATATTCATGAATAGGTCGTATCAACCAAATCATCTAACATTACAAAAACAAAATGAGGTTTTAAACAGCATCATTGGGAGGTGGATCGACACCAGCAGCAGCATTCTCTTCAACATCGTCAGGGCGTTCGTCATTCCCGGGGCACTTATCAACATCCTCAACATCTTCTCCGGCGCCCACCCCTCCAAGAGATTCCTCACGTTTTAGACGCTCCATCTCCTCATAGGTGTCGATTTCTTCTATCATCTCTTGAGGATTCCATTGGGCGCCTGACAAGTACTCCTTAAAGAGCTCTGCCCTAGCCTTACATACGGCTTCTACCGCTATCGATAGCGCCCGTTCCTTTAGAGCCTCAACAGTTTACGTTTGTTGATCAGCTGCTTCTTTAAACTTCGTCACCTCAGCCTGGTGTCGATCCCTCTCATTTTTCAACTCCTCCTCCAGAGCCATTTTTTGTCGCTCCACCACATCCTTCTCCTTGGCAAGCTTAGCGTTGTCTGCTTTAAGAGCGTTGCTGGCTTTGTGAAGCGCCACACTCTTGTCGTTGACAGCCTTGTACAGACAATGCAGATGTAATGTCGCTTGGTAGGCCTACACAAAGGAAATATCAAGTCAGTGAAAGATACTACCAATACATCAAATAATATTACCAATAAAAATAGAATAAAAATCTTTCTACCTGAAAATTCGATAGAAGCAACGTATCGAAGACTTCCTCCGTCTTAACGTTCTTTAGATACAAGTCATCGTCGACTAGGGTGAAGTTGTCCGACCTTTTCAAAAATCCTGCTAGATTCTTGAATGACGAGAGCCCAGAAGCGAGGAGCTTCATCGAGGAATCAGGCTCAAAAGCAGCTTCAGCCGACTTATCTTTCAAACTGGTCGCTGCTTTCTTTTGTCGATCGACAATAGAAGTCCTTTTTTGCCTTTTTTTCAACGAACTCCTCTCCAGCGATGACTCCAAAACTTGATCTGCTACTGTTGAAGCACCTTCTGTCGACTTCCTAGCAGCTTGTTTCCTTTTTGCCTGCACTACTGCCAGCTTCTTGGCGAGTTCTTCTCTGTAACGCCTCAAAGTCTCAACTTTCTCAAGAACGTTGATTTCTACACTCGCCATCGACGTCACTATGAAATGACGTTCAACATCAATTAGAGGCGGTAAAAAACTCAAGTTGTACTGAAGAATCTCAAAACTCCTCCTAACCATATGTACGATAGGAAATCCTTCATGTGAGGATAGGGTGCGCGCGATCTATTCAACGTCGACCACCTCCACAGTAGACTAGGCCTAAAATTACCTTCCGTAAGTAAACTACTAACACTCCTTTGGTTTGCAAGGATTTCTAATAAAATCCCAGTACGCTCAGGTGCAACGTCGCACGACGATGCTTTACCCGCCCATTTAATTTCTGCAAAGTCAATTAAGCGTTCAAACAAGTGACTCATGTAAACAATACATATGTGTAACGACAGTCCAATCGACAATTTACAAAACTTACCATATCAATTCCAGACCCGTCGATATTGATATTGATATTCCTCTTCCCCCATTCTCCATGGGCCATTGATTGGGGGCCCTTTTGCGAAAAAGAATGTGTCTTTCCAAAGTCGATCATTCGACTTAATGTCGATGATGAGTTATTTCTTTTTATCTCGAGGCACTAACGAGTAATGACCAGGTTCGTTTATGTACTCTTTCAGGTAATAATTATGAAGGAGACACCCCAATCCAAATTGTACCTTGTGCCTCTCACTTAATATTCCTAGGCCCAACAGTATTCTCCAGGTGTTTGGCATCAATTGACTGGTGGCAAGATCATAGTATACCAACATTCGTCAAACGAGCTGAGGGACATGAAATCTAAAACCTAAATGCAGGGTGTACTCATAAAAACACGTCCACGCTGGTACATCCCAATCAGCATGTTCATGTTCCCTCGGCGCACGTAACTCAACATCGTCAAGAATACCATAAATCGTCCATATGCCGGGCAACATATCCTCCGTAATCACGCTAGCCGGACTGTCATTCAATATACCTAGAGGACGACCAGATGTCGATGCCTCAGAAACCTCAACATATTCCGAGTGTTCGACAGTCGACGCGACAGCATACACAACACCCTACTCTAACATACCCTTAACATTTATAGAGGTAGTCGTCGACGGATCCTCAACTGTGATCTGTCTATCAACATTACACGTCCTACTATCGACTCCTCCATCATCATCACTAGGAGTCCAATTAATATTCAAGTATGAGATTGTGTTGTCGCTCGACATCGTATCTCCAAAATCTGATAGATGCAAAAAATACACAAGTCAGACAAAAACTAAACGCTACAATCACAACCTAAGGATTCTCGATCAACACCTAAGGTTTTCTAACATGAAGAGTTTTCCTCGAAATACAAGTTAAACCCTAAGAAAGGAGTCTACCCATTGTCGAGCATCTTTTCGAATCTAAACAACTACTCTCATCGCAACGACATATACGCAAAAACATAAACAACACTTTGCAAGTAAAACCAACTTGACATAGATCAAAACATCAGAATCTAGCAAAACCAGTGAATAACATGCATTCTCAGGTAAATAAAAGAAAACTTCAGGTAAACATAAAAATATATATATATATCTACTTCCTAACAGATTTGTGAGTTTGATTTATACATAAAAACGAAAAGAATAAAATGAAAATGGAAAATTTTACCAACCTGAAAGAGATTCAAGAAAGGATCGTGAAGAAATTCTACGAGATGGGTAGTATCAGCGCTTCACAGTTTCAAAGTCTCAACGAAGAAGTTGAAGAGTTGCTCGGTGAAGAGTTGAAGAGATGAAAGAACTTCCAAGCTATACAAAGTGGTTATCAAAGAATGGAACGGCTTGGTTTTTATAAAACCAAATAACCCTAGTTGCCATGTGTCGATGCCCTTCTAACTGCCGGTTAACCCAAGCAAACCACACCGGTTAACCCAGGTAAACTATCCAGTTTAAATTTTAAAAATTTTACTTCGATAAACTCGTTAGAATTAAATACACCTGATGTCAGCACGAAACTCCGTGCCGCTATAATCCTATTGATTGGACTTACACATATCATGATTGGATGTCTTGTAAGTGACAGGTTCCCTTGATACCTAAGATCAATCGGTCGACTATTAATGGCAAGTAAGGTGCACGGTTTATCGACTTGATTCGACGGCATGCCCTCGACGAAGTCGACAGTCGACTCAATAAAAATCACTCTCTAATTCCTTAAGTCAATCTTTAGAGAGTGGGGGACAAACTGTGGTAGCCAAAAATGGCCCAATGGCCCAACATGCCAAGGCCCAATCTCTATGAATCCTACCCAGACCCATTGTGTTGGGTCGACCCAACACAGATGCCAGTAGAAGCTACCGCTGAAGATTTATTCAAAGATATCAGTTACAAAAATATCTAGTAACTGCCCACTCAAGAGAGAAAATCTCTCCAAAAATCACGCCCACTATCAAATGCTGATAGTGGACGTTGGAACCACAGCACCTGGTATAAATAGAGAAGGTTCCTTCATAGAAAGCTCTTTGAATTCTCTCTCAACTAAACCTAATAATAGCGTTCTGAAACTTTGCTTCTATAAACATTCCAATCACCAAAAATTGACCATAGCCACCTTCATGATACATTGCTCAGCCCAAGCATACATAAGGCTGTAATCCAACCCCCACCTTTCTATTTTTTTTTTACATTATATTTTTGTTTAAAGTTCTTTTGCATGTTCATCGAAGTTCAAACGACCATATACAAATGACAGTCAACATCGACCAATCAACTTCCAGTCTAGTTGCTTTGGGCCCGATACAACCCGACCTATTTGACGTACCAAGTCGTTCGACCACCTACAATAATGCTGTTTTTATTTTTATTTTTATTTTTATATATATCACAGCGACTCAAACTTTAGATATTACCAGACTAATTAAATGAGTGTCATTCATCACCAAGCCACATTATGTGGTGGTGTTTAATGTTAATTAATATGCATAATCTAGTAGGAGAGTGAGGGGTCATTTGTTTTTTTGTCTGAAGACTGAACAGTCCTAAATTTTTCTAAAGACTGAATAGAGACTAAAATCTGAACTTGAATGACATGTTTGTTTGTTTTTTTCCTCACATCTAAATGTGTCACGTTTGTTTTTTAAAAGTAAAATTGTCTGAAAATAAGTAATTTTACATTTATACACATTTTAAACAATTATACAAATAATGGAATAAAAACAATCCAATAATAATAATTATATATGAACATATATGATCATGATCTTCTTCTTCGATTACAAACAAACTTCATTTTTTACTAAAAAAAAAAAAAAAAAAAAAAGGTTTTTTTATTTTTTATTTTTCAAAAAATATAAGGGTCTCACAAAACACTATAATATATATATATATATATATATATATATATATATACGGTCCCGTTCCTATCAGTGCATCCTGATATAACTTTATCAGGATATTGAATGTGAGCCACTCATTTATAACAGTGATTTGACAAGTGCATACATACCAAGTCAAAGTATGTAAAATGAGTTGCTCATATTCAATATCCTTATATAATTCTATCAGTGTGCACTGATAGGATAATTTCCATATATATATATGTATATATATATATATACATCACCCTAATATCATAATAAAGTATTGATATTAAACACCAATATGAGAAGTGATAAGAGTTCTTTTTTATGTTTTGAAGCTATTTAAAATAAGCAAGATATTAAAATAAAGATTTCTATAATATAAATATAAATATATAATTATGATGAAATTGAAAATATGTTATATATGGGAGATAGTATCTGAAGAATAGATTTTGGATTGCATTTAATGCAATTCAGTGATTTGCAATTAAGTGAAACATCAAGATTTTTTACTTTTTATTTTAAGTTTTTTTTGGTATTTTAAAGTTGTTTGACCACTTAAAAACTGTTGACGGTGATTTTTGGTGATCACCAAGTCAATGATTCGTTCTCGAGTTGCTGCAATTTATATGCGAATATAGTCAAAGAAATAACAGGTGATTTACGTGGTAAAACTCCAAAAGATCGGAGAAACATCCACGGGATCGTTGCCTCTAGCAACAAAGCCAAATCCACTATGAATCACGATTACAAGATGAAGAATGACAGAATGCTTACAAGCTCTTTAATACGATTCTCTCTCTCTCTCGTTCTACTTCTCACGTACCCCCCTTTTTGTGTATAGAGGGGGTATTTATACATGTTGTTCTTAGGGTTTTAAGGTGGCCGCTAGGGTTTGGTATTGTGGTGCCCAAGTCTCAAGCGGTCTCCTAGTCCTAATTAGATTATGTTTCCTCTTTTGGCTGAGTCTGATTCTGGACGAGATTCTTTCTCCTTTATTCGCGGGAGAACTGCTTGTTTCCTTGTTAAACTCTAATAGTCCACATCGTTGCTTATCGTGGATGTGCTGGTCGCTGATTATGATTGGCATACGAATGTTTGGTGACTATCTCATTGATTCCCGAGTATGCCCGAATGTGCCCGAGTGAGATTTGCTGCCCGAGTTGATCGTCTTCGTTTGTGGTCGGACTACTTACTCTTTTTTCCGAGTGGGTTTATCGTGGGAGGTTTCTGCTCCATAAGTTGACTTATCTTGACTCTCGCTTTCCTGGCTTTTCGTGCTGATGACGTGTCCTTCACCACTAATTTTTACCTATAACAAAAACAAATAAAACAACTTAATAATTATGATTCAGACCCATTAAGTTTTAAGTGGAAAAAAAAAAAATTACCATTGAGTCTCTCATAAGGGATCTCTTATTTTAATTTTGGTAAGAACCAGAAATCACATTGATTTGATTAAATTTTGATTTGATTTGATTTTTTTATTTTTTATTTATTTATTTTGAATGATAAGTTCATTAAAATATACCTATGAATAAAATTTAAAATGTTTTCAAGTACTAGAACTATTTTTTTTGAATTTTCCTATATTTCGCTTATTTTTTCGATGCATTCATATTTAAAAAAATCGGGATAAACTGTTCTAGGCATTCATATGATAAATTCATTATGAGTTGATGTACATAGAGCTAAGGCAGTTCCCTATTTATAAATCGTCACCGACCCACAGTGGATCAGAAATCTACCAAAACCTACTGATATTAAACACTACTACTGACACGACTTAGATAGCAACTCCCACGGCACAAGAGTGGTTTTCTCACACTTGTTACATGATTTTAAAAATGGGATATTAAATTTTGTTAAGACAATTTAATCAAGTTGATTGCCAATAGTTGACTTAATTAAGGCACATGGCTAATCAGTAATTACTTACCAGATAGATTAATTACAATAAAATAATCCAGTCAATATTCAAAATTGGAGCATCTTCCTTGAACTATAGAGGAATGTCATCGAGAGTACATGGATTAGGAACCTACGTAGAAATATTAAGATCAAACACTATTATCTCAGTCTAAATCAAAACTCCCACAATACAAGAGATATTTCATGTACTTATATATTTTTTAATGATTGCCACTAGCTAATACTTGAATTAATTATGGCGGCTAATCAGTAATCACTCATGACTACATTAATTACAGTAATCCAATTTTCAGATCGGAGCATATATGCTAGTTAATCATCGATAAGGCATCCCCACTAAATAAATAAAAGCAATGAGATTTGACAGTTTATGTCAATTTGTCACGATATATCTTATGGGTATATTTTATATGATTATTTCATATTTTTATTCCTTAATTTGGATTTTATTTATTTATTTATTTAGAGTTATTTCTGTGTTTCAGATGAGTTAGCATATATGGCACTTGGAAAATAATTAATAACATGTGGGCTTATCTTAATTATTTGAATATTTGAAAATTTTAGCCCAAATTCAAAGCCCAAGACCAAGTTTAAGCCCAACTCTCATATCAGCCAAAATCAAGTTCAAGTCAAAAGCAAAGCCAAGTTCAAACCCAAATGAGCCCTAATTAAAGCAAAGTAATGTGAAGCCTAATCTCAAACACATTCGGACTGCATGAAGACATCGGATATTGAAAGAAAGTTACAAGTTTTATAAATTGCTTCTTGCGCCGAATTGAAGGCAGTTCGTGGGGGGTGGCGTGGAGAACTTTGGTCCGCGAAGAAGAATTTCGACTTTGAAGACCAAGCTCCAATGCAACTTCCGGTTCTATTGTTATTTTAATTTTAATATTTTTCTAATTTTTTCTGTATCTAGACATACGATGAAACCCTGTGTTATGGAATAATTTTCAAATATATTTACTGATTCCTAAATATCGTTATTTAATATTTATGGTTTTTGCTTCAATTGATTAGGAAATATAAAACCCTTTCATCTTTGATATCATGTATCATTTATAATTAAGTATATGTTTAATTAATCAATGCTTGGTTTCCTAATATTAATTATAAAAGAAAAAAAACCTACAAAATATTTTTTTAAAATGGGCTTATTGTTAAATTCATGAGATGATAATAAACTGAGTTTTAATTGTCACTATAATTGGGCATTAATAGATTATTTCGAAATTGTGATATCTAATATAATTCTTTAATTAACACCTAAAGATCAAAACATGACAACAAGTTCACAGGTATGCACATGTTTATTAAAATATTACGTAGAGTCATAGAGATATTAAAGCTATATAAAGGAATATATATTAGAGAGAAAACCGAAAATAGCCATCCAAATTATCATACTTTTGTTTTTAACCACTTTTGAAATTATAATTATTAATAACCACTTTTTTAAAAAAAATTCAGTATAGTACCATAAATTACCAGAGTACCCCTGAAAATAGTGTTTTTTTAAACCTGGAAACAAACTTGAAATCACGACTAAATTGAAATACATAAACTTGAAATCATGCCTAAATGGAAATATCCAAACTTGAAATCATGCCTAAATGGAAATACTCAAACTTGAAATCTGGACTAAATTGAAATTAGGATAAGTTTTTTTTTTTTTTTTTTTTTTTTTTTTTTTCCCCTCTTTCTTCTTCCTCTTCTTCTTCCCCAAATTCAATTTAGGTTTAGGGTTTTTGTTTGTTTTGCAGATCTATTTGCCGGCAACCTGCACGAACCACGACCGGCGATGGGCGACGACGTCCGGCGGCCCGGTGTGCTTCGCGATCGCCGGCGGCTCGGAGTGCTTCGCGATCGCCGGCGCTGGTTTGTGAAGCCATGAAGGGTCACTGGTTCGTGGAGGTCTTACGAGCTCGGCGACGACTTTTGGCGGTGGACGATGACGTCCGACGATGGCGACGGCACCGAGAGGAGAAAAGAGAGAGACGATCGGGAGAGAGTGAGCAGAGGAGAGAGAAGGACCCAAGTCTTCTTGGTTGGCTTTTAAACAATTTATGAATACTATAAAAGAAAGACTGATGATTAAGCAAATGAAAAAGTAATTTTGGAAAAAATGAAAAAGTAGTTTCTGCTCTCGTTGTCTTTTATGACGTGGTAGGTGAGAAGACGTGTCTCTTCTGCTGTACTATTAGTGAGAAGGAGAGGGTGAGTAGTAGATGATGCGATGAGGAGCTTCGATGCAAGTGCAACAAATACGAACTACATTTTCGAATTTAATTTAATATTTCGGAATAATTGTTTGTTGGGACCTATAGACACCGGTAGTGGTATAATATACATAAGATTTATTGACGCTTGATCCTTACATGAATTTATAATGTGCTTATAAATGTTTTTTTTTTAAGCATTAAACTCCCTTAATTCTTATTTTTTGATAAAACCTTTATGTAGATATCCTCTCAAACAAGCAGTTACGGGGCAATAAATTAAACTGTTTGTCAAAAATTAAGAGTTCAAGGTGTTTAACGCCTAAAAACAACATTTATGAGGCATATTACAAATTCATGTACAATTCAGGGGATCTAGTGCCAATAAATTTATAGGTTTGGATCTTGATGAGTTGATAAAGAGTGTAAGTCTCCTGCGCTACCAAGGCAATGTCCTTTTTTCAATTTAATGGATTCAATTCAATTAGAAATTACCATTAAAATAAAATAATGTAAGCATATGCAAGAAGCCAAGAACCAATTTAATGGATTCAATTCAATTAGATTGGATAAAATTTGGTCATCTGAGTCCCAAGGGGTGGTGCCACTGGTCATTGGGACAAGCCGTAAACTCTGATGTCCTGGGTTTGAACCATAGCAGCCACGTTTCTCTTAGGGCCATGTCACTGAAGGTTTACCCGGTTGTTAACTTCAGGGCCTCGTGGGATTAGTTGAGGTGTGCGCAAGCTGACCTGGACACCCACGGATACCAAAAAAAAAAAAAAAAAAAATTGGTCACGTGATTGAATTTGATCCAAAATTTTTAATCTCATTATATTGGATTTGAATGAAAAAGATTTCTTATGAAAATCTACCAAAATTCAATTCAATCCAATATGTATTAATCCATTTCTCTATTCAAATCCAATAATGATTTAAACAAAACTTTATTTTTTGTAATCAATACAATCGAAATCCAACTTAACCGATAAACCCTCATCCGAGTTAAATCGAGAAGTCTGTTCTTATATCAATAATGTTTTTGCTTTGAATTGGACAAATTTTTTAGCATCGTAAACAATATGACTTGTCAAATTAACAATAGATAATATTTGATCTATCAAAGATAAATCCAACAAAGGAGTCTATTTTCATAATCAAAAGAATGGATCAAATTATTTAATGTTTATATCTTTTTGTGCTGCATTATACATCGACTGCAAATTTTCCATTTCTATATGTCTCTCTTTGATAATCTATGCGCGTATTTAAATTTCACATGTTGGAGCTAGTACGTAGCTGTCATAGTTATATGAAACTGTAACCACATGAGTCAAGATAATAAAGAGGCAGCGAAGCATGATAAGGAGGCCAGACCATCTGCATCTTGGCCTCGTTTTCTTTTCCTTTGTCTTCTTCTTTCTTCTTATCACCATCACCACCCGCAGCACCGACACTTTCCAAAACTGCATGCCCGATTTTTTTTCTTAGGAGTCTTGTAAGTTCAGCCGCGTCTATTCCATCTCCGGTTATCTCTATTTGATTCTTATCGTCCCCCTTTAACGCCACTGATTCCACACCTGTGAATTTGATAGAATTTTTCTTTAATTAGCGTAAAATTACGTTTGCAGAATCGGGTCGCGAATACTAGTTAATTCAGACCTCCAATGGAGGTTGAACACCATAACAATATCAATTCATCTTCATTGGATAATTAATTTTGTGGCGCTACGCAGACTCATATGTTCCCCGAAGATTTTTTTGATTTTGAAGTAATGTATGAAAAGGCTCGAAGAACAAATGAAAAGGCTCGATTAGAAGTCTCGGACAACATATGAGAAGTCTCGGAGAACATATGAAAACACTTGGAGACCGTTTACAAACTCTAGGAAAACTCTCGAAAATAGCTTTAAAATTCTCGGAATTGGAAAAAAAAATGAAAACTCTCGAAGACCCTTTACAAACTCTCGGAATTGGAAAAAAATGAAAACTCTCGGAGACCGTATAAAATCTCTCGGAAATCTCTCGGAAAACTCTCGGAAACAGTTTCAAAACTCTCGGAAATCTCTCAAAAACTCTCGGAAAAAGCTTACAAACTCTCAACTTTTTTTCTTTCCACGTTTGAAACACACAAACTGCCAAAAATGAGGGTATTTTTGTCTGGACACAACAATAGGTGCCTTTTAAACTTAGATTATTAAGTTGGTGTTATTCTCCCAAAAACAGGCCCAAATAGTGACATTTAAATTTTGAACCCTGTTTAATTAATCAATGCTTGGTTTCCTAATATTAATTATAAAAGAAAAAAAACATACAAAAGATTTTTTTGTAAATGGGCTTATTGTTAAATTCATGAGATGATAATAAATTGAGTTTTAATTGTCACTATAATTGGGAATTAATAGATTATTTCGAAATTGTGATATCTAATATAATTCTTTAATTAACACCTTAAACAAATTTAAAGCTTGAAGTGGGTTTTTGTGTGCTGCATGTTATAATGTGATCCCATGCATGATGCAAGTTGAAGAAGCTTCCACTACGACCTACGCAAGCTAAAAATTCATATTTTATTTAATCTTCCACTGGCTTACATCAATTGATTTATGGTCAACGCAAGTAGCAAGCTAGTTAGTTAGCAAAACAAACGAAAAGATAAAAACTAAGCAAATAAAAAGAACACAATATTGATAGTAGATAGATATCGATACTTGTAAAATGATTAAAAATGAAATAAAAAAAACATGACAACAAGTTCACAGGTATGCACATGTTTATTAAAATATTACATAGAGTCATAGAGATATTAAAGCTATATAAAGGAATATATATTATGCAGGACCCAAGTCTTCTTGGTTGGCTTTTAAACAATTTATGAATACTATAAAAGAAAGACTGATGATTAAGCAAATGAAAAAGTAATTTTGGAAAAAATTAAGAGTTCAAGGTGTTTAACGCCTAAAAACAACATTTATGAGGCATATTACAAATTCACGTACAATTCAGGGGATCTATTGCCAATAAATTTATAGGTTTGGATCTTGGTGAGTTGATAAAGAGTGTAAGTCTCCTGCGCTACCAAGGCAATGTCCTTTTTTTCAATTTAATGGATTCAATTCAATTAGAAATTACCATTAAAATAAAATAATGTAAGCATATGCAAGAAGCCAAGAACCAATTTAATGGATTCAATTCAATTGGATTGGATAAAATTTGGTCATCTACTGGTCACTGGGACAAGCCGTAAACTCTGATGTCCTGGGTTTGAACCATAGCAACCATGTTTCTCTTAGGGCCATGTCATTGAAGGTTTACCCGGTTGTTAACTTCAGGGCCTCGTGGGATTAGTCGAGGTGCGTGCAAGCTGACCTGAACACCCATGGATACCAAAAAAAAAAAAAAAAAAATTGGTCATGTAATTGAATTTGATCCAAAATTTTTAATCTCATTATATTGGATTTGAATGAAAAAGATTTCTTATGAAAATCTACCAAAATTCAATTCAATCCAATATGTATTAATCCATTTCTCTATTCAAATCCAATAATGATTTAAACAAAACTTTATTTTTTATAATCAATCCAATCGAAATCCAACTTAACCAATAAACCCTCATCCGAGTTAAATCGAGAAGTCTGTTCTTATATCAATAATGTTTTTGCTTTGAATTGGACAAATTTTTTAGCATCATAAACAATATGACTTGTCAAATTAACAATAAATAATATTTGATCTATCAAAGATAAATCCAACAAAGGAGTCTATTTTCATAATCAAAAGAATGGATCAAATTATTTAATGTTTATATCTTTTTGTGCTGCATTATACATCGACTGCAAATTTTCCATTTCTATATATCTCTCTTTGATAATCTATGCGCGTATTTAAATTTCACATGTTGGAGCTAGTACGTAGCTGTCATAGTTATATGAAACTGTAACCACATGAGTCAAGATAATAAAGAGGCAGCGAAGCATGATAAGGAGGCCAGACCATCTGCATCTTGGCCTCGTTTTCTTTTCCTTTGTCTTCTTCTTTCTTCTTATCACCATCACCACCCGCAGCACCGACACTTTCCAAAACTGCATGCCCGATTTTTTTTCTTAGGAGTCTTGTAAGTTCAGCCGCGTCTATTCCATCTCCGGTTATCTCTATTTGATTCTTATCGTCCCCCTTTAACGCCACTGATTCCACACCTGTGAATTTGATAGAATTTTTCTTTAATTAGCGTAAAATTACGTTTGCAGAATCGGGTCGCGAATACTAGTTAATTCAGTCTGTTTTTACCTGAAGCACCAACTGCGATTTTCAGGGCCCTGGAGCGGGATTTTGGGCAACACATGTAAACTTTGATCACCACCTTTTGCTGCAAATTAACCAGTTAAACAAAGAGACATTAGACAATCTACATTGTTAGTTGTCAAAAGAAAGCTATTATATAATTATATTGATTATTTCAAATTAAACCATATCGATCTAAATTACAATTGAGCAAATATATTTTGGCTATGGTACTCAGGAAAAAGCGTTGGTATGATACCAACCACTTTTTGGGAACAACTTCACAGTAAATTCTAAAGAGAGATTGGTTTTCAAATATTAAAGTTGTTCTAAAAATTAACTTAAAACTAACATCGAGTTGTTCCCAACAATTGTTGCTATCATACCAATATGGGTATATTATTAGCCAAGCCTGGTTTACCACATCATCTTCAAGACATATATAAATATAGTAGTTATCTAATTAGGTTAGTTCTAAAAAAAAAAAAAATTAAGACTGAAATTACATAATAATATGAAACCATTTTCACAATGTTATGTTGCAAAACGTCTAGTTTTATAATGTTATCCGTGAAATCAATTTCACAATGTTATGTAACTTCGGTACCGACTTGACTAGGGAATGAACTTATATAGATAACAATAATAATTAAAAATCACCTGCATATTATTTAAAACGAGAATTCGGACAAATAGTTGATACTAGTAGTTTTAAATTCATACCTTCATGATATTGTTTTGTTGGATACAATGAAGAGAAGAGCTAGGGCTCGAGAATTAGATTTTAAGTGGATAGAGATAAGTTGCTATATGCCTTCTACAAACAATTGCTAGCTGATTTATATTGTTGATCAAGATCTGAGTTTCGTTGGGGGACAATTTCTAGGTAGTTTCAAAGGAAATTTAAATATTGTTGTTGATTTCATCATATTCATTTGTCTTCTTGTACCCATTGCCCGCCATAGGTAGTCTCACGTTGACTTTTTTTTATTCTTTGTAATCTGAAAGAATCTATTAATTATTGGTTTCTATTTTCATAAATACAATATTGTTAAATTTTTTATAATTATGAAATATTACAATAATTCAGGGTTTTATGAGGAGGGGGAAGAGATTTGAACCCAAAACCTTATGGTGTGGGTGTGAGGAGCTTTACCACCGAAGGCCGAACCAATCTCATATTGTCTACAATATTGTTAGATTACTCTAATTGATCAAAAGTGTCGATCTTGGGCTAGTTAAGATATAATGACAATTTAATCTAGTTAAGAAAAAAATAACAAGTGATCTGTTATTATTATATTATTCAACGTATCATCTAGATCTTATACATAATTTATACAATTTAACGGACTAATTAATTTATACATAAACAATTGCATAATTTATCTTATAAAAAAGTTTTGTCTAATATTGTTTTAGATATCAACTTCAACTAATTAGTCCGTTAAATTGGGATGATTACGAGTTGTATATAGCAAATTAAAGATTTTTTTCTTAACTAAAAAAAAATAAAAAAATTATCTATCTAGAAAAACTTTTGAAGTTATGCAATTGTTTATACAAAAACTTGAAAGAGACTCAAGCTAGACTATTAATCTCAATTACCATAAACATGTTCACATGTCATATATAGTCATACTAATCTTGCAATGTTCACACTGCAATTTCGGGTTGGCTAACTAATATTAATAATTAAATCGAAATTGAAATCTGACAAGAAAGATATCAATTATGCTATAATTCCGGGTTTAATTATGTTGTTGTTTCAACATAGTAATTGAGGATTAATGGTAATTCTTTAAATTTAACAGTAATGTAATATAATAAACAAAATTATTCAAAATTTATCTCAAATGATTTAATAAGTTTCTTGTTTATTTTTATTTTTAAAAAAAAAAGTGTTTTGTTATCACAATATATATCACTTGCTGATTTTTTATTTTTTATTTTTGCAAAAATATTACTTGTTTATTTTTGATAATAAATACTTTTACGGTATGTAAGAATTGCCAAAAATGATCACATATATTTTATGAAATTCGTTTTTAAGTACAAGTTTTAACTGTTAGAAAATTATAAAATTTCTTTTTATCCCATAACCACGAATTGAGAAAATACCTCTACAATGACTTTTCTATTTTCTTTATTCTTCTTGCAAAAAACATGATATCTTGGAGATAATCATGACAACTTGGGAAAAAATGAGACATGTTTGGAGAAAAATGTAAAACTTTGGCCTTTTTGAAAACAAAAAATTACTGAAATATCCCCTCTAAACCTTTTTTTTTTTTTTTTTTCAATTTAAAAAAAATAAAATAAAAATTATCAAAACATCCCTCCAGAAGGGTAACATAATTCATATCATATTTGATAGGGTAACAATATGAAAACTAAAAATCAATATTCCAATCTCATAGACATTAACAACCCTCACCTAAAAGGGAACAGGATATATTTTAAGCTGCATTCAAAGATTGTTTGTCGATATTTAAAGAAAGACTTTATCCTCAGAAGTCAACTCTTAACAATTACGTTTAAAGGTTGTTTCTACATTTAATAAGATTTTTCAATTAATAGTCCCAAATTATGTGTAAGATTTCATACAATCAAATCATTAGATCAATTTTAATTTTCACCGGCTTAATTAAGTCAAGTAAGACACTTTCAGTTCCCATTTGGTCCACATTCAAAAAAATGTGAGATATATATATAAATATATATATATAATAGGTTGTCCTTATCACTTCAAATGTATGCATGAACGAGTAGAGATCAAGTTCAGATTCGAATTTAGAAAAAGTCAAAATGGCACGAGGAGATGGACTTTGACTTGGGTGTATGTTCATTGCAAAATTTTGAAGATCGTTGGGTAATAAAATAAATATTCCAAAATTGTAAATATATATCGAGTAATGCTAGACTTTTCAAATTTTTTTCCAAATTCCTTCCCAAATTATTATTATTATTATTATTATTATGAGTAATACTAGACGTCCCAATTTTTTTTCCCAAATTCTGTCTCAAATGATGTGTCAGCATCATATAAATCATGAGATTATGCAGTGAATGATGTGATGTTGACACCTCACGTGCCACATCATTTGAGACAAAATTTGTGAAAAACATTTGGGACGTCTAACATTACTCGATTATTATTATAAGACTTCTCACCTACAAACCCCTTGATATGTGGTTAAGTTGTGAATTGTAATTGGTTTCCACAACCATTTTATCAATAACCAATCATATGTTTTAAAAAGATCAGGAAAAAGATCAAATCAGTAGATGATCCAAATCTAAAATATTATGAATTTGGATCCCCTACTGATCTCATTTTTTTCCGACCTCACATAATCTCATGACACATAAGCATTGCAATGAATGTGTGGTTAAAATATGATTAGTTTCCACAACCACTTTATCAATAACCAATCATATGCTTTAAAAAGATCATATCAGCAGATAATCCAAATCCTAAAATTATATACAAACCAAATTTTCATCATTTGGATCAAAATCCAAGGGCTATTATGTATTCTCTCATCTGATCTACCAATTAGGAAATTACATAACAGCCCTTGGATTTTGATCCAAAGGATGAAATGTGGGTTTGTATATAATTTTATATCAGAGGTTTTATAGGTGAGCAGGCTTTTATATATATTCATTTGTCTTTTTGTACCCATTGCCCGTAAAAGACTTAAAGCAAAAGAGAAAAGTAAAGAGAAAACAGAGAAAGCTTAGAAGAACTTTAATGGAGATAACTCGAGAGAGAGAGAAAGTTGAACTCTTCTATGTATTTCACTTAATGAATCTCACACCAAAAGTGTGTTAATATACATCTGAGAGATTCTATTAGATCATAGATCTGATGTGTCATATCTAATGGCTCTCAATTAATCCTAATAATAAAGTTAGTTAGAAATGGCTCCAAAACCATTCTTGACAAATTGGAGGTGGAGATGTTCTGGTGAGGTTGGTTCACTGTTGCTGATATATGTTAGCACAATCAGCACCACATGATTGTCTCTGATATGGTCTAACATCCCCCCGCAAACTAAGCCTGGATTTGTCCAAGACTAGTTTGTCCTTTAACAAGTTGAATCTGTTGATCCCAAGAGGCTTGGTTAAGACATTTGCAGTTTGATTCTCAGTTGGAATATATCGTACGTCTAACTCTCATTCCTTAATTTTGTCATGAATAAAATGGAAATCCAGCTCAATGTGTTTTTATCGGGAGTGGAACACAGGATTCTTTGCTAATGAGCCAGCACCTGTGTTATCACACCATAAAACAGGTATGGAGGAAGGCATTAAACCAATTTCTGATAGGAGAGCTTTTAACCACACAACCTCTGATGTTGCCTGAGCAAGGGAGCGATACTCAGCTTCACAACTTGACCGAGCAATAACTTTTTGCTTCCTTGAACTCCATGAGACTAGATTCCCTTCAAGAAACATGCACCACCCACTCGTGGACCTCCTGTCATCTAGATTACTTGCCCAATCCGCATCCAAAAAAACTTCCAAGTACCAGTCCTTTTGTTGTAGAACACGACTTGAAAAATAGACCAGTTGAGATTGAGCCTTTGACATATCTGAGGATTCTCTTGCAAGCTTGCCAATGCACAGTAGTGAGAGAAGACGAGTACTGACTCAGTTGATTTAAAGCATAGGAGAGGTCAGGTCTAGTGAGAGTTAAGTATTGTAAGGCACCTATAGTGCTTATATACAAAGTTGGATCAGAGAAAGGCTCACCATCAGCCTAAGTTAACTTCATACCAGTGCTCATCGAAGTTGGACAAAGAGTGCAATCACTCATTTTTGTCTTGGCTAACAAATCAATGGCATATTTGCTCTGTGTTAGACATATGCCTTGGTCAGTTCTGGTGGCTTCAAATCCTAGAAAAAAATTCAACCCCCCTAAATCTTTCAAGGCAAAGTATTTATGAAGATCTTGGACCACTTGAGAAAGAAGTTGAGAATCATTCTCTGTCAATAGAATATCATCTACATAAACCAGCAGTAGAACCAAACTTCCACTCATTTTGAACACAAACAACGAAGTGTCAGCCTTAGAGTTCCTAAAACCCCACGATTCCAAAGCTGATTTCAGTTTCTTATACCAGGCTCTGGGAGCCTGCTTTAGGCCATAGAGAGATTTGATGAGCCTATAAACATGTCTTGAGTGCTTGTTATCCACATAGCCCTCTAGCTGCTCCATATAGAACAATTCCTTCAACTCACCATTGAGAAATACATTGTTGATGTCCAATTGTTTGATGTCCAAGTTGTGCAGTACAACAAGAGACAAGACAACACGAATTTTACAAGATTTAACTACTAGACTAAAAGTTTCCAAAAAATCAACCCTATCAGTTTGATGGAAACCCTTGGCCACAAGATATGCCTTGTAACACTGAGCTGACCCATCTTAATTGTGCTTAACTCGAAAAACCCACTTGTTACATATAACATTCATATTAGGCTATCTAGGCATTAGTTCCCAGGTTTTATTTCTCAACAAAGCAGTATGTTCATCATCCATGATAGCTTTCCAACATGGATCAGACAAAGCATCAGCCACCCTAGTAGGTTCTTTGGAGTGGTAGGTAGAGGCAACAAGAGCTTTAGGCTTCAAAGAGCTAGTTTTAGACCGAGTGGTCATGTTGTGTTTGGAGAGACTAGGCACAAACTCTAGTATATTTTGAGTAGCTAAGGGAGGTATTTCTATGAAGAAAGGTATAACAGGCAGAGATGCAAGGGAATTTTGTTGCAACGTATTCGGACTATGATTCTTACTTTGGTGATTAGATAATTTTCTAACATTTGACAAAACCTCAACAGGTAAGCAAGACTCTTTGGACATGTTGGAGCTAGACTGATCTTGTGGTGTTCAAAACAAGACTTCATAAGGAAAATCACACTCATTAAATGTCACATGACGAGTATATATAATCTTCCACTAGGATGTAAACACTTGAAGCCTTTGTGACTATCACTATAACCAAGAAAGAGACATTTTGATGTGTGAAAATCAAACTTGTGTCGATTGTAAGGACGCAAGAAAGGGAAACAAGCACAGCCGAACACTTTTAAGAAACTATAATCATGAGCAATTTTAAAAAGAGTTTGAAAGGGAGAGACATGATTTAGTGTGGGAGTTGGAAGCCTATTAATTTTATAAACTGTTGTGTGAAAAGCCTCCCACCAGAATGATAGAGGCACTTGAGACTGTGCAAGCAATGTTAGACCGACTTCAACTATATGCATATGCTTTCGCTCGGATGAACCATTTTGCTGGTGAATGTGAGGACAAGGATGCCTAAAGTGAACACCAAGTTGGCTGAGGTAATAGGCTAAAGATCTATACTCTCCTCCCCAATCACTTTGGACATATTTGATTTTTCTATCAAACATGAGTTCAACACTTTTTTGAAATCTGATAAAGACATCTTTTACCTGAGATTGAGACTCCAGTGGATAAATCCAAGTAAATTTTGAAAAGGCATCAATAAAATGCACATAGTATTTATACCCTTGTTGAGAAACATGAGGAGAAGGTCCCCAAACATCAGTAAAGACTAACTTAAGAGGAGCTTTGTAGATAGTATTTAAGGTTGGAAAAGGAAGTTGATGGAGCTTGCCATGTTGACAAGCATCACAGAAATCTAAGGAAGTTGGAACAGTGCAAGGTAAATTCATTTTTCTTAGGACTTGTTTTAAGATTAGAAATGAAGGGTTCCCAAGTTTTGCATGCCAACGAAACATCTCAGAGGTTTTATTATTTGAAAAGATGTTACAAAGTGTTATTTTTCTTACAGTGTAACAAGATGCAACATAATTTGTACAAAGAGGACTCTCAAACGCAGACTTACTAGTAAAAACAATTGCTACACAACTCTTAGCATAATCTGCACTCAATATATTACCACATGACTTATTACAAATAGATGGTCGACACATAGTGCAAGCAGGACCAGTTTTTGCTGCAAATAAGGCTTGCACTTGAGCAGTTGAAGACTTGTCACTAAGAGCTGAAAGGTCCAGCTGATAGAGGCCATTTTTCAAGTCCCCTTGCAATAGTACCTTGATCATTTTCTTGTCCTTAATTAAGCAAGAATCATAGTTAAACTCAACTATAACATCATTATCTCTAGTAAACTGTGATATGCTTAAAAGATTTTTGGTGATTGTTAGAACAAGTAGGATGTTGATTAAAAGCAAAGGACATGTGGGTGATGTGTGTGAGGAAACAACCGAAGAGCCAATATGAGAGATGTTGAGTTTTGAACCATTACCTACTGCAAGTCTTTCTGACCTTTGGTAACCTGCCTTCTGTGAGAGACTCTGTGCATCAGAAGGCATCGATTGTGGTCTTAACCCTAGCTTGGTGGAGTCGGATGAGGCATTGGTTGTTAAATGGATTAATCAATGGAGTTTTCGGAACTCGAAGTTTGGTACTATTTTATCTGATATTGATGATTTGCGAACTGCTAATAGTGGTGTGTCTTTCAACTATATTACTTGTCAAGCTAACAGAGCGGCCCTTAATCTCGCGAAGTTTGCACTTTGAACTGCGGAAGACACCTTTTGGATGGAAGATTATCTGGCTTGTATTAGAAATATTGTTGAAGATGATAGGCCTAGGTAGTGTTGTTGGGGGGATTATGTCCCCTTTTCGTTTGCGCTTTGTTTTTTCCTTTTGCTTTGGTTTTTTTTTTTTTGCCTTGCTGTTTGCTATTGTGTTGCTGGCTTTGCCAGTTTTCATGTTTTATCAAAAAATAAAAAAATTGGAGTCATTGAAAATTTCCTCACATTCCAATTGCCCAATTGGTGCCGACAAATACTCATTTCATACTGTTTTGATTTCAAATTTTGGATTTTTGGTTAAAGCATTATATAGATATAGCTGACAAATTATTTCAGGAAAAAAAAAAAACAAATCGACAAATTCATCACTTTCTGGCAAGTTGGCATGTATGGACAGTCAAATTTATTTGACCCTTTTTTTTTTTTTAAATACAATATCAACATTTATGCGCAGTGGCGCACTAAAGATGCTCCCATTGGCATCTTATATTTAATTTGTTTAGTGGAACAGCTAATTATCCATGATCAGCACCACAAAATTTTTGGTGCACTAAACGAATGGTGTACCCGATCATCTTTAAAGATGTGATATTATATTATTATAATTCATGTAGACTGTGCAGTGATTAGAATTTTAATATTGAGAAAATTATTTTCGATAAACCTAAAACCTTAAATTTATATATAATGCACCTTATTGCATACAAAAAACCAATAAACTTATCATATCAAACAAATTTAATTATAATACTATATAAATAAACATAACATATCTAAACCTTGTTATTGTAAATATAATCTCACATTTGCTTAAAGGGCAGGAAGATCCCTCTTCAAGGACGTGAGTTGCATCACTGACAATGCTTGTAGAGCCCAATCACACTAGGTCGTACAGACCCCTAACCTAGAATATATGGTGTCAACTTTAAAAAAAATTAATAAACCAAATTGTTCTTCATTAGATATTATAAATAATGTGCTGCCTCCTCAGCTCCAACTATACATCAACACATAATGGTATGACCATATTTTCTTCACTTTCATTTACAATGTCGGTTGTCTCCCTCCTCCTCTTCTTCTTCTTCTTGTCACTCATTTCCTCCATTGCCAAGGCTTCCGTCCCCCGTTCAGCGACGTTTAAGTATGTCATCACAGGCGAATTCAGTCCATATGTGGTCGAGTATGGCGGCAATTACAGAATGATATGGCAGATTTTCAATTCTCCATTCCAACTCGGCTACTACAACACCACCCCAAATGCTTTTACTCTTGCTCTTCGCATGGGCTTGCTTCGGTCCGAGTCAACACTGCGTTGGGTTTGGGAGTTCAACCGGGGAAAACCAGTCAGAGAAAACGCCACTTTCGCTTTGGGGACCGATGGAAATCTTGTCTTGGCCGAAGCTGATGGCTTCATTGTTTGGCAATCCAATACTGCCAAAAAGGGTGTGGTGGGGTTCGATTTACTTCCAAATGGTAACATGGTGCTCTATGATTCTAGGGGTCATTTTGTTTGGCAAAGTTTCGACTATCCAACCGATACTCTCTTGGTTGATCAAGCTCTTCGTGTCGTTGGCGGTGTAAACAGGCTGGTGAGTAGGAAATCCCAGAAAGAAAATGTAAACAGGCCTTATAGCTTGGCGCTAGAGCCTAAATGATGCAGCAGCCTTGGCTGTGGAATACATGGAGAGGTGGGATTTGAAACAAACCAAGTAAGACCAAATCCGGGCGACGGAATCAGAATGACTTTAAATTTTGATAGCTAATGCGTTTCGGCGTTTCTGGAACAACTACGCAGCTTTGCTGCGTAAGCACGTCCTTTTTTAGCCAAATTCCGTCGTTTAGGCCTTAAAATGGGCGTTTTTGCCGTTTTAGGAAAGTCTCGTTTTTGCAATAAATTGGGTTTCCCAATTCCGAATTGACTTCCGTCAATTCTGGAGTGTTTAGGAGTCTCAGTAGAATTAGTTTTTGCTTTAAACTCGTTTTTGCCTTTTTTGGTAATTTTCTGTTTTTAAGTCATTTTTCTTGCTTTCCAAGGAATCCGATTAGGTTTAGGTTTTGTTTGCTTTAAATATTGATGTAGGCCGAATTGGCCATTCAGTTTTTCAGATTAATAAAAATACCAGAGAATCGCTTCTCAATTTCCAGTTACTCATCGTAATTGAAGCCTTTTAACAATCTTTCGTGCGCGAAGTTGAATGTTATTAGTAGGTTGTTTCTTATTTTCGTTTTGCAGGTTTTTCTCGTAAGCTTCCGCTACACCACTAAAGGTTTGTCAATGTACTATAACTCTCCGCCTCCGCCTGTTGTTTACTTCACATCTTCTCAATGGGGTATTCAACAAGGCTCTATAGAGTATGTGATGTTAAAAAGTGACCCGGAAACTTATGAGATAAAGTTAGAGTACCATGTAGCAAACTCCTCGTCAGTTCCACGCAGACTCCTTTTGGGGAAGCCAAAATACAACAGCACATCATCGATGCTTCGGTTAGAAATAGATGGAAATCTGAAGCTCTACACTTACAATGACAAGGTTGATTGGCATGCATGGGAAGTGACATTCAATCTATTTTCTAGAGATTCAAATTGGGAAAACGAGTGCCAATTACCGGAGAGGTGTAATAAATTTGGGGTGTGTGATGATAATCAATGTGTTGCTTGCCCATCTGAAGAAGGTAAGCTGTTGGGGTGGAGCAAGGAGTGTGAGGCTAGGAAGGTGAATTCTTGTGACGTGAAGGATTTCCACTATTATAAACTTGAAGGAGTTGATCATTTCATGACCAAGTATAATAGTGGGAGTGGAGCCATGAAGGTGGATGAATGTGACAAGAAATGTAGTGGGGATTGCAAGTGTTTGGGTTACTTTTATCACCAGGAGACATCAAAATGTTGGATTGCTTATAACTTGATGACCCTTTCTAAGGTCCCAAATTCTACACACTTGGGATACATAAAAGTTTCCAACAAGAAGTAATTATTATAAGTAAGATTAGGATGGTCAATAAATCTACAAAAGCTTTAGTCTTGTGAAGGCCGGTTATTTTGTTGTCTTTTCTATCTTGATTTTGTGATCGATCTTGATGGCTGATACATATAATAAATTGTGGAGTTGAAACCTTTTTTCCTTTCGAAGAAAAAGATGAGAAATTGCTAGTTTAACATATCAAAAGCTTTGGTTCAAGTTTGTTACAAAAGTCAGAGAAGTTTATTGAAGCTTGAGGACGATCCTTGACCTTTGATGTAATGCGGAAGTGTGGAAGTGTGGAAGTGTGGAAGTGTGGCTGTGATCTTGTGATCCATGACCTTCATGACACAGCAGATTATTTCCAGCTTGATGATCTACAGATGATGATTGATCAGAAGCCACTTGATCACCTTTCTTAGCTTGAGGTGATAAAGCTTGATTCTTACATGGGTACCTCTATAGTTAAGACACACATCCACTTACATGTCTCATCACACAAAATAAAAAAACACAACAAAATTATTTACAGTTTCCATCGGAGGCAAAACCAGAAACTTTTTTCTGGATAAGCTGTTATAAAATAATTTTGTTGATAAAGGTCATGCTATTTAAAATTAAACCAAATTTTTCTTTTTATTGATGAATTTTAACGATACAAGAGAATTTTCATTAGTAGTTGAAAAAATTGATAAATTAATAATAAATCTTTCAAAAATAACTTCAGTAAGACTATTTACCTTAAAATACAAAATTGAAAAATAAAAATTAAAGAAGTCAAGAAATTGTAGCACTTAGTGGGAAAAAACAGATCTATTAGGAGTCTACCGTCATAATATTCTTATCTCTTTATTTAAAAAATTTTAACGACTAAATGAGATCTTATAAAAATTTTCAATCTTTTTATGGATCCAAAAGAAATTACATAAAAATAAAAATAAATTAAAAAAATTGGCCTTTGAAATTTGTAATCCCTGCAAAAGATGGATATGTATTTGAATGGGCCCGTTAAAAAGCTAAGTATAATGGGTACATAAAATAAGTGAAAATTGTCAAAAATAACCACTCTAATTATGGGAAATTCTTTTTTAACCACATACATAACTTTAATTGTTAATAACCATGTTTTGAAAAAAAATTCATTGGGTGTCCATAAATTACCAAGATGCCCCTAAATATATATTTATATTTTGTTTCTCTTTCTTCTCTCACTCACCGTCTTCTTCACTCTTCTTCACTGTTCTTGTTCATTCCTCACTTTGTATTCATTCTTCATCACCGTCCTGCAAATCGAACACCAATGGCCGCACCATTGTTGGCCTGAAGAAAATATTACGAAGATTTCACGAAGGTTTGTTGTCATAATCGCTTTGAAGGTTTCACGAAGTCTCCTGAAGAAAAAATCATTCATCTCATAATCTAGTTTACTCTAAATCGGTAAGTATGATTCATTTGTTCATTAATTGAGTTGAAAATAGTTACTTTAACATGGGTTTAGCTTTAATGCATGAGTTTATGCGTGTTTTGGGGAAGAATCGATTTCAATAAAACTTAAAATTTTTCCAGAAGATTTCAAGTTTCATGGGTTCGTAAACTTCAAATCTAGTATAAAAACTTTTGTTGACAAAACTTGAGATCTGTTTTAAAGCATGATTTCAAGTTTTATACCACAGAAACGTGAAATGTTTAGAAAAACTGGAAATCTTACAATTTCTTTTGGAAATAATTTTTTTTTTCCAGGTAAATGGATTATAGGTTGGTAATCAACTATGGTGGGCAGTGGGATGATTTACGATATGTTGGTGGTGATACATTTGTTGAGATGGTGTCGATTCATTTAAAATATTTAGAGTCAGAGAACTTGGTATACCAATTCACCGACTTGGTATACATTTGTTGAGGTGTTGTTGACCATGGTCGTTTTTGTTTTAGTATGAACTTATCATGTATGAGCACATTATTGTAAGTTTATGTTTCAGTATTGAATACTGTGGTTTTATGGGAAGATTTGAAGTTGTTAATCTATTTGACATCTGAATTGTTGGCTTTCCGAGAAGATTTTTAGTTGTGCCAGAAATTGAAAGCATGATTTCAAGTTTGTGTCACAGATTTAAAGCATGATTTCAAGTTTGTGCCACAGATTTAAAACATGATTTCAAGTTTTATGCTGGCAAGTGACCAACCATCTCATGAGGCTCCTCTTTCTATTTCCACAGTCTGATCCTTGCCACCTGTTAGTCAAATTATTCTCTGATGTCTGATTTGTTTTTTAAACTCATTTAGGAAAATATTTCAAAGAAAAAATCAATTCAACACTTTCTTAAGAAACAAAATCATCTATAACAAGTTTTCAAACAAAAATCAAGTAAACAATGTCAAGTCTTCAAATAACAAGTTTTGTTTCAGGTCAAGCTATCTGATTTAATAGAGATTTAAAGCATGATTTTAAGTTTGTCACAAATATTTAAAGCATGATTTCAAGTTTATGGCAAATATTTAAAGCGTGATTTCAAGTTTTATACTGAAGATTTAAAGCATGATTCCAAGTTTTATGCTAGTTTGTTGAAATCAACAAAACTTGCCCACTTAACAAACAAAACCATTTGACCTACAGCCATTTGAACATAAACAAAACCTGCCAAAAATATATAATATCATATATATCTACAAATAGCCATTTCCAAAATACAATTTAACATCCAAAATATATAATTACCAACAACATAAGAAATTCTCCGGAAATAAACTACATCCAAAATATATAAATATGCAACATAGGGAATCCTCTGGGAATGAAGTACTGAAATAAGTTTAACATCTCCGGGAATTCTTTCTCACATAAACCAAGTCCTTCACCAGCCTAGGGACAGTGTAAGGGGTTTGAACCACTGCTGCTAGCTTCTTAAGTCTCTGACTACGTCTTATCACGCCCTCCTCCTCATCATTCTGGTTGTCAGCGCCTTGGTGCGCATCAACCTTCTCATCCCCAACCTGCTGCTCATGTTGAACCACTGTTGCTAGCTTCTTAAGTCTCTTACTACGTGTTATCATGTTATCCTCATCCTCAACCTGCTAGTCATCATCAACCTACTGCTCACATGTCTCTTCAATTCCATGCCATACCTAAGCATTGAAGATTCCTAGAAAATGCATGGAATATCTGGTTTAACATTTGTATGATGTAATTTTGAAATCTTGAACCAAAATATAATTAATAGTTAAAGAAAACTAAACTAAATATAATTTTGAAATAAAAACATATTTAGTTTACTAATTTTGAAATAAAAACATATTAAACAGATCTAATAATTGTCAAATTATATAGTTTACAATAAATGTTCACTCGAGCATCAAACTAATTATCCTCCGGATGCTTGTAAACCAAATTCTCTCCGCCGTTGGCCATCTGCATTATATTTAAAAAATTATTCAATGTTTATGGTTAACAAGTTTATTTACCACAAGAGATAAACCTTGATTTCAAGTTTTATGCTACGGATTTAAAGCAAGATTTCAAGTTTTATGCTACAGATTTAAAGCAAGATTTCAAGTTCATGCAACAGATTTACAGCAAGATTTCCAGTTTTGTGGCAGAAACTTAAAGTATGATATCAAACTTTAGCCAACACGTTTCAAGGAAGCCATAAAAGGCATAAGCAAGAAAAATACAAACCCATTTCAAGATTCAATATTTTTATGATTGATAAAAAAAAAACTCCACCAGCAAGCAATTAACTTTATTTCAACATCAATAACCATTGTTAATACATATATAATTACATATAATTACAATTTATTCAACATAAACTTTATTTCAAAAGTCAAAGAAACAAAATCCTCAAAACAGCAAAGCCCATTGTTAATACTACAACACCACAATCAAGCCACTCAATAAAGTTGCACAGGTAGTAGCATAGATCAAAACAACCCATTTATTTGGTATAACCAAGCAAACCCCTTTAGAAACCTCGAACAAAACAAGGCAGAGACAATATATAAGTGTAATAGCAAGAAAAATACAAATCCATTTCAAGATTCTGGTGGGGTTTCTCTTCTCTGTTGCTGAAAATGAATGGTAGAGTTTTCTGGTGGGGGGTCTCTCTCCTCTCACTGAAAATGACCTTTGGTTTTGGTGGGGTTTCAAGCTATAAACAAGTATTTGATGTTGTTTTGGGTTTTTAGGCTTTATATATATATGTGGGTATTGAGGTAATTTCTCAAAAAAGTGGTTATTAACAATTATAATTTTAAAAGTGGTTATAAACAAAAGTATGATGTTTTGGATGGTTATTTTTGATTTTCTCTCCTAAAATAATTAAGTAATTATTTAGGACTACTATGGAGGTCAGGGGGCCATGGACCCCATGGACCTCTCTGGCCCACAGAAAGAACAATTTCAATAGTTAAAAAGTTATATAATATTTTTTAAAAATTGTAAATTTACAATTTAAGCCCAATAATTTCACCCCCAAACTTCACACTCCAAATTCCGCCCTTTTGTCTAACATTACTGATGAACAGTCAAATTTATTTGTTTTATTGTTTAGGGCAGGTTTGATAGTTTGGTACATCGTATTGTGCTGTATTGGATTAGATTGAGTTGGATTTAATACAATCTTGTGTTTAGTTATATATTTTATTAGAATGTATCAAGTTACATGGAATTTGGTGCATAACCGTTTTGTATTGTATTACATTATTAT
The DNA here is from genome assembly GCA_030490815.1 of Acer saccharum. Lineage (NCBI taxonomy): Eukaryota > Viridiplantae > Streptophyta > Magnoliopsida > Sapindales > Sapindaceae > Acer > Acer saccharum. The sequence continues at coordinate 3,139,775 of CM059866.1, forward strand.
ATAAAAAAATTAAAATTAAAATTAAAATGATATAATATTTGTTATACTAAATTTTTTCAAAAAAATAAAAAAAAATAATACAAATAATTGATAAACTAAATAATATAATATATATATATATATATATATATATATTCATAATTTAACATATTTATAATTTAATATATTCATATTTTCATAAAATGTTTTGTGTAATGTGGACAGAGGTTTTAATAACACTAGTTTTAATTATAGAGTAGAACTTATCAAGGAAAAAAAAAAAAAAAAAACTTAAACCATGTCTAACACTCTCACCTGTGTATTAGTTAATGGTGTTACGGTGATCATGGTTCACGTTACATATTTAATTAATGTATAGTGACTGCCCAAACACATGCATTGAATTATTTAATGCAGAGGAACTCCATGATCAGCATATGCTCATTGATCAAAGATGCCCTAATTGGAATACTATGTTATTGTTTAGTAGGATATTGCTTGTCCATTTGCAGCACGAGAAAATCGCTGGTGTGTTGGGTGCAGTGGTAAGTGGTATACTCGACAACCGGAGATTTTCTTGATCAGAATATTATATACACTACCATTAGAATATTATATTATTGTAATTAATGTAGTGATTAGCCGACTTATTTGAATTCAAATACATAGGTAAATAGGTAATCTTTTTTTTTTCTTTTTATTTATTTATTTATTTATTTATTTATAATTTAATCCTTTTTTTTTTTTATTGAAATACAACAATAGGATTACAAGTTTACAACAACTAGAATACAGATCAGGACATGATTACAACAACAACTGGGACCCATCGAGAATCAACTTCCAAATGCAGCCCAGATTGAAGCTCCCATGGACCGGGAGAGAGAACCCACTAGAAGGAGGGACAACCACCTATACAAAGTGGGACAACACCCATTTTTTAAATGGGCCAAGGAAAATTTACATAATTCCATGTACACACTAGGTCTTGAACCTTGGTGGTGGGGGTTCCCAAAGGAAGGCCCACCACTATGGCAAGGGACCATGTGTATTTATAATTTAATCCTTGATTAATCAGAAAACATCACTTTTATACTTAACTTTGCATTTTTCATCAAATTGGTCCTTAAATTTATAAAAATAGCTCATTTAAATAGGTCATTCTATTGGTCAGACATTGGTCAAACTTAACAATACTAAAGGTATTTTAGTCTTCTCACATGTCCATAATTGATAAGAAAAATAAAGAAACAAAAATAATAAATAGATGGATCTCCGCCGTCCATCTTAGAAATGGATGGTGGAAATAAAAAAAACGCCATTAAAAAAATTGAAAAAAAAAAAAATAGATGGATCTCCTCTCCATCTTTCATCATAGAGATTGACAGTGGGGATCTAATTAAAAAAAAAAAACTTAAAACAGATTAAAAAGAACAAAAAAAAATTGGAACAAGGTAAAGAGGTTGGTACTTCACGGTCCATCAATTTCAATTTAAATGGATCTCCATTATGATGAAGATTGCAAGGAGGAGGCATGCATGTCACAACCATCCTCGGTTTTTTCAGAAAGAGGTGGCGAACGCGTCTCCTCCCTGAGATCTCCACCGTGCAAGATGCTGCATAGATGGAAATCCACCAGATTGGTGGAGATCCAATATGGTTTCAACTTTCTTTTTTGTTTTTTATTTTAAAATCTGTTTTCTGTTTTTTAATCATTTCTTTTATTTTATTTCTCTTGTCATTTAAAATTAAAAAAATGTTTTAATTTTTTAAATTTCAATTCTATTTAAAAATATATATATTATTTAACAAAAAATAAGTTTTTTTAATCTTCTTTCTTTTTTGGTTTTTCTTTTATTATTATTATTATTATTATTATTATTTTGCAATTTTTTTACTAAAATTCTATTATTATTTTTTTTTTTACAATTTTTTTTTTCATTTTTTACCGATCAACTAAAGTCCAAAAATAAAAATGTAAAATAGACTTTTAATTGATTTTATGACCGTTGATCTTCACAAAAAATTTGGTCAAAGGACCTAACTGAACAATTTTTATAAATATAAGGATGGATTTAATGAAAAATATAAAAATAAATAAAATACTGATGTTTACCAATTGGATACCAATTACCTAAAAACTAAATTGTAAAAAACCCCTTCTTTTTTAATCTACACCGAAGATTTTGTCGATCACCACATGGCCACTAAAAGAGCATGTGAAGATGCTCCGATCGGAATATTATATTATTGTAATTAGTAAAGTGATTACCCGACTTATTTGAATTCAAATACATTGGCAATTTTTATTTTTATTTTTAAATTTGACACCAAATTAATGTGTTAGGATCCACGAGACATGAACTACATGGCTACATGTGTAACGTTATTATTTACTCCTATAATCAAAAGATATCTACTCTCACAACACAAAAAGTAGGGAAGGTAAAATTATCCATAAATAGAGATATCCATACGAATTCAATTCGTTTAGAATACTATTATATTGGGATGGAGCGTGGATATGTATGATCCTATTATACATTTTATTTAGAGGGATATGATAAGGATGAATACGGTGTATACGCCCCACCCACATCCATTGGTAATTTTAATATTTTATAAATTATTTTTTATTTTTTTCTCACCAAAACCATAAAAAAGCCTGTTATTACAATAAAAACTGTGAAGCTACTAATCAGACTTGAAACCAGTGTTGTAAAAGTCACTAAGCGCTAGTTGTGCGGCGGCGCACCATCTAGCACCTAGGGGATTAGTCGGGGACTAGGCGGATGGTCGGAAGTCGGTGGCCGGTATAGAATTTTAAAGACTGTGGTATTCAATACAGACTTTTATGACTTTTACAGACATTAAAAAAGTCCTGAAAATCATGTGGCATTCAATCAAAAAAAAATTAAAAGTCTATGAAAGTTAGGAGATATTCAAATTTTCAATGACTTTTAATGACTTTAAAATATCAATGACTTTTATTTATAACAAATCTCACAAATTGTCCTTCATTTCTACTAAAGACTTTGAATGACTTTTTTTTTTTTCTCCTTTTTTTTTTTTTTTTTTAAATAGAAAGAATTTCACTTTAGAAAGAAAAAAAAATATAACTCTTTGAAAAACATATGTTCTATTTTCAAATAGAAGCACACTCATTCTTAACAAATTTCACAAATAAAATAAAATTAATAACTTTTAAAATGAATAAACATTATCAAAAAAAAAAAAAAAAAAATACAAACATTAACGATATATAACAAAAAGAAAAAACTAAAAAATAATATAAAACAACTCTCCATCGGCTATTCAATTAAAGACGAGAGATTTTTTTTTTTTTTTTTTATCTATATTTTCAAAGCAACTAAATAACATCGAAACAAATCAAACGAACTTCATTTATATTAATTAAAAATAATAAAAGACAAAAACCACTACTCAACCATACCAATGTGTCATAATTAAAGTCGCGTATGAGCGTGACTCCATGTAATTATGATCAATATCAGACTACCCACTTTTAGGCATGGGCCTTCTTCAACAACGTAGGTTCAATTTTTATGTTTAATTTTAGTTATTTGAATTAATTTTGAGTAGATTTTTTATATCCATTGTTATACTTTCGTAGATACATATAAACGTTAATATTATTGGCGGTTTACTACATTTATTCTAAAAGAAAATTTATAATATTTTGACTAATAATAAAAAACAAATAAAATTTTGACTACTTATTAAAAAAGAATTAGGTGCATAATGTCTATATGATGCAAAATATAATAAAAATACAATTAAAAAAATTTAAAATCTCATATATAGTCATGAATGCTTTTATCAAGTTTAATTAACGGTGATTTTTTTTATTCTTTTAAAAAAATATTTTTATTGACATAGGAAATATATATAATTTTGTTAAAACAAAATATATATTATATTTAAAAGTCTGTGAAAGTCTATAAATGTCTATGAAAGTTTTTTAAAATAAAAGCCTTTTGAAATGAAACTTTGAAGGCCTCCGCTCAATGTGGAACAAAATCAATGGAACGTACACTTTCATGATGGCCTTGGATTCGGTTTCGTTGAGGAAGCAGATCAAGGATGAGCTGGCTTGGTCCTTTTGTCCTACCGGTTTGTTTAAGGTGGGATCCTTTATGAGATGTTTAGAGGAAGAGAATGGTGAGGCTCATGACAAGTTCAAGCTCTTATGGCAGGGGATTTGCCCTCCTAAGGTGGAACTTTTTACATTGAAATTGTGTAGAGGAAAGGTTATGGTTAGATGTGTTCTCAATCAGTTTGGATGTGCTCAGGGGCTATGTTTGGACTGTCCTCTCTGTGATAGAGAGCCTAAAACGATGGACCACCTTTTCTTGCTTTACCCTTGGTCTTGGAAATTGTGGTCCTGTTGTATGAGGTGGTGGGGAGTGAATTCGATGTCCAATTCTCGGCTTCAAGATTGGTGGCTAGGTTGGTCAAGCCTTTGTCCATCTTTGAACAGAAAAAGAGCTTGGAGTACCCTATTTTTAGCTTTGGTGTGGACCATTTGGGAGGTTAGAAACAAGTTCGTGTTTGAGAATGTGGCTCCAGACTGCATTTCAGCCATGGACCTTGTCAAGTTTAGAGTCGCATGGTGGTTCAAGTACCATGGTCGTGGCTCTGGCGATGCAATTACACTGATTCTACTAGACATTCAACAGAGATGCATAGATTTTTGATCCGATTAAGAGGAAGAGTGCATGCGGTTCGAAGCCCTCCTTCCAATGATGTTCTGTTCTTCAATGTTGATGGTTCAGCTCTCGGTAGCCTTGAGATGGGAGGTATTGGCGGCATGCTTAGAGATTCAAACGGCAAGATTGTTTGTTTATTTTCGTCTTTTGTTGGTATCCAGGATCCGATATCGGTTGAAATCCTAGCCATCCACAGAGTTTGTAACTTACTGGCCTCGAACAAGCACCTTCTAAGTCGAAACGTGACTACCTTAAGCGACTCCAAAGTTGATGTCTCTTGTATCAATGGAGATAACTTTGGGAGTCTAATTCATGTTAACGCGATGTATGATATTCGGAATTCTCTGCATCCCTTCGAAGGTGTAGAGATCAAGTTCAAGTCTAGGGACTCAAATTCTTTTGCTAACAGGTTAGCGAAATCGGGTTTGATTGTGAGTGGCAACATATTAGAATAAGGAGATTTTTGACTCTGTTTTCCCTTTGAGCGCTGGTGGTTGCAGTGTTGTTTGGTTTGCCTATTTTGCAGCTTGTTTCTGCTGGTTTAGTCCGCTTGTTCTTTTACTCTTCTCTTGGTTTGCTCTGCTGGTGTTTTGTGTGCTCTGTTTTGGTTCCTTTAGTGCTTCTTGGGGCTCTTTGTCCTCTGTTGTTTGTGTGGTTGCCTTTGTTTCGTTTTGGTGTGTTCTGTCTCCTTGTTTCTTCTCTCTTTTGAGCCAACTTGCTGTATGGATTTTGTTGTATTTTATTGTTAGGTCAAAAGACTCAAAACTCAAAAGAGAGTTGTTGCATCTTATAATAAAAAATCCCCAGTCATCACCTAACCAACTTATTCCAACTAATTTCAGTTTGGCATGTTTATAATTTACAAATGGGACAAATGGCTTTTATATATATGTTATATTAAGTGCGAGAATCCTGGGCATTTTTTGATGCAAGAATCTATTACACAACATCGTGTAATCGATTAATTGGAAAAATATATATATATATATGATTAGGTAACGAATAATACAATAACTCTCAGTTATTACTTAATTGAAAGGTTGTAAGTTACAGCTTTGAATAGATTCTCACGAAAGCTATGAAGAGAACGTGAATAGAAGAAGAAGAAGAAGAAAAAACAAATTCTTTATTATGCTTGCAAGCTATTGAACTCTTCAAAATCAGCAAATATTGTAAGCCAATTAGGTTGTACTATCGATCGAACTTATTATAAAATAACTGCTGCCATGGCTATTATTTTACAACAAGTTTAGCAATTGGACGCTCTTCAGCTGATATCTTACGGTGATCGTTCAGGCCAAAATGGGACATGAGAAGCCATACATGAGTTAGAAGCTCTCCACCACGCCTCAGCTGTTGAGTATGCTCGTACTTTTTACACTTGCTTGCTGCATATGCCATCAGTTCCAACCACTTTATGCCAATTTTCTCCCATTTCTCATCTGGAGTTGACTGTTACAGATTACACGAACTCAATTATAATTTTTTTCTATATACCAAGCGATTTGAACATGAGACATTGTTCCAACAAGCCACGTTGGGCCATGGTCGATAGAAATCATTGTAACAGTTGTTAAAGATAGACATTAATTTTTCCATTTATAAAAACAATTAAAAAACTAAAAATCATTAAAAAGTACCTGTTTGTTCATTTCGTTTAGAAGCAACACTGCTTTCTCAAAAACTAATGATGGTGTTGCATCATTTTCTCTATGGTCAGAATCTCCAGTATGCTCAAATTTTGAAAACAATGCTTCACATTTCGTTTTTATTGTCTTATGATCAGATGAATCCACAGACTGATCAGCCAAACTACTTATCTCTTCAAAGTTTATCTGACTCAATATCTCAACTGGCAACATCGATGGGTGCTTGAAGAGGAGATACATCATGTATCTGGATATTTGTTTTATCAATTTACTGTTGATCACATTGCTAATTATTCCACCATCCATGTAGTACTGAATTTCAGTTGCGATGTGCCAGATCACAATGTTGTACTCAAACTCTTCCCTAGTGATTGAAACTGGAATAATGCTCCTTTCACTGAGTTCTTTCACATTGTTGGCAAGAATTGTAGTGAATGGAACTCCATTTGCTGCTGATGCTTCCATAGCTCTCTGCTTGAGATACTTGAAAATAAAATTCCTTAAATCTTTGGTCATCTCAATATTCCATTGCTTCTCTATCCCAATTATGTTTAACAAGTTGGTACAAGGCAGGGGCTTTGCTTTGTCTGTAAAGCTTAGCAGACTGTATTGGGAAATTCTATTTGACCACCTAGGAATTTCAAGTAGCGGGAAACAATTAGTGAGGGTTTTTATGGTGGAAGTTTTGTTATGCATACCCGAAAATATGAGAAGCCGGTCTGGGAAGAGTTGCAGTGCTGTGTAAATCTCTAGAATAATAGCTATCCCTACCAATGCGAATGTTATCGAAAGATCAATCCTTGAATACATGTCCATGTGAGCAAAAACAAGGAAGAGAAATAGAACCAAACAGGTAATAAAAAAAGTAATGAGGTGCAGGATTATTCCCCAAGTAGTATAGAGTAGAGGCATCTTGGTGTAAAGCAAATCGTAGATCCCACCAAGTTCGATTTCGATTACTTTGAAAGCATTTTCGGTTGAGATGTTTCTGAAAATGGTATGGCAGGTGTCTCTCTCCATATTGTTGAGGGTAGCATCTAGGAGTAAACCGTTGCTTAATTCCAGCAATCTAGAGGCTGTAATTATTATACCTTCATCAGATAAAGAATTGTTGTTGTCGTCATTGTTATTACTGCCTGAGAAATCAACTGGGATCTGAACTTCAACAATTCTGTCTGCTTCCAAGAAATATCCTGCAGATCTCCTGCTCATGCTTTCACCAGAAAAATCTTGACCAGTTTGTTTGTGAATATTATGCTTTCTAACCATGGACTTTCTACGTTGCTCCGTGCTTGCTGATTTGAGTACCCATGTTCGTTCTCCATACTTGATAATCCCTGGAAGAAACATTAGAAGGGATAGAATTGACAGGATATTGGAACTTGAACTACTCCAAGCCATGAGAAAGACATAAAGTGCCATTCCTGTCTGGACAACTACTCCAAGCAAGTGCCTCAACCACAGCTCATTGTCTTCTAAGGTATACGCGGTAATGGTGTCTGGACCACCCAAGTGCAAAAGAATAAATGGTGCCCAGAATGCAGTTAATTGAGTGTTTGCATCTAGCGATCTAATATTGTCGTCATACATATCTATAATGTTACTCGATAATATTCCAAGAGCAAAAGTGGCTACAGAATCTGCAGATATGTAGGCAGACCAAACAACAATTCTAATCCAAAGTTTTGTACTATGTTTTCTTTGGTTACCCAAAATACCGAGTAATATTTGGAGGATTAGGCTAAGAAGAACCATTACTCGCAGATCCCATTCCTTCCAAAGTTTCCTTAAACTTGGATAATATAGCTCTGTTACTGTCCTTCTATTCGTTGAATAGATCAAGCTGCTAACAACTGATGATTTCAAATAGAAGAAGAATCAAAAGGTGATCAAGCAATTCCAGAAATAGAAAGTCATTGTTGTTTTTAACTAAACAATCATTTACTCTTAATTAAAGAAGGTGGAATCGAATTAGAATAGCAAGAATATATTCATGAATACAAGATTCAGATAAGGATACAAAACTATTAGTACTGAGCAACAGTTCATGACAGTTAGATAAAAAAAAATATATATTCTTTTTTTTTTTTTTTTTTAAACAGCAAATATTATTCAAGAGGCCAAAAGCCAAGCCAAAACACATCAAAAAACTGCGACAGGGTCTGCACAAACCCACAACACTCCTGTCGCTGAAATTTGATAAAGGGCACCGCAAACAAAAAGAAAGCAACAAAGCACCAAAAACGCACATGACCACAACACAGAACTAAAAGGACAATCAACAAAACCAAAACACTCCTCAACACCAGCAACTCCCTACAAAGCAAGACTTATAGCAAGACCGAAAAACAGAAAACCACAGACCAAAACTAAATAAAAACACCACCGACCAAAAAATATATTCTTCTTGATTCATTAAATTCTCACTGCATCAACAAATTAGCTTAGAAAGAAGGAATAGTTATATATCACTTTGCACTATATGTATATATATATATATATATTGCAATTTCATGACTAAACAAGGATCAAAGATGTAAATTTATACGTACCTGGAAATATCATTGTTGATTTTGCTCCCTGAGACATCTAATTCTGATGCCCTATAGCTTATCTTATGATGAGAAAGAAAAAAAAGTTATATATTTACCTTCATATCCCCTCAAATACTCCAAGGAAGCTAGCTAGTTATATAATTGTTTTGTATTGCTAGCTTCTGAATTATTAGAAAAGAAAGTTTTGGAAGACAAGAAGGTGGCTGTGAGGTCTAATTAGGAAGGAAGCGTTTTGCAAGAATAATAACCTAGGAAAGTTTTTGGCTCTGATACCAAAATTGTTGGGAGCATGTGAAAGAAAAGAAAGTTTTGATTGACTAAGAACATTTTAAGTCTTTAATGATACAAAGTCAATGAAGAAAGGTCTTCACGCGGATGTTTTTTGACTTTTTGTAATGAAAGACAAGAAAGGTTTAATTATTATTTTTCTGCAACTTTTCTTACATCAATTACACAAGCACTTTAGCCTATTTATACAATTATACTAGTTTCATGAGTCGTTATAAATTTTCTTTGCATGTTGAGATATAGCGGAAACTCTGTCGAGAAAAACCTACAAGAAACAAATCAAAAACAACATGCTAAAGTTCCGTTGATTCGAGCACAAATACCGGAATATTAGGCTTCAAATACAATAATCGACTTTGCGTACGAAGGATGTTGTAAATGGATAGTTGAGAAACATTCTCTGTATTTTTTATTAATCAAAAGCTATCTTTCAAACCCTAATACAATCTACTTAAATAGGAAAAGCAATAAGTCGACTTTCACAAGACTTCTAAATTAACTTAAACTAAAACGGAAAAGAAATCCTATCTAGGAAAAGAGAACAAATCCTACTCAAACAAAGACTACGAAGACTCAATCCTAAACTAAAAGGAAATTGGATTTGATTTAATAAAATCAAATCATAAAACAATGGGAGAATTGCATTTTAGTCCCTGTAGTTTGCTTTATTCCATGTTTAGTCCACGGTTTTTTTTTATTGTAACTTTTAGTCCTTCTGTAACAGAATCCGTTAAAAGTACACTTTCTAGCATGTCAAGCGTGTGAATGACCTTAATGCCCCTAATACTTTCTGATACCCTTTGAAAGACCATTTTACCCTTAACTAAAAATTAAAAACAGATTTAATATAATATATATATATATATATAACACATTTAAAAATAAAAAATAAATATAAAATAAAGGGGGAAATAAAATACAAATATATTTTAAATCTCCACCATCCAAATCTTAGATGGATGGTGGGGATTTATTTATTTAAAAAATAAATAATAATTATATAAAAAAAAATGAGAATACAAATTCCAACCCTAACCAATAAAATACATTAAAATTAATAAATATAATTTAATTAAATAATAAAAATGAAACATAAGGCAAACCATCATCATACAACCGATTCAATCATCCAATCCATCTTCAAAAATCGAAACCCAAACCCTAGCCACCCACAAACACACCACCATCTCCACCATCAACCACCACCACTGTCAACCACCCCCAAACTTCTAGTCAATCAATCCCAGACGTTCGCTGCCGGCTTAGCCACCATGTCGTCACCAGAAGGCAACGCACGGCGGCGATGCAACCAGACGACTCCAATGGACGGATCTGAACCAGATCGTGACCGTGGAGAATCGCGATCGATCGCGGCCCAAAACTGACGTGCTGGTCAACTTGGTTTCACGATTGGTCTTCGTCCTGGTCGACGATCGACGGTCGACGGTCTAAGAGATCGACTTGCACCGGCGGTTTTTGGTGGGGTTTTTAGGGGTTTCTAAGCGGTTTCGGTTGGGGTTTGGTGGTGGTGGTGTGGATTTGGTGGTGGTTGTGGTGGTCGTGGATCTCTTCTCACCAGAATCCAGATCCTTCTTAAAATCTGAAATTTTGTTTTTGTTGGAGATTTGAAAGTTTGAATGAAGAGTTCCTGGAGATTGTGTGGGATTTTTTGGGATATTTTTTGTAGGATTTGGTTGTTTTTATTATTTGTGCAGTGTTAGAAGGATTTTTGTTTGTAATTATGATGAAATTCTTGAATGAATTTTTTTGGTAAGAATTTGGATGAAGATGATGAGATAGGATGAAGATGATGTGGTGCGTGGTGGTAGAGAAGATGATGATTTTTATTTTCTTTTTTAATTTTTGTTTTGTGTTAGTTTTTTTTAATTATACTTTTCAAATTTCTGATTTTTTTTTTAATTTCTGTTATTTTAAAAATAAATATTTAGTAAAATTAAATTTTTAAATATTTAGTAAAATGACGTGGCATGATCTCCTCCACTCATTTGTTTTTTTATTTAGTATATTATTAATTATATATATATCAAATTACCTTTATAGCCTGAAGCCCAAATTACCATTCCTATCCCCACTGATGGATTTACCTATTTACCCTCGTTGACCCTCGTTGACTAGACGGAACCCTAACAGAATTAGACGGTAGGGATTGGAATTCATATTGTCAGAATACAGATGGACTGAAAGTTACAATACCAAAAAACCGTGGACTAAACCCAGAATAAGGCAAACTACAGGGACTAAAATACTATTTTCCCTAAAATAATTAATAACCTAATTACATATAAACTAAAAGGAAATAAAATAAACATACGGAATCTTGACGGCAATTAAAAACCAATAAACAAGAAACTGCTGTCTTGGTGTGCCTGAAACTTAATAGCCAGATTCGGATATGCTCCGGCCCGTTATAAAAGACAGAATCTTCATAACATTTGTAGGGCTCGTCTTGGGCTTTTCGGAAACATATTACAATGTCGATTTTGAGTTCGTTTGCCCTCTGAAAAGACCCCCAAAATTTGATCATTCTGACCGTTTCGACCATTCCAAACAAGCCGAGTATTTGCTTCCTTCTTTCCGCACCCTTTGTCTTTGAGTCGATTCCTCCGCTCCATGAAATCCAAACCTTTGTTTGCCATATCATCTTTGCCTACTACATCATTCTCTTTAGGTTGGAGAAAATTCGTCCTCGAATTTTGGAAAAGTAAACTAAACACACCAACCTATACGGCGTCAGATGCTTTTCGATCTTGATTCCCAATTTGCTAACCACGTCGGCGAACGCAATGTTTTCGCAACTTCCTCCGTCAACATTAAATCGGCACACCTTGCCAAGGATGGTACAAGTTGAATGAAACACATTGTTCCGAAGCCAATCACTCCCATCTGCACGGGGAGCCAAACTCACATGCCTCATCACCATGGCTGTCCCTTGGTCGATGGCAACAACTTTGCTGTTCTGAGTCTCTTCTTCGGCGAATAGCAATTCTGTTGGCACCTCCACTCCTTCGTAAACTACCTGCTCATCCACATCAATAATTGTTGCAAAGGTTGCACGTGGAATCAAACGCACAGGCCTCACCACCATGGTTGTCCCTTATACTTTTGCTGTGTCACCTCTTCTCAAAACCACCTCCTTGTCAAATTTTGGTGCGACATAACACTCATTTTCATCCATCTCTAGTTTGACATCATCAATAATGGTGAAGGAAGCGGGTCGTGTTGAGGATAATACTATGAACCGATGAACACGGAAACGTCGTGCCTAATACTTGCCCATAACTCATAGCAATTAATAACGTCAATAAGCAGAAAAATAGATGAGAGAGAATAAAACAATCACAACACAAGATATACGTGGAAAACTCAAAACGGGTAAAAAACCACGGGCCGTCAGGATGATAGAAAAAGTTCCACTATATGATAAATTGTTACAACCATATACTTCAGGATTCTCTCTCACACCTTACCCCAAACCACTCTCACAAGATCCTCACCAAGAACCCCACAATATCCCCTAGGTCTCCCCTAAATATCACCAATGGATCTCATACTTGATCCACCGATATTCCCTTGGATCCCTTCTCGGATATTCCCTTTGAGTCTCCCCGGATCTCACTCACACTCTTTGATATTACATGGTGTTCAACTCACATATTCAACCTAATTACAATGTTCTATTTATACTAGTTACAGGGAGTTTAAGATAAAAAGAAATCCTACTCCTAAACGTACAAGACTTTCTTGTTCTACATAAATTCTATTTCCTTTTATGACAAGTCTTCTTGTAAGGAGTAAATCCTTTTCCTTCAAGCATAAGAACTTCCAGAAAAATACCTTTTCCTATTCTACACAATATTCCCAATCTTAGCAATACATCGTCTCCGCCGTATTGGTCACGGTGTGCACCCCGTTTTCAACACCACGAAACAATTCTGCTCCTAACCGCTCTTGCCACCGCTGTGGCTTTCACATCACCACTTGCAACGCTCTCCACTGATATTCGACTGCTCTCATTACCGCTGTGGAAATCCACAGCGTAAATCACAGCGCTATACCGCTGTGGGAATCGCTATCAAAACCACTATCAAAGCCACAGCGGTTTGCTTCTTTCTTCCGTTCTTCTAGTCTTCAACCTCCTTCAAATACCACCATTCAACTTCCAAACATTATCCCACGTCTCCAGGAAGTACCACATTAGTTTAGTCTTGTTTGGTTCACATTTAGTTCACTTAGGAATACAAGTCAAAACATAACAATTTTTCCCTTTGACTTGAATTCTCAAGACCTTTGTCCATAGCCACAATTCTCATCACCGAGAACCACCATACCCCACCACTTAGAAACGAACAATCCTAAGATTTTTCTTCAACAATTTTTTTTTTTTTTTTTTTTTTTTTTTTGTTCGTTGTTCCGGCACCATATTGAAATAACCTGCCGAAATTGTGGTGCAACTCCTCAAGTCAGATTTCCAAGGAGTTCATCAGCCATCGACATCTTTGTCCACCATACATCTTGCATCACTTTCTGACCAATGTCTTGTGCACAATTATAGACCACTAGCAGCAACATATCCTCTTCCATGGCCAGTGGGGAAAACTGCCAAAAGGATAAACATGTTTTTACATCACCTAACCCTATGAAAGACCTTCTGTCCTTGCATCACATACCTGGTGAAAGACTTACTACTAAAAACTGGGAGTGCCTTGCCAAATAAGCCCCACACCATACCATAGAGAGATTTTTTTTTTTTTTTTTTTTTTTTTTTTTTTTTTTTTTTTTTATAGTCAATCAACTCCTTATGTAACTCAGATTAAATCTCCATGACTCGTACCTATCACCACAAGCCAAACTTCTCCTCCATCAATATTCTTCCCTTCATCAAACCCTAACGAGTTCAAAACCGCCTTCTAGACGTATCTCCTCTGCTAAACCATACTAGGCAACCATGATCATCATTATCCCAATGCCACCAAGTCTTTCATATGATCTCCTGTAAAGACTTGTCACCACCATCGTCAAACGATATGGCTCTGATACCAATTGTTGGGGATAATACTACGAACTGATGAACGCAGAAATGTCGTGCCTAATACTTGCCCATAACTCATAGCAATTAATAACGTCAATAAGCAGAAAAATAGATGAGAGAGAATAAAACAATCACAACACAAGATATACGCGGAAAAACCAAAACGGGTAAAAAACAACGGGCCGTCAGGACGATAAAGAAAGTTCCACTATATGATAAATTGTTACAACCATATACTTCATGATTCTCTCTCACACCTTACCCCAAACCACTCTCACAAGATCCTCACCAAGAACACCACAATATCCCCTAGGTCTCCCCTAAATATCACCCACGGATCTCATACTTGATCCACCGATACTCCCTTGGATCCCTCCTAGAATATTCCCTTTGAGTCTCCCCGGATCTCACTCATACTCTCTAATATTACATGGTGTTCAACTCACACATTCAACCTAATTATAAGGTTCTATTTATACTAGTTACAGGGAGTTTAAGATAAAACGAAATCATACTCCTAAACATACAAGACTTACTTGTTCTACATAAATACAATTTCCTTTTATGACAAGTCTTCTTGTAATGAGTAAATCATTTTCCTTCAAGCACAAAAACTTCCAGAAGAATACCTTTTCATATTTTGCGCAACATTCCTGATCTCAGCAATACATCATCTCCGCCATATTGGTCACGGTGTGCACCCCGTTTCCAACACCATGAAACAATTTTGCTCCTAACCGCTCTTGCCACAGTTATGGCTTTTACAGCGCCACTTGTAGCGCTCTCCACTGATCTTCGACCGCTCTCATTACCGCTGTCGAAATCCACAGCGTACATCACAATGCTATACCGCTGTGGGAACCGCTATCAAAGCCACATCGTAACCCATAGCGTTTGCTTCTTTCTTCTGTTCTTCTAGTCTTCAACCTCCCTCAAATACCACCATTCAACTTCCAAACATTATCCCACGTCTCCAGGAAGTACCACATCAGTTTAGTCTTGTTTGGTTCACATTTAGTTCACTTAGGAATACAAGTCAAAACCTAACAGGTTGTACCATTAACAACGGACCAACATCTCCTTCCACCCCATCTTCATTTACCACTTTGTCTTTGTCAAACTGCGGTTTAGCTCCAATGTTCTCCACTAATTCTTTTTGGACTTCCTCCTCTTCATCAAATTGCGATTCAGCTCCAATGTCTGCTTCTTCTTCTTCCGTCTCGGCGATCAATACTTTCTTGCCCAATTTCTTGCACTCGGACTGTCTGTGTTCAACGTCACAATAACTAAAGCATCTCAACCCACTCAACGACCTAGGTTGTTGTTTTGGATTAGCAACTAGACACGGAATGACGCCACTACTGCCCGTCGTTGCTCGACTGGTTGCACTGCCACTTCTAGTGCCTGATAGCACCACCGTACCACTGCTGTGACCTGATAGCAGTCTGCCTCCTCCCCTACGTGTGACGGTCTTCTCCACTTGCAAGGCTCTTTGATGGGCTATAGATACAGTACCTGAGTCAAAGAGTTTCACCACCTCAACGATTTGTGAACAAAGGCCACCGTAATACCTGGATACTAATTGATCTTGAGTTTCTTGAATATCGTTGCGCACAAGCAATTGGTAGAACTCCGTTGTATACTCATCAACTGTCCGTAAACCTTGACGCAATTTTCGCAATTTTTGATACATTAATATCTGAAAATTGTGGGGTATAAATTCTGATCGCATCTTTCTCTTCATCTTCTCCCAATCCGTTAATTTTGACTTTCCCATTTGAGTCCGTGAGAGCTTGAGTTGCTGCCACCATGCGGCTGCCCGTCCTCGAAGCCGAGTTGCCACCAAGGCTACCCTTGCATTCGTTGGCACGTTTTTAAACTCCAAGATCTCCTCCACGACTTTGAGCCAATCGAGGAATTCTTCAGGGGTAAGGTTGCCCTGAAATTCTGGAATATATGTCCGCATACCCGACTCCCACCGCCGATTGTTTTCACACGCTCGAGCTCTTCAACGCGGCTGTGGAACCAAGTCTTCTTCATTGCTCTCCTCATTACTTCCTTCCTTGTCTCCATCCGAACTTGAGTCTATGGGACGGAAGGTATTTTGGTTGGCCATTAACATAGCGATTTGCTCAGTTAATCGCAAAACCTGTTGCCCTAATCGTGTCATGCGGTCATGTTCGATGGCTTCTTCTACGGGAACCTAGTTTGGTGGACGTCTTCTCGGCGGCATGTTGATGTCGTCCCGAATGAACCAGACTCTAATACCAAACTGATGTAGTGGAAGCTTTGTCGAGAAAAACCTACAAGAAACAAATAGAAAACAACCTACTAAAGTTCCGTTGATTCGCGCACGAATACCGGAATATTAGGCTTCAAATACAATAATCAACTTCGCACACAAAGGATGTTGTAAATGGATAGTTGAGAAACATTCTCTGTATTTTTATTAATCAAAAGCTATCTTTCAAACCCTAATACAATCTACTTAAATTGGAAAAGCAATAAGTCGACTTCCACAAGGAATCGACTTCTAAATTAACTTAAACTAAAATGGAAAAGAAATCCTATCTAGGAAAAGAGAACAAATCCTACTCAAAAAAAGACTACGAAGACTCAATCCTAAACTAAAAGAAAATTGGATTTGATTTAATAAAATCAAATCATAAAATAATTAATAACCTAATTACGTATAAACTAAAAGGAAATAAAATAAACATATGGAAACTTGACAGCAATTAAATACCATAAAACAAGAAACCGCTATCTTGGTGCGCCTGAAACTTAATGGCCAGATTCAGATATGCTCGGAGTCTTCATAACATTTGTAGGGCTCGTCTTGTTCCGGAAACATATTATAATGTCAATTTTGAGTTAGTTTTCCCTCTGAAAAGACCCCCGAAATTTGATCATTCTGACCATTTCAACCATTCCAACCAAGCCAAGTCTTTGCTTCCTTCTTTCCGCACCCTTTGTCTTTGAGTCGATTCCTCCGCTCCATGAAATCCAAACCTTTGTTTGCCGTATTGTCTTTGACTGATGCATCATGTTGTGTGCTACTGCTATATTCGTCCCGCTAAGTTTTTGTATTCGCTTACATTGCTTCTTTGAAATTACTCACAGGCTATTGAAGCTCTTGACCCAAATCAGCAATACACAGAATACTGGAATCACAAGCTTATGACATTACAAAATACCGGAGAAATCAATAAGTACTCGTTTGGATTGAGTTGCTTTCTAGGAGAAACCAAGAATAAAGTTTGTGGTATTGTTTTGACGGAGCAGGACGAGAATGATCAATCTGTAGGAGGCAATGATTCAATTGAATCAGTTGACATTTCAAATATACACATAACAGATCTTCATACAACATGTTTATGAGGATTGATGGGAAAAAAAAATATGTTTTACTATGGCTAAAGAAATTGTTGCCAGTGCAAAGTTTTTAATTCAATAAAGTAGAATAAAAAAGAAAAAAAAAAAAAAAGGAAAGTTGGTTTTTGATTCAATAAAGTAGAATAAAAAAGAAAAAGAAAAAAACACCTGGCAGCCATGTTCTTTATATATAACACTTAACACTAAACACAAATAAACAAGAAAAATGCAAAGTATAACACCATTTAGATGTCTGTGTCCTTTTAGTAATTTTATACAGTCAAAGCACTTTTTACTTCCAGTTTACCAAACACATTGAAATTGCTTTTGGTTCTCACATCACTTTTACAAATCAGTTTACTAAACACTCAGCTAATTCCCTCCACAGCAGATCCAAAAGTAATTCCCCCCACAGCATAACAATGCCAAACTGGGCCTTAAACATATGGTGTAAATTATTTCTTCTACAAACTTCTTTTCACTTCTTTATTGACTTGCAACATAGATTTTTCCGTTATTTTACCTATATAAGTTTTCTAAATAATTCTAGATATTTCTTAGACTTTGTAAACTAATTGCAAATTACCACTCTAACAATGTTATTAAGCAGGAGAGAGAATATTACCCGATGGTGTTGTAGTGCTTGAATACTAGTTTTGAGTTCTTTTTCATGGGCTTAAGTTTTGGGGTATTAGAGCTTTGTTATACCGGGAGTCCTGGGTTCGAACCCCACACGTGATTTAATTTGTTATGGATTTGATTATGTGCTTGGACCATGGACATACCTAAGTGGGGGCTAAGGTGGGCTCAAGCCCACCCTAGGCTCCCATTAAAAAAAAATAAAAAAATAAAATAAAAAAAAGTAGTATATAGTAAGCAAAAAAAAAATAAAATAATTAAACAATTAATTTTATTTCCTATTAAAAGTAGAAAAAAAAATTATTTTCTCTTTCTTCTTTTTATAATAACAATTATTTTTCCCCAATCTCCAAATGTGGCTCAATCTTTTTATCAACATCAACAATTAGTCTTCAAATTATATACGTTTGAGTGAATATATATTATGGCTTTAAATATTTTATTTTGTTTTGAATTTTAGGGTTATTGTTAAGTATAGTTAATGAGGTTTTACGGATAATCCAATTTTAAATTTACAAACTAACGATATTGTTAAATAAATTTCTCTTAACATTGTATTAGTATATTTTAAATGAATCAAACTAATGCAATGTTAGGTTTTGACTTGTATTCCTAAACGAACCTGATGTGAACCAAACAAGACTCAATTGATGTGGAGCTTCCTAGAGATGTGAGATACATTTGGAAGATGGAATGGTGTAGTTTGAGGGAGGTTGAAGAACAAAAGAAGCAAAGAACCATCACGACCGCTGTCACAACCGCTCTAGCTTTGACAGCGATCATGGCAGCGGTAGGTCATCGCTGTGAATTTCAACAACGGTCATGAGAGCGGTCGAAGATCAGTGAAGAGCGCTACGAGTGGCGCTGTGAAAGCCACAACGGTGGCAAGAGCGGTTAGGAGCAGAATTGTTTCGTGGTGTTGGAAGCGGGGTGCACACCGTGACCAATACAGCGGAGATGATGTATTGCTGAGATCGGGAATGTTGCATAGAATAGGAAAAGGTATTCTTCTGGAAGTTTTTGTGCTTGTGCTTAAAGGAAAAGGAATACTCTTTATAAGAAGACTTGTCATAAAAAGAAATAGTTTTTATGTGAAACAAGTAAGTCTTGTACATTTAGGAGTAGGATTTCTTTTTATCTTAAACTCCCTATAACTAGTATAAATAGAACCCTGTAATTAGGTTGAATGGGTGAGTTGAACACCATTTAACATCAAAGAGTGTGAGTGAGATTCGGAGAGACCCAAAGGGAATATCCGAGAAGGGATCCAAGGGAATATCGGTGGATCAAGTATGAGATCCGTGGGTGATATTTAGGGGAGACCTAGGGGATATTGTGGGGTTGTTGGTAAGGATCTTGTGAGAGTGGTTTGGGGTTAGGTGTGAAAGAGAATCATGAAGTATATGGTTGTAACAATTTATCATATATTGGAACTTTCTCTGTCATCCTGACGGCCCGTGATTTTTTACCCGATTTGGATTTTCCATGTATATCTTGTGTTGTGATTGTTTTATTCTCTCTCATCTATTTTTCTGCTTATTGATGTTATTAATTGCTATGAGTTATAGGCGTATATTAGACACGGCGTTTCCGCGTTCATCGTTCTAGAGGATTATCCCCAACATACAATAATTTAATTAGTGTTCGTATTTGCATTTTATGTTTCTCTTATAATTTGTTTTGACTTTTTAAAAATAAAATAAAATGTGTTAACACTTTTATTTAGAATATACACTTTACAAGAACATCATATCTCGCCATATCCTCGTAAATAGGTGATATTGATGTTCAATAAAAAAAAAAAATTCTAGCCCACCCTGGTCTTCAATCCTGGTTACGTCCCTGGTTTGGACTTTAAGCCACATGATAAGCTCATTGGTTTTGCAAGTTATGAGATGTATATGAGTGCTTAAATAATATTGTTTGACCATTTCCTATCAAAGTAACCTATGGAAGTTGAAATTCAACTCAATTGTAGAGGCACAAGTGGCTGCAATATCGGCAGCTTCCTTTTTGTGTAGACGAACCTGGGCTAGCTAGCTAAATTCATTTTCTACTCCAGGTCAAGTATTTGTGGAACAAGCCACCAAAACCAGATCAATGAATTAACCTGATCAAGTAACAAATTAAAAGGAATCTTCTCGGAGGTTGAAGAAAGGTTTCATGTAACCTTTCAAATTGATGATAAATTAACCAGTATACATATATTTTTTTTAAACAAAACCTAAGCAAGCTAAGGCTAAAGAGCTACTTACCAAAATTTTTAATTTCGAGTTATGACAATGATAGAAAGTCAATTTTAATAAATAAAAAAAAAAATTGGCCACTAAATGAAAAGCCAACGTTGATATAAAAAAAAAATAAAAAATAAAAAATAAAAAATGTCCCAACTGGCCATTTCATATTTTCTTCCTTTGTTAATTGTTAGTTGGCCCAAACGCTACGTACACTATTATTTTATCAAAATCCTCATCCCTCCCTTTTTCTACTAGACCGAAAGTGTAACCACCAGTTCACCACCTCCGTTCAAAAACCAAACTTAAGCAAATAAATAATCAAATTTATTCAGTCAAACGGCGATCAAACTAATGTAAATAAAAATCCCTAAGACCATCTCCAACCCTGTGCCTTCCCCTGCGTCATCTCCATTTTGCAGCCAAAATCCCCTCCAACCCAGCAGCATCCACTACGCCATCTGTGTGGGGATAAACAGTGTCACACAATATATTGTGTGACACTATTCACTTAGGCAACACTGTTCACCTACGCAATTTGTACTTATTATTATTTTTTAATTGGAAATTGGGTTTTGATTTGTTAGAGATTAGTATTTGTTGACAAATAATAATATAAAAAAAAGAAAGGAAAGAGAATATTCAAAAGAATATTATTTTAGTGTAAAATTTGGTACAATGAGTTGGAGATGGAATAGTGAAAGAGTAATGCTAAACGTCCCAAATTTTTTTCCCAAATGATATGGCACGTGAAGTGTCAGCATCTTATAAATCATGAGATTATATGATGTTGACACCTTATGTGCCACATCATTTGGGACATCTAGCATTACTCATAATGAAATAGTGTGAAAGTTGAATTATTTTTGTGCAAAAATTGCACCAAAAGAACTATTCGGGTTGGAGATGCTCTAACTAATTTGTTAGCGAGAAAGAGAGGCACAACTTACAAGGGTGGCTCCATTGTCACCCACAAAATATATTTTTACACCCATATATTAAAGAAACTTTTTAATTTCTAAAATACCCTTACATTTAATTATTTTAAATACTGGACATTATAATTGGAAATTAAATTTACTTCCTACACCCATAAGTTGAACACTCAATCTATGATAAACCCTAATAATATATACTTAATCAAACACAACATTAATCATAAAATATAATTTTTTTCACAAATAGTCAAAGAATGGATCAACCAATTTTTTTTTTACAAATTTGATATACATTCATTTACAAAACTGTTAGATAAAATATTATAATACTATAAAAATACATTTTCTCCAATTAAATTTCGTGTTGTTGTAATTCTTTTAAAACTATGCAATAAAACCATTAAAACTATCTTTGGCATGCTTCATGAAGAAATCTCGTTTTTCTCTTAAATATTTAGAGCTATAAATCTAATACTGTTAACAAATATAATGCAGTTTATAAATAATCTAATTTCTTTGCTGAATTTCTCATTCTCAAATATCTAATGTAAATCTAATAATCTTTTTTGTCTCTACTAATCGTAATCAGTATAATATATATATATATATATAATATGGAAATCTACACCGAACTAGTACCCAGGGGAATCTGTCATACGATCTCTTTGGGCTCACGTAGAGCTATGGATAAACATCTATCATACACATGCAGAGTGACTTGGACTATGACTGAACATCTGTCATACACATGCAGAGCTGACTCAAACATACACATGTGCATAAGCCTCAAAGGCCTATAATCTAAATCTAATATTGTTGGGAACGGGTACACATCTGGTGTTTAAAATATCTTTCTGAACATATTTATAAATCTTCATAAATACTTTTCTCAAAACATGCATAAATATTCTTTTTCTTTCTTTTATGGAAATTCTCATAAATAACTTGGTTCTGAAAATATGCAAATCTGAATTTTGAAAATCAAAACATTTCTTAAAACATATCAAATCATCTGAAAATCTGTTTTCTAAATAAATGAATAAATCATTTATTTATGATACTTCTCTAAATTGTTAATACAAACATATAATTGTAAAACAAATAACTTTTATTAAAAAGTATCCACTCACAGAACTCATGTGCTCAAATCTGTTCTAGGATTGGATTCCGTATGGATTCATCTGAACCCATCCTATATCACATAATACTTGATTTAGGATTTATTTATAATTCTAAAAACTTAACTATATTCCAAACTTCATCAACTATCACTTATCTTTATATCTTGCGTACTACACATATTTCTACAGCTGCACCATATTCATCTTCTTCTTCTCACTACCTCTCTTTTTCTTTCTTTTCTTTCTTCATCTATTTCTCTCTCTCTCTCTATCGGCTACTACTTTTGAACTTCCATGTCTCTTGTTTTCTTTCTCTTTCAATTCTTCTCAATTCACTCTATTTCTATTATTTCTTCTGTTTGCTGCTCTCTCATCTCTCTATTTCTATTCTCTTATTTTTCTTCATATCAGATTCTCTCTCAATCTCTCAGATTCTATCTGTCGCCTGTTTCTTTCTTTTCTTTCTATTTATTTTTCTTTTCTTTCTGTCTTTCATTCTTTCTCTGCTTTCTTTTGTTTTGGATGCCTGACTCTCCTCTTTCTATTTCTCTTCTGTTTTTCTCTTTTTCTATTTTTTTTTAAATATTCTTCTTTTTATCTTCTACGAATCCACTTGTCACCTTCTCTCTAAGTCCAGTTTTACTCACCCCTCTTTAAGGGGGTAAACATTACCCCCCTCTCAAAAAGATGACATATGTTTCGGAAGGGGTAAATTTTTCCAAAAGATAATCATATTTGGATAAATTTACCCTTTCCATGGACACATGTCATCCATTTAGGAGGGAGGTAATAGTTACCTCCCTTGAATGGGGTGAACAAAAGTGTTATCCTTTTCTCTTCTTATTTTATTCATTTCCTTGCCACCTCAAGCCATCTCTTGCCATCAAATTGCCACCTATCACCCAAATTGTCACATTTCTCCTGTTGCTGCCATCTGTCAATTTTATACCAACAAATCTTATTTTTTTTATTTTTAATCTCAGCTGGATCCACTTTTGGGTCTCGTGTCATGTGTATGGGTTTGGCTAAATTTCTGGGATTGGAATATTACAGCACAGGCGGCAGGCCAATATGCAGGCTGGAATTTCTACATTTTGTCTAATTTCAGCCCTTAGAATTCCTAGTTCTCTCTCTGTCTCTCCTCTGTTATCGATTGTCTGGTTAAGATTCTTGTTGCTTATGAGTTGCATCGATCCAAATGCTCTTCGCTTTGTAATCTCTACGAAAGTTTTCTGAAACGGCCTTCTCTGTATTTTTTTTTAATTTATTTTTTGTTATTCTCTGTATTGTAATTTCGAATCTGATTTTGTTTGTTATTCAACTCCATCACCAACAAAAAATTTATCACAAATCCGAAATTCTACATGAAAATCTGTCATCTTCAACCGTGTTTTACAATGGATTGATAGAAGTCGAAAAGTACTCCAAAAACTGAAATCTAAGCGTAATTAAAAATAATACAAAGAGCATATATGGAGCCGAAAGCATTCTTGACAGCTCTAAGGCTGCATGCTTTACAAATCATTTTTTTCACATGACGAAATCGGAGTGAATTAAGGATGCACCACGCATCATGCTGTTCTACTTGATATTGAATCTTCAACCATTTTGCATCCATACACCTTTGAAAACTTGAAAAAAATAACTCAACTAAATCTCATCTCCAATTCAAAGTGTAATTTCCTGTTCCATTAAAAGTAAATCTAATTAAAATAAGATTAATAGAATATTTAACTAAAACACTAAATTTAGGGCCGGGTTATATATAATAAGCTTATCACATGTAAGGTGATAACATGCCTATCTTAGCAAAGCAAATTAAAGCCTTGTAATTGAGCTAGTCAACATATATTTTAAAACTTATTGCATAAAAAAAAATTATAATCCTAACCTTTGGGGCCATAAATTATACTTGAATTGAAGTAGCTGCCTTTTGATAGACCCCTATAGCATCTAAAGAATGGCCAGCTCGTCCATGAAATCCTACGATGACTCGGTTTTCATCTGGACTACTAAAATGAGTGCCATTCGTAAAACCAAAAGGTCCATATGTGTGCCAATTTGTGTAGAACGTTAGAGATTCGACAATAAAGCGATCCCTAGTATAGGTTCCACTTATTGATGTCAAATATTCTTCAGGCCAGTCAATCGAAATCTACATATTGGGTAATGTAATAATTTATGAAATTACAATAGTAATAATTAGTCAATCAAATAATCAAAGCCTTAGCTATAAGATAATTAAGAAAATACTTACCTTTGTTGTTTTTCCACGTTTGAGACCAAAATTCCTTGAACATTTTTCCTCTTTATTTGCACAGACACTTTTGAAGGATAGCGAATTAATGATACCTTCATGGTTAATTGTGATCTCTACAATCCCACCGTTGGCCATATAGTTCCAAGGTGCTCCTCCAACGCCACCCCATGGTCCTACCTTAATTGAAGATTGGTAGTCCTGTTTGGAATTAAGAACCTCCATGAGACCAAAATGCACATATAAAATAGGTTTTAGGTGCGAGATTCTGTCCAAAATAACGGGTGAGATCCCGCACATGATAATTAATAATAATTAATAATCGACACCAGTGTAATATACATATTTTTTTTCATTTTAGATTGATGTCAATTATATTGCAAGACAAGAAAATGTGCGGCATTCCCACATCCAGATCCGATAAGTAGTGTGTAAATATATATATATATATATATATATATATAAATTAATTAATTGAAACTTGATTTTTTTGTTTTTGTGTGCTTTGAAATTTAAGTTGGAACATTTTAATAACTTTATCATTGACTGAAACAAAGATTAGATGCCCAAAACCCATTTATACCCCTCAATATATCTTCAACAGCTTCTCCAAAACCCATCGCCATATTTGTTATTACAAGTAGATTCAAAAATTTGAGATTTACCAACCCTTGAGGCGGCTTCAGATTCTTACAGTCTCTGATTTCTAGCCCATTTAGGTATTTCATGACTCCTTCCTCCACAATCCACTCTTCCAGATTTGGAAGGGACCACAGTTTCAGGATGAGGAGATTCGGAAATGCTTCGCTTGGAAAAATTAACTGTTTCCCAAAGTAAGAATCACAGAAAAGCCTAAGAATTTTGAGGTGAGGCAACTGCCCTAGGACCAGCAGTTGATCATTAACATTTTGATGTAGCGGAAACTATGAGAAAGATGAATTCACGAATTCAAGCAACAAATATAATAGTCAAATCCTTGTTGATTCCAAAGAATGCCAAGAAGACAACAAGAAATTGAGAAAACTCAATAATAATTTTATTCATCAAAAAGAAGAAAGAAGTACCTAACTCTCAACATTATTCTGCTATAAATAAATAAAAAGAAACCTTCTCCTAAAAGGTTTCAGACCTCCTAAATCTCCTAGAACAGGAAAAGAATCCAAAGTTGACTCAAAAGAGACAAATGGAAATAAATCAAAAACTTCCTAAAACACACAATAAAATAAAAGGCAAGAACTAGAAAGGAAAGAAGCTGATTTCATTTTTTTTTTTTTTTTTTTTTTTTGGATGCCGTGAGATTTTTGGAAAAGTGGCAAGACTGTGGTTTACCGAAATCCCAATTCCCAACCATTTGGGGGTGCTCCAAGCGGTCCAAGTAGGCAATTGCTGCCTGATCCGCATCACATTTATTCTTGATGACAACAAAGTTAGCTTCCTGAGGTAAGGAGGAAGTAAATTATCAAACCTTTCTTGTGACAGTAGTCCTAGCAAATAAAGGTCTTGTAGACTTTCATGCTCTTTCAATGACAAGTCCAAGCTGATTTATGAACTATCTTTACTTCTCAACTTGAAGTATTGAAGTTTGGTCAGTTAATTAGAAATACAGTCACCCATTTCCTTGCTCCCAATCACATTTCCAGGGCCTCTCAGCTTCAGCTTTCTGAGTCTTGTCGACTTTTGGAGCTCGGTTAATTCACTTAGAGATTCAATGTTTACCCCACATAAAGTATGAAAGTTGGTTATGACCTTAAATCTAACCGGACTTTATCGGAAGAATTCACAAACAAATAGAGATGCCGTAGCTTCTCTGCCTAGTCTATATGAATAACATTGTTATGTTAGTGTGCTTAACATCTAAAGTCTCTAAACATGGCAGACTTGGCACAGCATCTGGTAGACTATTGATAAAAGTCGACCTCAGGCCCAGATACTTCAAGTGTATCAGTTTTTGTAGTACATCGTCAGATAACATAGGCTTGTATAGACCCTCCAGATTAAGCATATAAAGCAATCTAAAGCCTCTCTATTATAAATAATCTTTTCAAGGAACATACCTACATCTCAAGCATGTATTTGGGGTGTTGAAAGCTACAAAAGATCGTAGGTTCTAAAGAAAGGGGGGGTGGTGTTGCTGCGATGAATTGTTGATACTAATCCTGATCGTTTGTCTATGGATACTGTTGCGGAAATGGCCAGAAATTCGACAAAAAAAATGCACACAACACACAAACACAGATATTTACGTGGTTTGGCAATTGCCTCAGGAACTCTTATTTACGTGGTTCGGCAACACACAAAAAGTCCACAGGAGGGCAGCAAATTGATATTTCAGAAATTATACAAAAACAGAGTTTTTCTCTCAACTCTCAGGAACTCTTTTTGGAAGCACAGAATACTGAATTGCTTCTTACTACTTACTTGCCTTTGTTTGCCTATCTTCTCTTCTTGCTGAGCAGTCCTATTTATAGAACAAATATTAGAGAATTACAGCCTTAATTGTCAACAAAATGGATCACCATTGTCAACAATGGTAGCTGCACATTACTAAATGGCTGCTGAATGATGATGGTGGTTGGGAATCAACAATAATGGTTGAGAGCCAATATAGACAACAATCTCCACCTTTGCAAGAATCCACCAATCAATCCTACCTCCATTTCACTCATAGGCGATACGAGCTTGAGAGATATTGATCAAGTCCAAACAATGTTGGAATTTGATCCCTGTTACCACCTTTGTTAACATATCTGCAGGACTGTCTGCAATTCTGATCTTCTGAAGTAGAATATTCCCTTCATCTACTATTTCCTGAACAAAGTGGTAACAGACGTCTATATGCTTCATACGATCGATGGACCTGGTTCTTTGCCAAACAAATGACACTCTGGCTGTCGTAGAAAATCTCCACATTTTCTAAACAATGCTCAAGTCCTTGATCAAACTACGAAACCAAATGGCCTCTTTGAAAGCTTCTGTCATAGCCATATACTCTACCTCAATAGTAGACAAAGCTAACATTGACTGTAAAGTCGATCTCCAACTTATTGGTCCTACTGCCATAGTGAACACATAACCAGTCGTAGATCAGCACTTGTCAAGATCACCAGCATAATCAGAATCAACATATCCTATGATATGTTTGTCAATCGTTTGATCTCTCTCAAACTTCAAACCAACATCTACAGTACCCTAAACGTACCGTAGAATCCATTTCATTGCTTATCAAATGGTCTTTACCAGGATTGTGCATGTAACGGCTCACCATACTTACGGCGTGTGAAATGTCAGGTCTAGTATACACCATCGCATACATTAAGGCACCAACCGCATTTGCATATGGAACATGATCCATATGCCTCTTTGCATCATCAATAGCCGGTGACATCAATGCACTTAGTTTGAAATGTGAAGCCAATGGTGTACTTACAAGTTTAGACTTGCTATCAATGCCAAACCTTTGAAGTACAGTCTTTAAATACTGAGTCTGTGTCAAATCGATGATACCTTTCGCTCTGTCCCTTTTGATCTCAATACCAAGAATCTTCTTGGCCTTTCTAAGATCCTTCATGTGAACTCTGAGCTCAATTGAGCCTTCAGCCTGTCGATCTCTACCTTGCTCTTAGATGCTATCAGCATATCATCCACATATAAAAGCAAATAGACAAATGTACCATCTTGGAGTTTACAAAAATATACACAGTGATCAAAATGATTACGTGTGTACTTCTGAGTCATCATAAAGCTATCAAACCGCTTGTACCACTATCGCAATGATTGCTTCAAACCACATAGAGACTTGCTATTGCTTCAAACCACATAGAGACTTGCTCAGCTTGCAAGCCAAATTCTCACGTCCTGGAACTTTGAACCCTTTTGGTTGAGACATATAAATTTCCTCATTCAAGGTATCATGGAGGAATGCAGTCTTTACATCGAGTTGAGCGAACTCAAGATCAAATTGTGCAACCAAAGTCAATAGGATCCGAATAAACGAATGCTTGACAACAGGTAAGAATACCTCATTGTAATATATTCTTTCTTCTGTGCATAGCCTTTCGCTACCAATCTGGCTTTGTATCTAATGTTATCTTTGCCAAGAGCACCTTCCTTCTTGGCATAGACCCATTTGCAGCATATAGCTCTCTTTCCCTTTGGAAGTTGTGTCAACTTCCAAGTTTCATTATGGTAAAGTGATTGCATCTCCTCATCCATAACCATCTTCTACTTGTCAGTGTCTGTACTATGCACAATTTCTTTGTAGGTGTACGGAACATCATCATCAGTCACTGGAAGAGTGTATGCTACCATGTCTGTGTAACGATTAGGCATACAAATGTCTTTTTTTTGGTCTACTGGTGGCAATGGACTCTAGTTGTTGCCTGATCTCAGATAATGGTGATGAATCCTCCACCTCAACTGATATCTTGACATGGTCATCAGATTCATCATCATAATGGTCGACTGTCGAAGAAGCCTTTTCTGACTTCTTACGAATCTTAAACTCCACCTATCGCAAAGAGTTTGGATTCTCATTCTATGTCTCTAGGTATCAGTTTCAGCATTGCAGATTCATCAAAGGTAACGTCTCAGCCCAAGATAATCTTCTTTAACTTAGAATTCCATAGTCTGAATCCCTTAACTCCTTCACTAAAGCCCAAGAAAAAAACTTTGTTGCCTTTAGGATCCAGTTTGGATTTAGTAACATGAAAGTATGCTAGACATCCGAATATATGCAATCTGTCATAATCAGAAACAAGTTGTCTAGACCATACCTCCTTAGGAGATTCCTATCAAGTGTGAAAGCAGGTAGTTTATTGACTATATGAGAGGCATACATCAAAGCCTCTGCCCAAAATCCCTTACTCAGGCCCGATTGAGAAAGCATACACCGAACTTTCTCTACCAAAGTACGGTTCATCCGTTCTGCTACACCATTTTGTTGTGGCGTGCCGAGAACTGTAAAGTGTATGATTATCCCTTCATCCTGACAGAATTTCATGAAAGGATCTTATATGTATTCCCCGTTATTGTATGATCTAAGCCTTTTGATCTTCTTGCCTGTCTGGGTTTCAATCACCTTCTTCCATTGAAGAAAGACATCTAGAACTTTATCCTTATGCTTCATAGTGTATACTCAGACATACCTGAAAAAATCATCAATAAACGTCACAAAATAATGTTTACCTCTCAATGAAGCATTTTTGGAAGGCCCTCAAACATCAATGTGAACGTAATCCAGTGTTGATTTTGTATGATGAATGGTGGTGCCGAACTTGACTCTTGTCTGCTTGCCTATGACATAATGCTTGCAGAAATCAAGTTTACCAGTTTTTGCACCTTTTAGGAGACCTTGCTTCACCAAACCTTGCAAAGCCTTCTCCCTGACATGTCCTAAGCGCATGTGCTAGAGTCGGGAAGTATCAGATGCCTCATCGTTAGAACTGCTGGAGACGGCTGCTTTCCTCGTTACTATGTACTCATCCAAAAAATATAAACTTCTCTTTATAGTACCTTACGTTGCCAAGAATGCATCTCATACAACCTTCAGGACTCCACCTTCCATGGTCACCTTGTAACCGCTGGAGTCTAAGACCCCCAGTGAAATGAGGTTCTTCTTCAAACAAGGAACGTATCTGACATCTGTCAATCATCTGATTGTACCATCATGCATCTTTAGGTGAACAGTTCCTATCCCTTTCGTTTGGCTGGTGTTGTCGTTGCCCATAAGCACAACTTCTCCGTCAAGCTCTTGGAAGCTTGAGAAACATTGCATTTTGGGACACATATGATATGAACAATCGGAATTCATAATCCATCTATCAGAATGGTTGTCTATTGATGAAATTATAAAAGCTTAATCCTCTCCATCATCAGCTTTATCTACAACATTCACATTATATTTGTGCTTGTTTGGACAATCTTTCTTCCAGTGCTCTTTTTAGTGACAATAGGCATGCTCGTCCTTCACAAGACATCTGAATGATGATTCTCCACTTGGCTTTGAGCGAGATGCTCCTTTTTATTTTGAGCAAAATTTACCACGCTCACTAGGCACTCCAGATCTCCTGTTGTTTGTCCTACCTCAAGCAACAGTCAACGCTTCTGGTGTTGAGTCTATGTGATCAAGCTGATCCTTCTTTCGATACTCATTATTCACTAGAGCATTAGAAACTTCTATGAATTTAACGTTATCTTTTCCATACAATAGAGTTGTGGTTGAGTTGTGGTTAAGTGTTCATAGCTATTAGGTAGAGAATTTAATAACAATAATGCCTTATCTTCATCTCTAATTTCAACATCTAAATTTTGTAAATCGGCGAGAATCATATTGTAATTATTCAAATACTCAATCATAGGAATACCTTTCATGTACTAGAATCAAAAGAGCTTTTGCTTTAGGTAGAGTCAGTTCTCTATGATTTTCGTCATGTACTTGTCCTCTAGATTTTTCTAAAAACTTAATGCCATAATCTCCTTCATGACAAAGTACTTCTGGTCCTTGGCTAGACACAACCGAATTGTGCCGCAAGCTTGATGATTTACAACAATCTTCATCGGAAATATCCTTGGGTTTGGAATCCAAGGCAATATTGGATCCTTCCCGGAATATCAGATCCAGAACTTCGCATTGCCACATGCCGAAGTTGTTGGTGCCATCAAACTTCTCAATATTAAACTTTGTGTTTGACATCGAGCTCCTTTGCCAAGAACTGATGGTTGATGTTGAGGTTTGAGCTTTAGTTGGTTTTTCCAAGATTCCTCTAGCTTTTGGATCTTCCATCGTGCCCGATACAAAGTTAATATAGCTTCACTAAGTAAAAACAATACTTACAAGCGGAATTAGCTGAAATTGATGGCACTGTTGCGATTGGAACGATCGAAATAGCTAGAAACAAGTCTGACTCAGTCCAATTATCATATGTATGCATATAAATATATAATGGTCCATCTAGGGATGGCAATAGGGCGGGTTCAGGGTAGGGTGACCCTCCCCGTACCCCACCCCATTTATTTTTTTTAAACATCCTCTCATAAAACCCCTCAATAGATGAAGGGAAGCAGGATGGGGTGGGGTATGCTTTCCCCATCCCCACCTAATTTACACCATTTAACCCATTTATCTAAATTATTTATTAAGATCTTGTAAAAAAAAAAAATATTTATTAAAATAATAAATATATATCTCAATGAATATGATATAACATATAAAGTAATTTCGAAAAGCTATTGAAAATCATCTTATAAATATAACGGTTAATTGCACTAACTTACCCTGAATATTACTAAAACCTAAACAATTGATATAATTACACAGACTATCCCTTGACCCGTTGACTAACGGTTGACCACCATTAGTCAACCATTGAAAAGAGACAATACCAGTTTTACCCTTGCCCTTGTTTTTGTATTTAGAGAATAATAAAAAAACCAATAATAAATTAAATAATAAAAAAACCAATAAAAAAGCCATTCTAATTTCTAAATAATTAAAAATGATGCATATTAAAAATAAAAAAAACTTATTAAAATAATTAATATTATAAATAATTAAAAAACAAAAACATAAATTAAAACTTTTTTTAATTAAACTTGAAAAACATAAATTAAAAAAATAAAAAAGAAATAAAAACAATTATCATCATCATCATCCCACAGCCATCTTCATCATCGACCATCCACTTCACCAGCAACATTCATCACCAAAATTCATCAAAATTCATCACCAACTTCATTAGCACCAAATCCAGATTCATCACCATTGATTCATCCCCACCTGAACATCAAACATAATCAATCAAAATCCCAGTTCATCTAGAAAAAAATAATAATCCAATCCCAGTTCTCTCTCTCACTCGTTCATCATCAACATCAAAACCTCCCAACACCCAAGCGACGACGGCGGCGATGACCAGAAGCGACGACGACCGGAAGCAGTGACGATAAAGATCGGAAGCGTGACGATGACGACGATCGGATCTCTCTCTTATTCTTCTTCTTTCTCGGCTTCGGGGTAGTTGACAATGGGTGATTGATGGTGGTGGTGGTGGTGGTAGTGAGATTGATCGATCGATCTAGAGAAAGATGAGATGAGATCGGAGATCGGAGGGGTAGAAAGAGAGATACGTGGTTTGATTTGGTTCTGGAAAAAAAAAATGATGATGATTCAAGCTTGTTAAGATGAACACTATATGGCGATGGGTGATGATCGATGGTTGATGGTTGATGGTTGATGGATCTGGAAACCCATCTCTTTTTGTTTTCCAGATCCATCTCTTTGAACTTCAAGTTATTTTTTTTTAATTTTTTGTGTTTTTTGTTTGGAAACCAATCTCCTTTTCTTTTCCGGATCCATCTCTTTGATCTTCAATTTACTTTTTTTTTTTTTTTTTCAATATGTGGTTTTCATTTTCCAGATACTTTGAATGTGATGCACTGATTTCTAGGATGGTTTAATTTAGTTTTATTTATTTTTTTAAATATCGCCATTTTTTTCATTTTTGTTTATTTATTTAATGGAACTAAGATAAAGACTAAATTACCCCTCATTGTTGTTAAGTAACTATGGTCAATCGTTAGTCAACAGTCAGAATGTATGTTTGTGTTATTATGATAGTTTTTCCGGTTTTAGTGTAATTATACATATAGTTAGGGTAAGTTATTGCAATTAACCCTAAATATAAATATCAAAACTAAACAAATAAATTCATTCATTTTAAAACATAAACATTGAACTAAATAATAAAATAAATAAATATTATATTTTAAGAGGGGCGGGGTGGGGCGGTGATTATAAAACCCATCCCCGCCCCATGCCCATTGCGGGTTTTATTATCTATCCATATCCCCGTCCCATTCCCATCAAATTGAAACTCATCCCCACCCCATAAGTGCGGGTCCCCGCGGGCCCCGGTCCCCACGGGTTATTTTGCCATCCCTAGGTCCATCTTATCAGTAAATATTACTAATAGGTGCTCATATATACTATTTTCAACATATCATAGAGGCAAAGGCAATGATTCTTTGCAAGGGAATATAATTTTCTTAGGATTTTTCAATTTATTAGCTAGCTTTGACTCCTCTGTACTCCTTAGAAATATACATTCATAATGGAAATAAAAATAAAATAAAAAAACATTTCACTTGGAGAACTCACATACGAAGTTTAAGAATATGAAATGCATTGCACATTAAATAAATAAATAAATAATTAAGCAAGAGAATGGTATATATACTCATGGATGGTATAACCCAATAGATTAGTCTTTTGGATTGTAAAGTTATCCACAAATAATTACACCACTTCTCAATCATAAATAATAACATTTGATCGACCAGAGAATTTACCTCCAAAAGAGAAAAATCGCATGTACTCTTTTTGATAGATACATTTGTAACCTGCTGCTGGATTTGCTCAATTAATGCTTTGCCAAACTTGCCCTCTGACATATTTGTTATTGATAATTCTTTCAAAGTAGTGAGATATTGCAACCCTTGAGGAGCTTTGAGTTTTTTGCAGCATCTGATTTCCAGTTCCTTTAAGCAAGACACGGCTCCTTCCTCCACAATCCACTCTTCGAGGTCTTGAATGCACCACAGTTTCAGAAGGCGGAGTTTCGGAAATTCTCTGGAGAGACAAGTGAACTTGGAACTTGTAGAGGAGTTAGAGAGAAGGCAAAGGATGTTGAGGTGAGGCAACTTCCCTAGGAGAGGCATCGGATCTTCTGATAGTCTTGTCTCTGACAAAGTTAGCTTCCTCAGGTATGGAGGAAATAAACCAATAACAAACATCTCATTTGACAGTCTTCCTTGCAAATTAAGGTCTTGTAGTTTTTGATGGTTTTCCAATGTACCCATGTTGATGTAATGATCATCATCAGCTGCAGATTCTACTGATTTCAGCTTTAAGGATTGAAGGTTGGTGAGATGAGAAATACACTCAGCTGTTTGGTTGGTTGCAAACACATTTGCAGGGCATGACAGCTTCAGCTTTGTGAGTGTTGTCAGCTTTTGGAGCGCGGATAATTCAGTCTCAGATGCAAAGTATATCCCCCACAAAGTATGCAAGTTGGTTAATGAAGTTAAATCTAACAACACTTTATCAGAATAATCCACAAACAAATAGAGATGTTGTAGTTTCTCTGCCCTGTCTATATGAATAACATTGCTTATGTTGGTGTGCTTAAGATCTAAGGTCTCTAAACATGGCAGACTGGGGACACAATCTGGAAGACTATCAATGAAAGTTGACCTCAGGCCAATGTACTTTAAGTGTATCAGTTTTCGCATTACATCATCAGTTAACATAGGCTTGTACACACCCTCCAAATCAAGCACATAAAGGAAGCCAAAACCTCTATTCGAAATAATCTTTTTCAGAAACGTACTTATTTCTCTAGATGGTGTGCATCGTATCCGGGTGTCAAAAGCTACAAAAGAACGCAGGTTCTGAACATCAACAAATGATAAAGAGTTCAAATTCTTAATTCTCCAGAAGGCTGCCAGCCGCCAAACTGCTAATTTTGATTGTTTCATGGATGTACAAGACGAATACTGGAATTGACGGTTAAAGAATCCTGCAGTTTCTGCTTTTAGAGAGAAGAAATCATATAAAACACCAGGCATGTAACAAATTTTAGGACTTCCATCTAACTTGCGTCTTACTTGAATCATGTTTCTGATGACTAGTTCTTCGAAGAACCTTTCTGCCATATCTTGAGGCATCACAAATCCCTCAGTAACCCATAGCTTAATCAATCTCCTCATAGGTATCTCAAATTTTTTGGGGAAAAGCCCCATGTAAAGAAAACATGGCTTCAATTCTGGAGGAAGGTCCTGATAGCTTAAAGCCATGATATCTCCTTGGTTATTGCCTGCACGCACAAGCACTACTCTTGACCACTCGTTATAGCTCCGTTCTTTGGTAGACAGCAAACCTCCAAGCAAGACAATTCGTGCTGGTAAACCACCACATATCTCCAGGATTTTCTCCTTGAGTCTAATCAACTCTGAATTACTCATCACCTCATCTTCTGCCATTCGAACCTTTTTCAAAAACAATTTCCAGCTCTCCTCTTTGTTTAATCTGACTAAATTTAGAGCTAAATAACCAGCCTGCAGGGGTGTTAAGTTATTTGCATTGCTTGTAGTTATAATTATTCTGGCATCAAATTGAGATGAGTTACAAATTGGATTCACTACAGTTTCCAAAATCTGAGAAGTCTCAACGTCTTCTAAGACAATAAGACACCTCGTACCATGTAAGAGTTTGAGGATTTTCCACATCAATTCATCTTCAGAAAGTGTTGCTTCCACCACCAATAGCTCGGCTTGATTGATTTGTCGTAGTATATCAGCCAACACATGACGAGCATTGAACAAACTTGGAACCAGAACCCAGGCACGGTTGGTGAAGTAGCGCTTCACATCAACTCTGTCGTATAAAGTTGTCGCCAGAGTTGTTTTTCCAGAGCCTCCCTCACCAACCACTACAATGCCCTTGGGAAACTGATAAGGGGCTAATCGCATTAACGACTCATTGATTAGTAGATCAACATCAGTTTCCTCCTCCAGACAAAAATCAGCAGTAGAAATTCTTCCCCAACGGTCCTGCAGCAGGTTGCTGCTATGTGAACCTCCACCATTTCCAAAGCTCAACAATCTTGTATCCGAAGTCACAGCTTTTTCTTTCATTTCTACCAAGCCTCTGAGCTCATTCTCGAATTTCTCCAATATTCCTTCTCTTGACTTCAAATTCTTGAACGTCCTCTTCAATTGACTGATGAGAGAAGGCTCGTTGGAAGATATCTCCAGGAATTCTTTTCTTAGTATTAAGGTGTTCAAGGCATCATCTGCAGAGTAAACTGCACTCAGAAGCTGTGTCACCGTCTGATCATTCATTGATGATTGACCAGATAAAGCTTCGAGATCGTCTACGTCTTTTAGGAATAGTTTCAAAGAATCAAGACTGTTAATAGCTTCCTGGACTTGTTTGTGAGACAATTGATTGCTAGTTGCAGCTTCTTTTGCAGGCAGCAGCAGCAAGCCTTGTAATTTCTCGATCAAAAGGGAAACAACAACTGTTGCATCCATGGATTGAAACAGGCCAAAAACTACAAAGAAAGGAGAATGGAAAGGAACTAAGCAAGCTTGAGGAAAACTGGAAATTTGATTAATGAAAATTGGGTTATGTTATCTTGTGTCCCTAAGGGCATAGGTTAACAACTCAAAAAAATACCCTTTTTGTCTTAGTCAATGCAATAAATATATATTTGTAATAAATATTTTTCATTTTTAGTAAATTTTTAGTTGTTAAAATAGGTAGATTTCAATGAACTCATTATCCACAAAAAAAAAAAAAAAAAAAAAAAAAAAATTCAGATTAAAATTCATTAAAATCGATATATTTTCATCACGGTCCTTACCGAAATTAAAATAAGGGATTTCTCATAAGAGACTCACTATATATATATATATACTCGTATTATAAACTCTCTTGTTTCAACCAATATTGATCCATAGAATTAAAAAGAAATGTTGAATACTATATCATAATGTAAAAACTCACGGTAAAACAATAATGCAATTATTTTCAACAACAACAACAACAACAAAAAAAAAAAAAACAGTAATGCAATTTAATTTGCCCTTGAAAGAACAAGCACATCAACAACTCTCCAACATCCCCTCTTATCATACATGTGTGCACCCTCCAATTTTAGACCTTGTTACTATTTTGATTGATTTATTGAGGTTTTGGTGTTAAGTCTCCCAGTTCTTCTGGTTCGTTTCTCTTTATTTAATAAAATGAGTCGGTTTGAGAGTATATGTGATTTTAATAGGTAGGTTTGTTGGGTGACGATAGTTAAATACTTCAAATTTTCTTTTATGTAACTATTCTCTTATTTAACTTTATTAAAAAAATAATAATGTTTGAATAAGTTGATTAGGTGACGACCGAAGAATTTTTATAATAAGATCTAACAGCTTCAAATTTTCTTTATGTAACTAATCTCTTATTTAACCTTATTAAAAAAAAATAACGTTGGAATAAGTTGATTAGGTGACGACTGAAGAATTTTTATAATAAGATCTAACAACTTCAAATTTTCTTTATGTAACTATTCTCTTATTTAACCTTATTACAAAAATAATAACGTTGGGATAAGTTGATTAGGTGATGACCGAAGAATTTTTATAATAAGATCTAACAACTTCAAATTTTCTTTATGTAACTATTCTCTTATTTAACCTTATTAAAAAAATAATAACGTTGGAATAAGTTGATTAGGTGACGACCGAAGAATTTTTATAATAAGATCTAACAACTTCAAATTTTCTTTTATGTAACTATTCTCTTATTTAACCTTATTAAAAAATTAATAACGTTGGAATAAGTTGATTAGGTGACGACCGAAGAATTTTTATAATAAGATCTAACAACTTCAAATTTTCTTTATGTAACTATTCTCTTATTTAACCTTATTAAAAAATTAATAACGTTGGAATAAGTTGATTAGGGGACGACCAAAGAATTTTTATAATAAGATCTAACAACTTCAAATTTTCTTTATGTAACTATTCTCTTATTTAACCTTATTAAAAAAATAATAACGTTGGAATAAGTTGATTAGGTGACGACCGAAGAATTTTTATAATAAGATCTAACAACTTCAAATTTTCTTTTATGTAACTATTCTCTTATTTAACCTTATTAAAAAATTAATAACGTTGGAATAAGTTGATTAGGTGACGACCGAAGAATTTTTATAATAAGATCTAACAACTTCAAATTTTCTTTATGTAACTATTCTCTTATTTAACCTTATTAAAAAATTAATAACGTTGGAATAAGTTGATTAGGTGACGACCAAAGAATTTTTATAATAAGATCTAACAACTTCAAATTTTCTTTCTGTAACTATTCTCTTATTTAACTTTATTAAAAAATAATAATAATAACGTTGGAATAAGTTGATTAGGTGACGACCGAAGAATTTTTATAATAAGATCTAACAACTTCAAATTTTCTTTATGTAACTATTCTC
This sequence comes from Acer saccharum, assembly GCA_030490815.1. Taxonomy (NCBI): domain Eukaryota; kingdom Viridiplantae; phylum Streptophyta; class Magnoliopsida; order Sapindales; family Sapindaceae; genus Acer; species Acer saccharum. Next base: position 3,178,635 of record CM059866.1, read on the forward strand.
TTATTTAACCTTATTAAAATAGTAACGTTGGAATAAGTTGATTAGGTGACGACCGAAGAATTTTTATAATAAGATCTAACAACTTCAAATTTTCTTTATGTAACTATTCTCTTATTTAACCTTATTAAAAAAATAATAACGTTGGAATAAGTTGATTAGGTGACGACCGAAGAATTTTTATAATAAGATCTAACAACTTCAAATTTTCTTTATGTAACTATTCTCTTATTTAACCTTATTAAAAAAAAAATAACATTGGAATAAGTTGATTAGGTAACGACCGAGGAATTTTTATAACAAGATCCAACAACTCTCTTTGAGTTTTTTTTTTTTTTTTTTTTTTGGATCGGCGAATATAATTGCAGGCTAAGGAGCCCAAAGAAGAACAACAAGAAGCAACCACCCAACAATAAGAAAAGAAAGCCAAACACAACAGACAAAACGGCCACGCAAGTACACAACACAGAGCGCCAAGGCGCAAAAGCAAAACCAAAACCAAAAAGGCCACAGAACAGAGCACCAAGAGAACCTAGTGAAACAAAGCAGAACAAGAACCAGAGCAGCCCCTGCAGCACAGAAAAAAACATGACCAGACACAACTCTCTCCGTCTCTCTTTGAGTTTTGACCTTGCAAACACAATCGATAGCAAGTTGGCTTTGATATTACTACGTACAATTAATGTAAGATGAAATTATAAATTAATGGGCCAGTATTACAAATTGCCTTTTAATTAGTTAATTACTAACCTAGTTCACCAGTCTTTCTATATATAATATAATTTAAATAAATTATCAATTAATTAAGTCATCATACTCATAATTAAAGACCAACTTTTTTTTTTTTTTAAGGCAAGCTTTATAGAAACAGCACAAGGGCAACACACCAGCACACCAGCACCGGCAGCACACAAGAAACCCCGGACGAAACAGGGCACAACACACCCGAAAAGCAACCAGAAAACAGGGCAAAACACACCCACCAAACCCCGCCCACACAGACCAGAAACAACAACAAAAAAACACCAGAAAAGCCAACCCAAAAAAACAAAAAAGAAACAGGCACACAGCGCCCAAGCACAGCAAAACAAGAAGAAAAAAAAAACCACCAAAACTCAATCACTCCAGCACACTTGCTCGCAACCAGCGGCTCCCCTACCAACTTGATCATTAAATTTCTTGCATGTATCGTGTATGAACCTTCTAAAAAAGGAGAATGCTATCTACTTTTCTCATTTGTCTTTCCAACTCATTACTTGACACGTATACACTTTTTCATTTAATAAAAAACTCTCTTTTTTACTGCAAAACTTGTTACGTCTTTACCTCTTATGCTGCTTCTATCATTTCATTAATAAGGGGTGAAGATGTAAACAAGTTTTGCAGCAAAAAGTGAGCTTTTTAATAAATGAAAAAGTGTATACGTGTCAAGCAATGAGTGAGAAATGCAAATGAGAAAGATAGATAGTAGTCCCCCCTAAAAAAATACCAGAACCAGCAGTGAACAATTTAATTTTGTTGAATGAATGTTTTTTTTTTTTTTTTTTTTTTTTTTTGAATTATTAAACTACTACATAAATTTAGAGTTTTTTTTAGAAGGAGATGACTCGAATCCGCAATCTTGTAGTGCAGATGTGAAAGGATTTAAAGCATCTCCAAAAGTCTCCCTTGGAGACTCCCTTATTAAAGGGTGAATGTTGTTGTAAAAGGCCAAGGGAGTATGTGTTCCAAGAATACTCCCTTAAATGACTTTTTTATAACTTTTTAATTAATTTTTATATATTCATGAATTATATTTCTTCTTTATATGTGGAGCCCACTTAATTAAAGGAGGCATCCCTTAATTAAGGGGGTGAGCTCCACTAGATTCTAATTAAGGGAATCATTAAGAAATCTCTTAGAGCTTTAAAAATTGTAGATCCTCCCTTAATTAAGCTAAGGGGCTTGATCAAGGGATCTCCTAAAGATGCTCTTACCACTGGACTAACCTCATCTCATTTGTTGAATGAATGTTTGAACTTGATAAAAGTGGCAATATTTGTTACAAATTAAAGTTAACATGGTGAACCATTAATATGCTCGAGAAAGTGATTAATGGAAAAAGAAGAAAAAAATGATTAATTAATGGAATATCAATATTTATAGGCGAGCCTTATGGGTACAAGTTGTGATGATCACCTTCTTAACTGTAAATTTCTGAAATATATAGATAGATTATGGAAACATATATACAGTCTGACCAGGGGCGAAGCCAATGATTTTTATACAAGCCATAACAAGTTACAAATGAAAATAAAGAGAGAAAGGTGTAGAGAAAACTATATGTGAAGATCTTCTCCTCTCTTGGTATGTTGATGTGCTTGGCTTGCTTTTTCTCCCCTAGTCCCCTTCTATGCTCCAAAGTTCGGTTTTGATGGTGGATAATGGTGGGAAAGTTGGATATTTGGTGTTTGATAAAGTGGATTTGAAGTTTGGGTGATGGATTGAAGGTTAGATGTAGTGATTTGGTGGATTTGGAGAGTAAAATTAATGTGTTCTTTGAGTATTTAGAGTTGAAGGGTCGTGTAAGAGGTGAGACAAATGGGCTGAATGGGGTATTTATAATGTGTGGATTCAGGGCATGAAAACCTAGAAATATTATTGATGTGGTAGTGTGGTCGATGTACATAGAGCACACGCTTTTGTACAGCACATGTACGGCACTAAATCTCTGGAATCTAGTTGCCAAGCATAGGTGTTGTACGTACAACGCTTTTGTACAGTGCTTGTACAGCGCTGATTCTCTGGGATCGTTTTTACAACATGGGCGTTGTACGTACAACGCCGATTCTCTGGTCCCGAGTCGCTCCCTTATGGGCACTGTACGTAGAGCGACCTATACAGCGCCCAACATCTGGTCTTGCCTTCAAAAATGCCGTTTTACTTCCAATTTCTCATTTTTCTACAATAAAGCCTTTAGAAGCTGCGGACTCTCGGGCTAAGAAAGGTTCAATGATGGAAGGGGATTTAGTTGTGTGGAATTTCGACTGATGTATCTTTGCTTTTTGCTTTCTCCTCTGTTTTTGGTTGTTTGTTTCCAGTAGGGGGTTGTTTTCCTGTTTTGTTTCTCTGTATTGTATGATTGCTTGGCCTTGTTTTTGGCTTTAATAAATTTTATGCCGTTCAGAAAAAAAAAAAAAAAAAAAAAAAAAAAAAAAAAAAAAAAAAGCCTTTAGAAGCCTATGAACCTGCACAAGCTTATTTAAACATTAAATATATCGATTTTGCCCAAAAAGCGAAGGTAAATGATAGGTAAAACAGGGCTACACCAAGTGTAGAAAATGGCAATATCAGTGACACGGGTTCAAATATTGCCACCCATTTTTATAAGTACACCCATGTTTAAAATTTAAAAAATAAATATTACTAAAGTACACATCATAATGCCGATAGTACCCTTATTGAAATGAATATATTCATTTTAATACATTTTATTTATAAACTCTCTTAAATTATTAACACACCTAATTTACATATATATATATATATATATATTATTTTTTGAATCAAATCCTCTTCTGATGATAGTCCAATTTACTTTTAGAAATGTCTCGAATGTAGGTGTCTTATAAAAGGGAAGATATAGAACTGGATTGTATATAGGGTTAAGAGATTTTCAATCTAGAATTTTCTTATATACACAGCTATCTTAAAATAAAATAAAAAACTCATTGATATCTACAGCTATATTTTTTTTTTAAAAAAAAAATAGAGTTTAATTAGAGTTTATTATAAAAAGGGATATCATTATTTTCCACCTTGACTTATGAGGTACTAGTTATTTTGCACCCTCTAGTTTTGGTAATGGCCAAAATCCACTCTCTAATTTCAGTTAATAGTCAAAATACACTCTACCGTTACTGTTCCATTAAAAGCTTTATTTTTCTGTTAGGTCAGTAAGGGTATAATGGTAAATGAAGTGATAAAATTAATAAACTTTATTAAATACAATAAAATACAATTAAAAATAAAAATACAATATCTCTCTCCACACCAGTCACCACTCACCTCCGATCTCCACCCTTTCTCTCTCTTTCTCTCTTAAAAATTTGAGTTTCATTCCCATCTCCAATTCACCTCCCATCTTCAAATTAATATATATCGAGTTTCATTCCCATCTCCAGATCAGATCCCATCTTCAAATCAGGATTCTTCATCCTTCTCTCATTCTCCTACTTCTTCTCTCACACATCTGATTTGGGCTTTATTGTGGCTGTGGAATGGTTTTGGGCTTTGTTTGTATTTGGTGAGTATTTTTGTGGAGATTTGTTGGATTTCCATTAAGTTTGGTGATTTTTCTCTTTTCTAGATTTTTTTTCCTCTTTTCAGCAATGAACCAATGATGTTGAATCTGATATTTGATGATGTTGGGTGATGAGGCTTATGGGTTTCGTTTTCTAGTGGGTATGGGATTGAGATGGGGATTGTTGGGTGATGAGGTTTCTAGATTTCTGGAAAATCTTTTTTGTTCTTTACATGTTTAATTTTTTTTTTTTCCTTTGGATTTAGTGGATCTGGGCTTGGTTTGGCGATAAATTTGAATGTGTTGTTAAAGAAAAATTAAATAGAAAAGAAAATCGCAATTGCTAAAAGAAAATCAGAATTGCTTTTTGGTGTTGGTGATGATGATTTTTTTTTTCTGGCGATGGTTGTGGCCTGGGTTCTGGTGGCGTAGGTTCTGGGTTCTAGTGTTGGTGATTATGGCGGTCTGGGTTTGGGTCTAGGTGTGATGGTGATGATGAGGGTCAGGTCATTGGTTCTACTGGTTTGGTGGTGTCTTGATGATTTTTTTCCTAGGTTTGGTGGTGCGTTGAATGTTGATATTATTTTTTTCTGGATTTAGAATCTTTGGTCGATGATGGTGATGAAGATGTTGAATTTGTTTTTGTTTTTACCTTACTATCTCCACCGGCCATCCCCCATATCGACGGCGAAGATTGAATCTGGTGATGATGTTGATGAACTAACGTTGAATTTTTTTTTTAAGAAAAAAAAAATTAAAAACCGGAAAAGAGTGATAGATGGGTATAAGAGTATTTTTGTTAAAAAGTTAACATAAGTGAACAGAAGGTGTGAAATGGTTATTACTCAAACTAGAGGTGTAAAATGACCAATACCTCATAAGTCAGGGGGAAAAAATAATAGTACCCCTTATAAAAATTAGGGTTTATCATAAAAAAATTTTAAAAAATAAATAAATAAAGAGATATAGTTAAAGATATAAGTGTAATTAATGAATGCACATAGTATTTGGATTATTTTTAATTAAATTAATTTGCTCATATTAGTAAATTTCTATCGAAATATTTTTGTAATTAAAATTTTAATAAAATGTAGGTGTGCTAATTAGTTTTGTAGGTGGCAATATCAACACTCATAGTGACACACCTAAACCAAAAAAAAAAAAAATATAGCATGGTCAAAAAAAAATAAATAAAAAAAATTACATGGTCAATTTGTTATTTTATTTTTTTTCACTCTCACGTAAACAAAGCCTATTTTATTTGAACTTGGGCACTCTTAAAAAAAAAAAAAAAAAAAAAACAACCCAATAAATTGTCCCATCCTTATTATATATAACAATAAATTGCCCCATCCTTATATATATATATATATATATATATATAATACTTTTCTAATCAGGACCGTCCTGACTTTATAATTTCAAGACGTTCAATCACAATCACACATTCACAGTGGGTCCACAATCCCACATTAATAAATACTCACACCTAATATGAATGTATGGTTGTGTTGGACGTCCTTAACTTATAATTTCAGGACGTCCTTACTAAAGAACCACTATATATTTATATATATATATATATATATATATATATATATATAAAGTTTGACAAATTGTATATATTGTCTTATTCTTGTTGATAAAACCATAATAATTATGGGGAGATCTCTTCTTATATTGGGAACCGACTTCTTCCAAATATGAAAGTAGATATTCATACCAGATTGTTTCATACTATCTGCTTGTTGAAGGTAATTTGTATATGTGAAAGGAGGTGACTCTACTAATAAACTTAAATACCAGATGATTCATGATTCGTTAATGTTTTGAAATTTATCTATTCATGATCTCAGGATGCAGATGCCAGATGATTCGGTCTGTCTTTTTTTTTGTTTTTGGTAACGAGGGGGGCTACAGCAGCCCAAGCACAACGCTAGTTGCAGGCAATCAGCCTGGCAACAGCCAAACCAATACAATCCTCATATAACATAGCAGAAATCTGGGCAGGGGGCTCATCAAAGAGAGTATTCCCCAAATCCAACGAATGACCAAGGTTGGCCATAGAATCCGCAACTCTGTTGCTTTCCCTATAAGTGTGATGAATTGAGCAGCTCCAATTCCGATCAATCAACTTCTTACAATCCTCAATAATATTGAAGATATGGTGGTTCAAAGGAGTAGGATTATTTAGAAGCATAACAACATACTGGGAATCTGACTCCACCAGTAATCTTCTGAAACCAGCTCTCCAAGCAAGCTGAAGGCCTTCAAAAACACCCCACATTTCGGCCTCAATAACCGTACCCAAACCCTTGTTGAGAGCAAAACCCACCAGCCAAATCTTGATGTCATTCCTAATCACACCACCAGCAGAAATAGCATCTGTCTCAGGCTTCCAGCTGCCATCAACATTAAGTTTCACCTAACCAAGAGGAGGAGGGATCCAAGAGATTAACCTACTCTCCTTAACGCTGCCAATCTCAGCAATAGAGTTGGCATCAAGCCACTCATTAATAAACTGCAGAATAAACTTACCAGGATCAATAGGGAGGAGAAAGTTTGGATTGAAAACCTTCTCACACCTCCATTTCCATATATACCAAAGAGTAACAGCAAAGAGAAGCTGTCCAGGAATACGATCCACCACAACAGAGCTGCACGTCAGATTCTCCCACAGCCAACTATACCAATCAATCTTAAACTTGCTATTCCTAGTAATGCCTTTACATAAATCCTCCCAAATTCTGCAAGAAACACTGCACAGCCTAAACACATGGTCTAAGTCTTCAACACCCGACCCACATCTGTCACATGAAAGGTCCACAGTAACACCCCTAGCAGCCCTGTGCTTATTGGTGAGCAGTTTCCCATGAAGGATAATCCAAAGAAAATATGTGACTCTAATCGGCAACTTGATATGCCAAATAAAATTCCATTTCCAACAACCAGCAGCCTCCTTATTGAAATGGGAGCCATACGCGCTACTGACCGAAAATTCCCCATTCTTGGTTAGCCCCCAAATCATAGCATCCTCAATACAACCATTGTTAACAATGTGAATGCTGAAAATTCGGTTCACAACAGCAGAGGGAAAATCGAAGCCAGCTTCTGTAAATTCCAACTCCTACCACACAGGTAATCACAAACCCTTTCCTGCAGTTGGTCAGCCGAGAGGACACAAGAGGCAAAACTCTGAAGTTTCCCCAGCTCAATGAGCCACCCATCAGTCCAAAACTTCACATTATAACCATTCCCAATTCTCCAATGCACACCTTCAGAAATAAGTTTAGCCCCAAAGGAGAACCCTCTCCAAGTGCTAGAGCAGCTCCTAGAATTAGAGGAATCATGGATGGCTATACAACCCCCTTTGAGATATTTAGCTTTGATCAAATCACCCCAAAGCCCACAATTCTTCTGAAGCAAACGCCAACCAGCTTTGGCAAGAAGGGACTGATTCATTAACTTCATCTTCCTAATACCTAAGCCGCCTAGTTTCTTAGGTAGACAAACCGTATCCCAATTAACAAGGTGGATTTTCCTAGTAACCGGATTACTACCCCATAAAAAGTCCCTATTAATTCTATCAAGAGTATTTCAAACCTCCGTTTGGAGTTTTATAGATTGCATAGCATAAGTCGGGAGAGCTGAAGTCACGGCTTTAATAAGAGTGCACCTACCCGTAAAGGATAAAGTCGCACTCTTCCAAGAGGCCAACCTTTTCTGGGTTTTCTCGATGATTTCCTTATAGGTTCCCTTCGTAACTCGACCATGTATAAGAGGGACACCGAGATAATTTCCCAAGTTTGAAGCAATAAGAGAGCCACAAATATTCGCTAGAGTTTTAGCAAACCCACGACTTACATTATTAGAACAATGGATTCTAGACTTGGGAAAACTTATTTGTTGACCAGAGATGTCACAAAACAAATCAAGAGATTCCCTCATAATAGTAGCCTGATGTAAAGAGGCTTGACCAAACAATATGATATCATCCGCAAAAAACAAATGGGAGATTTCAGGGCCACCTCTTGAGATCTTGACCGGTTTCTAATCTCCATCCAAGATTTTCTGATGGATAATATGTGAAAACTTTTCCATACATAGCACAAAAATGTAAGGAGATAAGGGGTCACCTTGCTTAATACCACATTTCGGACGAAAACTATCAGTCAATTCACCATTTAGGACCACTTTGTAATGCACATCAGAAATACAACTCATAACAAGTTATTCAAGCCCCCTACGATGCCAACTTCTTCTAAGACAAGTTTAATAAAACTCCATTGGAGTTTATCATAGGCCTTGGCAAGATCTATCTTCCAAGCTATGAAACCCTTATTGCCCCTCATAGTCTTAAACTTGTGGAGAACTTCCTGCGCAACCACAATATTATCTTGTATTTGCCTCCCAGGCACAAAAGCCACTTGGTTGGGACTAACCAACTTAGGAAGTAACCCTCTAAGTCTTTGCACAAGAATTTTACTAATAAGCTTGTAAGAGGTATTACAAAGGCTAATAGGTCTAAAGTGAGATAAATTAGTGGGATTGGAAATTTTGGGAATAAGAGAAATTAGGGTGCTATTAAACAAGCTAGGCACCCTTTCATTCCTAAAACACTCCGAGACCAGCCCCAAGAGATCAGACTTACAAACGGACCAAAATTGTTGGAAAAAAAATGGCTGGAAAGCCATCAGGCCCGGGGGCTTTAATCCCTCCTATACTAAACAGGCTTCTCTTCACCTCACTCTCATCAGCCGCCCTAAAGAGATCAGATAATTCTGCAGTATTCAACTTAGGGAAAAACAAGGGAAGGTTGGAGTACAAACCGGAACTATGCCTTTCCATAAAAAGATCTTGAAAAAACTGCACAGCCTCTTCCTTCATATCATCAATATCCCCAGCCCAAAACCATCTTTTTTCAAGAATCCTTCAATCTTATTTCTTCTTCTTCTAATAATGGTAGAAAGGTGGAAAATTTTAGTGTTTTTATCACCATCTTTAAGCCAACAATTCCTAGACTTTTGTTGCCAAAAAATCTCTTCTCTTTCAAGGATGTCCCTATACTCGATAAGGAGTCTCTCTTCAAGCTTAGCAAGAGAATGGGAAGGTTTCACACTGAGATGGTACTGAATACCCTGAATCCTAGCTAGCAATTTTCTTTTATTGTAAAAAATATTGCCAAAATTTTCTTTGTTCCAATCCTTGAGGATCCCCGTGAGATGCTGAATTCTTTCAGCCACTGAAGCCCCATTACAACTCCAATTATCACGAATAAGATCCACAAAGTCCTTATGTTTGAGCCACATAGCTTCAAACCTAAAAGGCTTGCCATGAGTCTTAGGAATTTGGTTACTCTGAAGTTGAATAAGGATTGGACAATGGTCCGACAAAACTCTAGGGGGATATCTAACAAAACCCTCCCCAAACTTGACTCTCCAATCCATCGAACAAAGGGCTCTATCAAGCCTTTCCCATATTTCCTCACAAATCCCCCTCTTAGTCATCCACATAAACCTAGGACCTAGAAAACCCAAATCAACCAACTCATTCCTATCAATCCATTCACCAAAACCACTATTAGAATGAGTAGGTCTACCCCCTCTCTTTTCAGAGGGATTGGTAATTTCATTAAAATCGCCAACCACAAGCCAAGGCAGCGTAAAACAATTTCTAATAGCATCCAAGTATCTCCAAAGAAGTCTCCTAGTGGTCACACAAGGATTAGCATAGACCACCGTAAAGACCCACAGAGAATTATTATTATTAACCAGAACCGTAACACTATGCCTAGAACTAGCAATAACATGGAGTTTGACTTTATTCTCATTCCAGAGCAGCCATATACCCCCTGAGAAGCCCTCAGCATCAACCACAAACTTCCTAAAGAAGCCTAATCTACCAATAACTTTTAGTGCTTTAGCGCCACTAATCCTAGGCTCAAGCACAGCAAGAATATCAAAACGATGCAACCCCTGAAGATTAGCAATGTTCCTAGAGAACATTTGTTTCCCCGCTCCTCTCATGTTCCACACACAAATCATGAAAAAAAATGAGAGGGCAACGGATCTCTATTCAGAGATAACAACCATCGCCTCTTCTAATTCAGAGGCTACAGCTTCAAAATTCTCCAAACTAACAATATTACTGCTAGTATTATTCTGTATCAACTGGGTAAAAGACCCCTTCTTATCAGACAAATGTTTTTTGAAATTGGTCACCTCATTATGAAGATGCCTAAGAACAGAAGAACTATCAAAATCATCTAAGACAATCTCAGAAGAGATAGAATTACTCACCCGGGGAAAAATGTTGGCATTGCTAACACCCTCACCAGCTACTGATGCTTGAATCACAGGATTACATTTTTTTGGTTCCTTTATTGGCCAAAAGTTCTGAATTCTCTGAAACCTTGGCTTTCCTCCCCTGGATACTTCTCTGATTAGTCACCTCTGAAAGGACAACTTTCCCTTTAATCTTTCGTCCCTCCTCATTCTTGTAACTAACCTGAGAACTGCCTTCCTTCATAGTATCATCTCCCTCTTCACTAAGAATATCAAACCTTGAACCTGTACTCTTACCACTCTTAGGGGTTTTAACTCCTTCAGAGAATTTGCCATTAGCACCACTCTTCAGTTGATCAGATTTACCATTGACCTTACCAACATCCTCAGGTCTCCTAGAATTAATATTACCATTACCAGCATGCTTCCTAGAGGAACCAACAGTCCCACTCCCAGTAGCTCCATTCCCAGGAATCCCACTACCATTCCTGGCTAAATTTCCACCTCCAGACCTTCCAGAAATCCCACTGCCAGAGTTCCCATTACCCGAATTCCTACTAGAAATCCCAACACCCGCATTCCCATTTCCACCCATGAAACTTGAATTCCCATAACCATTACCATTTCTGCCAAATCTGCTCTTATTGGATCTATTCCCCTGCTTGCCATAAGACACCAACAACCAAGGACCATAAGTGGGAGCCTCCTTATCAGAATCCATATTATTGCTACAATTAACTTCAGATTCCTCACGGGCAGGTTCCACAAATCCATCTCTATAACCCTACTTATTATGACCATAGCGTCCGCATTTAAAACAAATGGAACCCAGATTCTCATATTCTATCCTAATTAATCTCCCATCAATGTTAAGATTAGCAACAAGAGGTTTGGAGATATCAATCTCCACACAAATCCTAGCATACCTACCACGGGCTTAGTTCAGAGTAACCGGGTCAACTTTACACATTTGTCACAGCATTCCGCCAATGTTCCACAACAATTCAGAGTCCATCCATTCCATAGGGAGCTTGGACAGCCTTACCCAAATAGGCATACTTTGAATGCTATCCTCACCTGGCACAAAGTTTGGTCTCCACTGCTGCACCACCAAATACTGATTCGTGATAATCCATGGTCCATTAGTTAACACATAATCCAGATCTTCTTTGACCTGGAATCGAGCAACAAAGTACCCATCACCCAGATCAGTGAGTTGCCACTGCCCAAGGAGGATCCATTTCTGAGAAAGCTTCGCCAGCATGAAATTCAGAGTGTGGGCTCGACCCATATTCTTCAAAATAAGAGCATTAACCCATGGCTTCTGTAATTGTGCCTTCAAGTTCGTCGATAAAGTCATCATAGGACCAGTCGGACCCTCTGAGATTAGAATGTCCTCCTTCACGATATTAAGCTTCTCCTTCGAGATTTCCGATCCAGACCAGGTTTTCGGATTAGCCATATTCATCAGCTTAGACTTAAAGCTACCCAACCCCTCTCGTCGCAGGGGATCAACCACCACTTCGTTCCTGCCCAGAGAGGCAGAATCAGCTCTAGGTCGCTTAGCGTTCCCACTCAAATCAGGACTACTAGGCTCATCAACACACGGAATGGTCACAGTGGAGGTTGGGCTGAGAAAACGAAGGTTTCATTCAGGGATTCCATTCCAATCGGGAAAAAATCGAGCAAAAAACGAGAAAAAAGAAGAACAATCAGACGAATCAAGAAGAACGGGGAGGCGCGTGAGTCAGAACCAAGAGGACACACCAAGCGCGTATAAATCTAACCCCACGCGCTCATTTTTCCACTAATTAAATCCGGTTTTAACAGTACCAGATTCTGTTTTCGATTCGGTCTGTCTTTAATAAGTCGGTTGTCATTGTTTTACATCCAGTCTATATTATTAGTTGGCAAATTATTTACATAATAACGGAGAATTAACGCTGTCATGAGGTGACACGGCCGAATCTTCCTGGGGGCTTCACGTCCTTTTGAAAAAAAAAAAATTACAAGTTTTTAATAGTATATTAAATTAATACAAACCAAAACCCAAGAGCCCAATACAATTGATCCGCGTTATCACGTAGGTATGTAGACATTATCATGAGTCATGACCCAATAGTATATTAAATTTCTACAAACCCAAGTGCAACTGTACAAGTCTTGACTTTTACAAGTCCTTTTATTTTTTATTAACAGATCCCACCACATCACCACTCTTCTCTATTAGATATTCATACGTCGTTTTTGTTTTTTTTTTTTCTTCTTTTGTTTCTTCTTCTCTCTAATATTTTTCGTAACTCTTCAATCTTACTCTATTCCACCCTGAATTTTTTTTTAACAATCTTGAGACAACATTTACAAGAATTTTTTTTATTATATTTATATTATATTGTATGTTTCTTACTTTATTGATTTTATTTATTTTGTTGGAATATACATTTTGAGGGGTTAAATTTATTATATCTCATGACTCATTCTGTATTTACATTTTATTAATAAAATTCATCTTCATACTAAGGTTATTTAAAAAAATTATAACTAGTATTTGGTTCAACCCTGTCGGATAGAAAATCCTAGATTTGTCCCTGGGACTCAAGTGACAGAAATGTTTACATCCAAAGAAGGAAACCCCCACATCACATGGATAGAGGTTTGAGTCATGCATGTTCCTCTCCTCCAAGACTACCCCAAATTGTAATATTTTAAATAAATAAAATAAAGAGAAAACAAAAGCTAGAGAAGAAAGATCCTCACCAGTTTTCATTTAATTTATCAAATTCACACATAATGTTGCAAGAGAACAAGTCGTACCAATTTTTTTTTTTTTTTTTTTTTTTGAAGGCATCTTAAATAGGTTGATATCCCAAAAACCTCCCATCCTAAGCTTGCAAACCCCTCTAGCGGGAGTTGTTTTCTGGGCTATGCTTCGTTGTCTAGATCTCGATCGGTCCCAGTAGTTTGTGAAAATATCTGGACCTGATTTCCAGTCATTGTAACCTTGTTGTTACTTCTAATCAATGTATTAGTATCTCAAAAAAAAAAAAAAAAAAAAAAAAAAAAAAAAAAAAAAAAAAAAAAAAAAAAAAAAACATCTCAATAATGTTGTAGGAGAACAAGTTGTACCACTTGCCCAGCAGACCTACTGTACAATTTTATTTTATTTTAATGAATTACTGACGCAGAACGGAAGTTCTAGGGTTTACCAGCGTAATCCCCAAAGTAACAAAACTGGAATCCACCAGCAAAGAACGAATGTATGTAACTGAAAATTGATAATTTTATTGAATGAATTCTGAAACTGATAACAAAGGGCCTTAAATAGCCTCTCGAAACCCTAAAATAAGCAAACGGAAGTTCTAGGGTTTACCAGCATAATCCCCAAAGTAACAAAACTGGAATCCACCAGCAAAGAACGAATGTATGTAACTGAAAATTGATAATTTTATTGAATGAATTCTGAAACTGATAACAAAGGGCCTTAAATAGCCTCTCGAAACCCTAAAATAAGCAAAAGACTAAAATATCCTCCAACTAAATAAAAACAACTAAAAACGGAAAAATAAGAAAAAAACACAAAAATCTTCGGTTGCCCGACAGCCTAACTTAAACTGCTCCGATGAGGATGCAAATGACGTCAACCGGGGAAACCCGGGTTGCCACGCTCTAGATCTCTGAAAACCCTTTCCGAAAACATATTATAATAGGAAATCTGACAACCGAGTCAAAAGTTACGCCCGTTTCTTTGGAGCACCTCTTTTGGTCAATTTCCTGTTCATCTCTTCTTCAAACTCTAAAGCCAACTGTCCTACATCAATTACCCCAATCAAAAGAAGAAAAGCATTCGAGAAGACCTAAGGCATCCCAGCTAGACTTCAGAGAAAACAAGACTACGACCTGCTGTACAAATTGCATTGGTGACGTACTGTGCAATTTGTACATCGATCACTTCAATTATGATGAATTATCATAAGTCGTATTAGTTTTTTTCTTTTACGGTCAATTATCAAATTCTATAAATAGGTTTTTGTATTATGTAGTTCAGTACTGTTCAAGAAATATTATGAATCCTTCGATACAAACTTCGGTTTAAGTTTGCTAGAATTATATCCAACCAACCTTTATTTGCTGGTGATTTTAAGAGCAAAGAGTTTTCCTTGTTCACATATTTTCTCTTTCAATTCCCTTAATTTCTTGCTAGTTTTTGGCCTGTTTCAATCCATGGATGCCAGAGTTAGTGTTTCCCTTTTGATCGAGAAATTACAAGATTTTCTGCTCGGCCAAGCAGCAACTAGCAATCTAATGTTTAAAATACAAGTCCAGAAAACTATCAACAATCTCCAGTCCTTGAAGATATTCTTAAAAGATGCAGAAGATCGTGAAGCTTCTTCAGGTTTTTGGTCAATGAATGATCAGACAGTGGCCCGGATTCTCAAAGCAATTTACTCTGCAGATGATGCCACGGAGCTTATAAGAAAAGAATTGCAGCAGATCAGACAGAGAGAAAATCAAACCAGTCATCCTTTCATGCGTTCCATTATGTCACTGTGCAGCCAGTGGCGTTTCATCCATGAAATGAAGAAATTCAAGAAAGAGGTCAGACGCTTGGTAAAACAGAAAGAAAAAGCTGTGATTTCAGATTGCGAAGATGGCGTGGAGTACCATAATAATGCTACAAGAATATCGAGCTCTGATAATGCTTCAAGAATTTTTGACTTTTTTCTGGACGAAACTGATGAATTCGTTGGTCCTAACAAACTGAAAATGAACGAGTTTTTCATTAATTTAAAACTCGATCAATTTCCCAAGGTCATCGCTGTGGTTGGAGAGGAAGGTTTAGGAAAAACAACTCTGGCAACAACTTTGTACAATAGAGATGATGTGAAGCAGAATTTCACCAACCGTGCCTGGATTCAAGATGCAAGTTGGTTCGATACTAGACATATCTTGGTTGAAATACTAAGACAAATTAATCAAGCCGAATTGGCTGTGGCAGCAACAATTTCTGAATATCAATTGATGCAGAAGATCGGTGAGCTCTTGAACGGGGGGAGGTGCCTTATTGTCTTGGAAGATGTTCATGTTGAGAGAACTCAAATTTTGGAAACTCTTCTAGACTCCTCTGAATTTGATGCTAGAATAATTATAACCACTCGCAGGTTAATTATTTTACCATCCCAGGTTGCTCATTTTACTCTACATTTAGACCGATTAAACAAAAAGAAGAGCTGGAAATTGTTTCTGAAGAAAGTCCGGGTAGCAGAAAAGGACTTGAATGATTCAAAGTTGATCAGTCTGAAGGAAAATATCCTGAACATATGTGGTGGTTTACCATTAGAAATCATCTTGTTTGGAGGCTTGTTGTCTACCAAAAAGCGAGACTATGATGATTGGTATAGAGTGATTGTGCGTGCAAGTGCAAGTAATAAGGAAGGACGTATATTGGCTTTAAGCTATCAAGATCTTCCTTCAGAAATAAAACCATGCTTTCTTTACATGGGGATTTTCCCCAGAAAATTTGAGATACCTGTGAGGAGATTGATTCATATATGGGTTGCTGAGGGATTTGTGACTGAGAAATCAAATCCTGAAATGATGGCAGAAAAGTACTTTGAAGAACTAGTCATCAGACACATGATTCAAGTAAGATGGAAGTCGAATGGAAGTCCTAAAACATGTTGCTTGTCTGGTGCTTTGTATGATTTCTTCTCACCAAAAGCAGAGGCTGTAGGATTCTTCAACCGTCAATTCCACTCCTCTACCACATTCACAAAAGAATCACAACTACGGCGACTAGCAATTACTTACTCGGACATCATCAATAACTTCTTCTCCCTTGATCAAGTTCAGAATCTACGTTCTTATGTAGCTTTCAACACCCAAATACCTGATAATAGTGATGCAGGTATGTTTCTGAAAAAGATTATTTCAAATAGAGGTTTTGGATTGCTTTATGTCCTTGATTTGGAGGGTGTGTACAAGCCTATGTTAACTGCTGATGTTATGCGAAAACTGGTACACTTAAAGTACATAGGCCTGAGGTCAACTTTCATTGATAGTCTTCCAGATTGTGTCCCCAGTCTGCCATGTTTAGAGACCTTAGATCTTAAGCACACCAACATAAGCAATGTTATTCATATAGACAGGGCAGAGAAACTACAACATCTCTATTTGTTTGTGGATTATTCTGATAAAGTGTTGTTAGATTTAACTTCACTAACCAACTTGCATACTTTGTGGGGGATATACCTTGCATCTGAGACTGAATTATCCGCGCTCCAAAAGCTGACAACACTCACAAAGCTGAAGCTGTCATGCCCTTCAAATGTGTTTGCAACCAACCAAACAGCTGAGTGTATTTCTCATCTCACCAACCTTCAATCCTTAAAGCTGAAATCAGTAGAATCTGCTGCTGATGATGATCATTACATCAACATGGGTACATTGGAAAACCATCAAAAGCTACAAGACCTTAATTTGCAAGGAAGACTGTCAAATGAGATGTTTGTTATTGGTTTATTTCCTCCATACCTGAGGAAGCTAACTTTGTCAGAGACAAGACTATCAGAAGATCCGATGCCTCTCCTAGGGAAGTTGCCTCACCTCTACATCCTTTGCCTTTTCTCTAACTCCTCTACAAGTTCCAAGTTCACTTGTCTCTCCGGAGAATTTCCGAAACTCCGCCTTCTGAAACTGTTGTGCATTCAAGACCTCCAAGAGTGGATTGTGGAGGAAGGAGCCATGCCTTGCTTAAAGGAATTGGAAATCAGATACTGCAAAAAACTCAAAGATCCTCAAGGGCTGGTAAATCTTAAATTTTTGAAAAAACTGTTAGTAACAGATATGACAATGAGTTTTAGACAAGCTGTTGAAGAAATCTTGCGAGGTAGAAATGTAAGCTCTCTAGTCTTTAAATCCGCCTATGCTAAAATTCAAATTTTCTTTCAACTTCAAATTTCATAGCACAAAAAAAAAATCATTCGAACTTGATTTTTTGTGTTTATCATGTGCAAGCCTTCCAAAGTAATTTTCATGCAGGATCAGTGAGTGATTGTATCAGTTTTGTAGTACTACAGACTGATTGTCAATCAATGATCCTATATGAAAATGAACGTCCAGAAATTTTGCTAATGAGAAGCGCCTTATGTATATATATATATATATTGGTCTCATGGAGGTTCTTGGCTTCTTGCAACCAGGACCGATCTTCATCTAAACAATGGGGAGGCAAAAAAGGAGGTGAATGGAGGTATGAGACCAATGGTGGAATTGTAGAGATAATGATTATTCATAAAACTTACATTAATTCTCTCTCCATCACAAGTGTTAATGAAAATTACAAGATTGAAGATACAAAGAAATTTGGTGATGACGATGGAAACGCAAACCGGGTAATTAATTAGTATTGTCCTAATTATCTTATTATAAGGCTTTGATTTTATATTTTCATAAATCATAACATTGCATCACATATATATATACAGATTACAATCGATTGGCCTGAGGAATATTTGACTTCGATTAGTGGAACCATTACTAGTTATCAGCCCAAATGTTTTGTCGAATCTCTAATGTTCCACACAAATTGGTGCACATATGGACCTTTTGGTTCTAATAATGGCACTCATTTTAAGTTTCCAGTTGAAGACCAAGTTATTGTTGGATTTCATGGACGATGTGGAAGCTATATGGATGCTATAGGGGTCGTCTATCAAAAGGCTCATCCAATCCAAGTACAGTTTATGACCACCGTCTACCAAGGTTAGGATTATATATGGTTTCCAAGCACGAAAACTATTTTTCTTGAATTTTCTATATTTCGCCTATTGTTCTAATGCCTTCATATTTAAAAAAAAATCGGTAAAAATAGTTTTCGTGCTTGAAAAATTCTCAAATTTTATTCATAGGTAGATTTCAACGAACTTATCATCCACAAAAAAAAATTCAGATTAAAATTCATTCAAATCGATATGATTTCATGGTGGTCCTTACCGAAATTAAAATAAGGGATCCCTTATGAGAGAACCACTATATATATATATATATATATGTGTGTGTGTGTGTGTGTTGACTAACTAGGCATGTTATCACCTTATATGTGTGATGAGCATATTTTATTATACAATTAATATTCTTAAATTTAATTTTCCTAGTTAAAATATTCTGTTAATTTTATTTTAATTAAATTTATTTATAATGAAACAGGAAACTAGTGGTGGCAATTATTGACACTGATATTACCCGAGTTTGGAAGGAATGTTATAGGGGTGAATCATTGTGGGGGCTGCACGGTGCTGCAACCCCGTCTGCCATTATGAATTTTTTTTTTTTTTTTAAGTTTTTAATATGTTATTGAATTTATACAAGACAAGTAGTGCTCAACACAATATTAATATATTATTATACAGCCATATGGGCATGTAGACAATACAAGACAAGTAGTGCACCATTAATGGTTTAATAATTTAACTTCCTATTAAGGTTGTTTAAAAAAAATTTATAATTTGTATTTGGTTCAGTCCCATCAGATAAAAAATCCTGAATTCGCTCCTGTTATTGATCGAATATGTTAGTATTTAAAGAAACCGAACTGAACAGCCCAGGCTCAATATGCAGAGAGACGGAAAAATTCCGGTCTGCTATTTCTAATTTCAGCCCTTAGAAACCCTCTGTTATTGATTCTCGTTGCATCGATTCAAATGCACTTCGATGCTTTATAATCTGTAAGATACAATCTTCCATTTTTCTTTGTATTGTAATTTCGAATCTGATTCTGATTTTGTTTGGCCTTCAACTCATCAGTCTCACCAACAAAAAATTATATCTAATCTGAAATTTTATGAAAATTTGTCATCTTCAAGTCTTCAACCGTGTTTTACAAAGCTTTGATCCTTTGTTGTATTGAAATATTCGTGACATGCCCGGGCAGATCATTGTAAGGTGTGATGTGCCCGGACACGGTACGGTAGTGTAGGGCTGCAACGTGTAACGAAATGGTGTGATAAGTTGTTAAAGGGTTATGAGTTATAACGTGTCTGGACACGTCACCATCTAAGTTGCATCTTGATCGTCGTTTCAACACTCCATTAGATAAACAAATCCAAAAAACAAAAAACTTTTAGGCCCAACTCAGCCCAGCCCACAAACTTCTCATCTTCACATATTCAAAATTTCAATATTTCTTTGTTTTGTTTTTTGTTTTCTTGAAAATATTACAATAATTCGGGATTTAAGGAAGGAGACAAACTAAACTCTACATCCTCATGATGTAAGAGGGATGGCAATGGATCGGATTGGGTATGGATACCCCAATATCCATCCCCGTATCCGTTTGAGATATATATCTTCATCCCCACATTCATCCACATTTCTAAGTGAGCGGGGCGGATTCGGATAATCCACTAATTAAGATAGAGATATCCATCCCCGCTCCATTTATATCCGTATCCGATGAAAAAAAATTAATTTTGTATGGTTTACAAGAGAAAAATATAACTGACATATGTAACGGTATATTTTATCCTATTTATATTGAAACAAATACATCCAATAAAGTTCAAATATAAAATGTAATAGTAACTTATATAATTAGAATTAATAATTACATAATATATATTTATATTTTTAAATATTAAAATCTATAATGAATCCGGATGGGGATGGATATCCATAGACGATATCCATCCCCATCCCC
Organism: Acer saccharum; assembly: GCA_030490815.1. NCBI lineage: Eukaryota > Viridiplantae > Streptophyta > Magnoliopsida > Sapindales > Sapindaceae > Acer > Acer saccharum. The sequence goes on from CM059866.1 coordinate 3,198,892, forward strand.
GAAAATAAAATGGATATTAGGATGACATTCATCCTCGCTCCGTCCCCGAAATAATAGTATCTATCCCTATTTAAATGGAGCGAATTCTTACGGATATCCATATCCGTAGATAATTTTGCCCTCCCTAGGACAAACCATTGAATCAAACTCATCTTATCTAATATTTATTTATTTCAAAGAAAAAAATCGCAAAAATGGAGACAAAATTTTGGCCTTTATCATTGATTAAAAACAAAAATATAGAATAATTTAACTATTTATTTCAAACACAAAAAAAATTAAATAAGAAAAAAAATGCAAAAATGACATTATTATTTATTCACCTAAAATTATATTACAGAGCTTAGCAAAAAGGTGTATTAATAGAGCTAAGATACAATATAAAATTACAAAGAGAGAATTAAATGTGTAGCCATAACAGTACATTATAAATTAATGACTATATTTCAAGAACATGTGTCGAAACCATCAAAGTTTACAACCATGAAAAAATCGAAGCATCGTCACAAAATTATAGACAATATATATTGATTCATCAAATAACAATATGATCATCAACTTTCTTTGATTCTGATTCTTGATAGTTCTTGTATGTGAACTTCTTCTTCGTCATCATCAGCTTTACATTATCATCACAACAATTTCAAATCCAGCAGGATGGCCGGAAATGGATCTGTAAAATTATATTCAATCAATGATTAGAACATATAATAATAAGACGGGTAGTTCGTATTATGTTTTTGGGGTTTATATGCATTTTAAGAGATGCAAATATCACCACTCTTATCTTCAAGATCTAGTACTCGAAGAAACCCAACCCAACAGCCCAGGCTCAATATGCTGAGAAGGGAAAATTCCATTTCCAAGTTGCTATTTCTACATTATCTATTTTCAAACCCTTAGAAAACCCTAACACAAACGGTAGTGACGTGCTTGGACACATCAATATGCAAGATGGTAACATGCCAAGACACGTCAACAAAATGGTGTGACATGCCCGACACGTATGGCAGGTAAAGGATAGTGATGTGCTCGGACATGTCACCATCTAAGTGGAGTCTCAATCGTTGATTCAACAGTGTATTTGATAACCGAAGCCCAAAACAAAAGCTTTTGGGCCTGACTCAGTGCAGCCCAACCCACGAACTTCTCATCTTCTCATATTCAATCTTTTGCTTGTTTCGAAGGAAAAAAAAAAAAATTTGCAAAGATGGAGAAACATTTTCGGTCTCTATCTATCATGGATTAAAATTAAAAACAGAACTAGTTTAATTATTTATTTCAATGACAACAATTTTAAATAAGAAAAAAAAGAAGTAAAAATGATATTGTTATTTATTCACCTAAAATTATATTACAAAGGAGTTTGAAGCTTAGCAAAAAAGTGTATTAATAGAGCTAAGATACAATATAAAAATTACAAAGAGAGAATTAAAATGTGTAGCCATAACAGTACAGAATTCTCTTGTACAATATAAATTAATGACGATATTTCAAGAACATGTGTTAGAAACTGTACTGTGTTCATCACAATCACAGTTTCCAAACATGAAAAAAAACGAAACACCGTCACAAAATTATAGAGAAAATATATGTATTCCTCAAATAACAATATGATCATCAACTTTCTTTGATTCTGATTTTTGATAGTTCTTGTATATATGCTTGAACTTCTTCTTCTTCTTCGTCATCATCAGCTTTACATGATCATCACAACAATTTCAAATCCAGGATGGCCGGAAATGGATCTGTAAAATTATATTCAATCAATGATTAGAACATATAAGACAGGTAGTTTGTATTGTGTTCTTAAAATACGTTTTCTGTTTTATACAAAAAAATGACCAAGAACAGGGTCAACGTGCTCAAACACTTTCTTTTATTTTTTATTTTTTATAAAATTCTCAACACTTTATCACAGTTTTTGTTTTCAAAAAACACTTAATTTCATAATATGTTATTAGAATAATTTTTCAGAAAGAAAAAATTACATTTTCATTCAATGAAAAATTGAAAAGAGTTAGCTTTTTACTTACCTTGTACATGTAAAATCTCTCAAGGATGTATAAATGCAGATTTATATCTCTAGAACAATAACTGCAATGAAAAAAAAAAAAAAAAAAAAAAAAACAAATTAGTAAAAAAGAATACAAGTAGATTCTGAAGCCAAGCATATTATGATTAATTAATCAAAATTAATTAAAAAAACAAAACTTACATTCTGAATCAGTCTTGACCCATTTACATCCATCATTGTTGCTGATATTTTTATTATTTTTCTCCTGTTGTTCATCTTCATTTATTCCCTTTTTGGAAATAATTTGTTTACTATCCTCTAAATATCTCTTCATTGATTGACCTCTAGTAGCATTTTGAGAGTTGATCTTCTTGTGAAGCATTATCCTCAAAAACTGCAGGAAAATTCATGTCATTTTACATAAAATTCGATCGAAAAGCAAACTATATATGATGAATAAATACGTTATATATAAATAACACATATTCGAGATTTATTCTGATTTAAACGTGAGGAAGGACGAACAAGAAAGATATATCTACTTACCCTTTCCATTCTTGATTCTTGAAGTGAATCTCTCAAACTAGGTTGAGGAGCAAATCCACTGCTGCAAACAAACATCTTCTTGAGAAGGAAAGAAATCGACTTCCTCCCAATTGCTAATTTCTTGCTATTATCTGATGCCCTAATATCCTTGCATCTCCCAAGAATTACGCTGATCGTCCGATCAATGTCATCATCTTTAAGATCTTCATGATCAACATGGTCATGATCATCACTACTAGAGAGTAGTGCATTACTAATTCTTCTATCAACCTCCAAGCTTGAAGGGCAATTGAGGAATCTATCCAATGGAAGGTTCCCATTTGCAATATTTTCCTTCAATTGATCCTTTTCAGAATTACTAATATTTATTGGTTTTCTTCTCAAGAGCTTTGTCAACTCCTTCTCAAATTTCCCAATTTCTTCTGGGGTGAAATCTTGTAAATCCACCATTGAAGAAGATGTTTCTTGATCTTCCTCTTGAATAATGTTTTGGATTTCTTGATTTTTGGAATTGTTTCCTTCTTTGATTTGATCATTGTTTCCAAAAGTTCCAATTGCTAGCAATCCATGTGGCCAGTCATTGAACTCCTCCCTAGGCTCTTGTTTCGTAGAATCTACACAACATAGAGAAAATAAACAAAAGTTAATGAATGACAATTTTGAGGTAAAATCAATTAAAATTATATTTTTGAAGAAAAAAATTACAAGTTGCATCAACAAGTATAATTTTAAGTCAAAATATTCGTTAAAAAGTGTACAATTTCTTGCAATGTTTATTCATGTACTAGTACTACTTATTGACTTGTATAAAAATTTAACCGATTAACCGTGAAACTTAGATTTTATTCGATTCTTTGACTTTGTTAAATTCAGATCATATTTCAATCCATTGACTTTATTGACTTACATTGAATTATTTAATTACTGTAAACATGATATTAATTAATCAAAATAAAAGTTTTTATATTTCGGATCCAGATCTGGATCCGGATTCGGATTCAAATCTTGACCCAAGCTCATTTCCTCCGTTTTTCTCCCTCTCCCTCCAAGTATGTCAAACAGTCAAAAAAGCACTTCTCAAAACAACAACATTTTAAGACTAATAATGACCATATAAACATAAACAATGAAAATCATTGGAAGAAGCACTTCTCAATTACTCTCAAAATAAGTAGAAGCACTTCTCATTTCACAAAGTGAGCAAACAATAAAATGAAAATAAAGAGAAAGAAGAAGAAGAAGAAGAATGCATACAAGAAGGTGGAACTGCATTTGGCTTTTTATCCGCTTGCTTCCCATTAAGCTTATTTTGCATCCAACTGAACAACTGCTGCCACCAAACAAAACCTTGTAAACTTAGAATCAAATCAAACTTTTAATCACTTTTGTCATTGATAAATACAACACAAAACAAAACGAAAAAAAAAAAATTACCTTCATCTTTAGATAGAAATCAGAGAGAGACAGAATAATTGAGAATTCCTTTGCTTTTTTTTTTTTTTCAGTCTGAAATTGGAACCTGCTTTTTGTAGAGAAATTTATCAAAAGGTGGTTGATGGTGGAGGAGGTGGTGGTGGTGGTGGGGAAAATGTATGTAGAAAACAGCAGGTGTTAGAAAGCTATAAACCAATGAAAAGTGATCTTTGAGAGTATAAAACTATATATAAATAGAGACTAGTGTTTTTTGTTCGATGAATTTCATGCATATAGCTAAAATTTAACCTAGTGATCTAAAAGCACTTTTTTTTTTCCAATTGGTTCAAGTTCCCAAACACAGTCTTATATATTGACTTCTGCATATATGCAAATGCAAATGCACCCCCTTTGCCTTTTGTTTGTATAGCTGCTTTGTATTCAATTTATATCACAAACTAACATGAAGACATTCTCTTACACAAATGTATGTATTTATAATTTATAATTGTATTGCCCATAAAAATAACACATGGGTGAGAATTTTCCGGGAAAAAAAATTTCTGGAACATCCAAGACAAATTACAGTACCTTAAAAATATTTTAATGGAGTGTACATCAAAAAAAATAAAAATAAAAAAGGCTGAAATGATCAATCTCTATAAAAAGATTATTCTTCATCCAATGGCTAAGAATTCGACACCAAGAGCTTACCAAACATGTGCGCTGTAATATCTCCTAGTGTTACTCATAACTCTTAATTTTTTGCTTAGTTTTCATGAAAAAAAAATTCTTCAAGTTTCTTCTAGCTTGTTCTATCTAGTCATTTTGTACTATAATTTAGAATTGTAGTAGTACTTGTCCCATATAATTAAGGGGCCATTTGGTATTATACTTCCGTTATTAGTTTCCTATTTTACAAATCGGAAAAAATCTAGATAATAAACGTATATGAAAAATCAAGAACGTATACACAAAGACGTAGTGTAAGTAATTAGTAGAATATATCTGATCTATAGCTTATCTTTTTGAGTGATTGATGATAAAAGCACTAATCAAAAAAGCCAACTAGAAGTAGAAAACAAACACAAAAGTGATCGTTGTAGCAAACAAATTGACAATAGGGCAGTATGGGAGTGACAACTTAAAAGAAATGGAAAAGGAGATGGATGCATAAGGATCCCTACAAGAAGAGGTAGAAACCCCACGTGGGGATGTCTTGTTCACAAATAAAAATCTCACCTGCCCCGAATTTTAATTAGGTCATCAGATTCTTTCGACAATATATATATAATAATTATATGATTAATTATGACTGATTCGTGTGATTTATAAATCTATTTAAAAGGTTATCTTCAAAAAATAATTTTTGACAGATTTCAACCAGAAATTAAAGAAGTTTATGATAAAATTCAATGTTTTTTATATATAAATTCAGAGGAACATCAAGTACCTAATAAATGATGATTACGATGAGGAAAAAAAAATTAAGCATTAATTAAATTTGTTGATTAGTGAGAAGGTTTTGATCTACTCCCCAAGAGATTAATTGTCAAGTGTTTTCTCATATATTAATATATATATTTTTTTTAAACAAATATTACAAGTGTTTCTCATATTTACACGTAGCCTCTAAGAGAATTGAATTACAAGGAAGCGAATTAAGAAATCTTAGTCAAGAAGGAATAATCTTCTTGACAGAATTAGCAAACAAATCCTATGCAATTGCAAGTTCAATCTTACCATTTTAAATATTTTATCTTCTAATTAAAACCATTGGATTTAAATCTAACAATTATAATGCTACTTGTATAGTAGTATGAGCTTAAGAGAGAATTAAACGGACAAATATATTCACATCATCTTCTCCTATGTACATTCAAGGCTTCATTCGAATAAATTTCACGTACATATCTCCTCAATTTTATAGTTAAATTAAAAACATATTCAAATAATTTAAAAATTAATTAAAAATAAATAAATTTATTTTGGTATATTCTGAAGTTCACATGAAATTTATACACAAAAATTATTGGAAACCTTCTTTGAAAATAATCCTTATAAAAAATTAACTATTTAAGATTTTTTTTTTTTTTTTTTTCCAAACATTTTTGCTGTCTTAAATAACATGTAAGATTAGTAAAATTAAATTCCAAAACTAGCAAGAAAATTAGGTGATTAATTAATGGTCCCAACTTTTGATCATTGAAAAGTGACTACGTGTCAAGACATTAATTGATCCCATCAATTATTGTCGGTACAACACGTGTACCAAAGGGGTCGGGTTGACTTTCAACAACTTTCATTCTATGATCCAATACATGATCTCTCTCTAAATTTAATTATTACAATAATCAGTAATTAATTAAAACAGGAAAAAAAAATTAATATATAAGCGCGGTTTACTTGGGTGATAAGTGTTCATGTCACTCCCACACAGGGATTATTTAATTAACATTGAACAAATAATTAATTTGATTAATTAAATCAATTAAATATTGTTTTTAGTTAATCCGAGCCATTTGATTGGCCGACACGCCTCCATGCATGGTGGATAATCAACATTTGATTTTGTTTATTAATAACTATGTGTATGTGGTTTCTAACCTACTACGTAGCTTAATTACTGTGATTAAGCGTGTCAAAAGCATAATTAACAAATTAATTAATTATTGTGTAGGATGTTCTTTGGTTCATATTCATAGTACAAAAAGTTAAGGATCCATTAAAAAAGTGTTTGAAAAACTGTCTAGAAAATAAAATTATTAAATTGGATTTTGGTTTTCTAAGTTAACCCACAATTATTTCGAAATAAAAATTGTAAAACCGTACTGCATCAGTGTAAGAGTCTTGATTGCTCGGCGAACAAACTATCTCATTGGTTAGCTAAGTTGACTCTTGGTAGGAGTCGAGGGTTAGTTTGGGAGGAGGTATGGAGGATTATCCTTCTTGTGTAGATTCTCTTGTTTGTTCTTAAGCTCCCGATTGTTTAAGACTTTTAAGTAGATTGCTTTTTTTCCAAAAAATAAAAATATAAAAATCACATAAACAGGTCTACAATTACTTATTGAATTAAGCACTACTAATGAAATTGGAATAGCAACACACACAATACGGGATGAGGTCTCCCACGATTATTTTAAGGTATACACAAATATGAAGAAAGATATGCACAACTATTCAACTAAAAGTGGATATACAATTTTATGCTTTTAAAACACTTCATTTATTTGAACTATAAAATTGAAATATAATAAATATCAACCGCCTTATATAGTTATGGACAGTATACAATAACATTTATATTTAATTCCAAATTAATCCATATATATAGGGTCTTTCTCTAGTCGAGTCGGGTCAAGAAGTTTGTTGGGACCTAAAGATTATCAAATGCAATAATCCGTTAAGATCAAATTATTCGGATTATCAAATGACAAAAAATTTCAGACTTGACTAAAAAATTATTATTAATATTATTATATCACTAACAATTCGAACATAACCAAACATTGTCAGATTAAATGAGCGTTCTTTACCACCAAACCACATTGGACAATAATTGGGACGTATAATTAAAATCATAAGTTTGTAAATCATGAGAAGATAGCAAAACCCCTCAAAACCACGAAATATAAAATCTTATCATAAAATGACATTATTATTGAATTGGTATCTAATTAGTCAATAAAAACCAAAAACAAACAATCCAAACCAAATATAATCAACAGTATCTTACACACCTTTCGTCACCCAGCCCGTCATTTTTTTTTTTTTTTTTTTTTTTTTGTAAAGTAAAATAAACTCTTCCTCCTCGAGATGCATGTGATAATACAAAGAAATAATGAGAAATAAAAAGAAGAGAGAGTCAAGGAAAGAGAAGATTTCACTCCCACCAAGAATTATTTATTTATATAAAAATAAATAAAAATTGAAAATGAAAAAAGAAAAGAAGAAGCTGGCAAGCCATGTGGGTTCCCCCATCTACCAGATTTCTAGGGTTTGTAAATTGGACCTAAATTTTGCAAGCCTTTCTAATTTTGGAATGTTATACAAGTTTTTATGATGTGGAACTGTGGAAGATGGTGGTGGTCATCATGAGTATTGTAGTGACTCCATCCTTGCTCTTCTTTTATTGGCTCTTTATATATTTTTTATTCTTATTTATTTATTAGAAAAAATATTCTAAGTGTTTTTGCATGAGTAAGCAAATGTTTCATATACAAGTAGAAGCGAAGGGCTTGTGAAACCCCAATCAATCAATGGGTTATTCTATTACAGTGAATTCGAGATTTTAGGATTTAGGAAAATGGATACGATTTAAACACAAACTCACATGTAGGTGTGATGGCAGTGGTATAGCCAGGATTTTGAGTCAAAGATGGCTAAATTAAATAGTTAGTCAAAATCATTTTAAGTAAGTTCAATGACGATGTGAACCTTACCTTTCAAAGTGCATATGTTATTACATATATAACTAAAATCAAACAAAAAACGAGAGGGAAATAAAAATTATTTTAAGTAAGTTTGATAATAATGTGAACCTTACCCTTCAAAATGCATATGTTATTACATATATAACTAAAATCAAACAAAAAGAGAGAGGGAAATTAAATAAATATAAATTATAAATTATTGTTGAGTTCTATTCGGGGTTTTTTTTTAGGGATGGACTTGAACCCACAGTCTCGTGGTGTAGGTGTGAGAGGTTTTACCACCGAACCAATCTCATCTCATCAGTACTAATGTGTTCTTATTGATGATTTATTTGTTTTATGGTGAGTTTGTGCTAAATTAATTAGCTGTTAATTGAGTTTTATGATGGACTAATAGACTAATTAGAAGTTAAGACTTATTATTAAATGTGTTATTTTTTTTTAAATATATAATTTATTTTTTCAAAATTCTAGACGGAGCTACAGCCCGATCTAGCCTACTACTACCTCCGCCCATGTGTGATAGACATATTATTGGATCAATCTGACCACATCATTAATCAAAGTTCTTTTTATGGGTTATTTAAATGTGTTCTTGAGGACTTTATAATATACAAAAGTACTTCAAAACGCTTTTAGAAAAGTGCATTTCTAGCATATTACTAAAAGATTTTAGTACCGTAAATAAATAAATATGACTTTATAATATACAAAAGTACTTCAAAACGCTTTTAGAAAAGTGCATTTCTAGCATATTACTAAAAGATTTTAGTACCGTAAATAAATAAATATAAATTTAGAAACCGTTTCTTTTTAATGTCTAGTTATATAAACTTGAACATTGAACTTGAATTCTCGACTTAACCATTCATTCATTCTGAAACTTTCAAGATTTATTTTTCTCATATCTTAGATTACAAGTAAATGAATGGTTAAATATTGAAGTCTTGAATTTAAAGTATTTTAGCCTTACTCTTTGGTATAGAAAAACACCTTTTTTTTTTCGTTCTAAAAGAAATTTAAGTTGTTTTTTAGTCTCAAAATGTATGGATGGCCATACGCAATATTTGGACAAATGTTTTTATATATATATATATATATATATTTTCATTCCATATAGTCCTTTTGTTATACTTTTTAAAGTCAAATACTACTTTAAAATACTTTTCAAAAAAAAAAAAAAACTACTTAAAAATAGCTAGGTTAAGAGAGCATTATTATTATTATTATTATTATTATTATTATTATTAACCTTGAAAAAATGAGGGAAAATTTATTGAAAGAAAAGAAAAAAGAGTTTCTTTTGACAATTCAATTTTTTCTTTTTACACTTCTTTTCTAAAAACACTCCATTCTCCAAATATAAATTTAAAAAAATTCTAAAGACACTTCATTTTGTTACAAGGTTATCCTTTTTATCTTTTTTGAATTAAATTGTTAAAAAAAAAAATTATCTCTCCTAAACCATTAAATTAATTATTACATATTAAATACTCTCTTCTAAATTTTTAATTACCATATTAAACTCTCTTTTCTCAAATACATATCTCTAATTTCCTATCTTCATTCTTTCTCAAATAAGACTAACAATTAAGAAAAAGCAAAAAAAAAAAAAACTTACTAATAAGCTTGATTTGTAGGAATCATATGTATGTATATACTAAAAAAAAAAAACTCAAAAAACAAGTACCTTGTTTTATTTTTTAAAACAAAAAATCGAAATATGAAAATGTTTTTTATTACTTTTGTAGGTATGTGATTGCCTAGAAAACTTTAATTCTTTCATTAGTCTTAGAAATTCTAAGTTTAATCGAATCTAGTGAAACAATTCAAGCTTTTATATATCTTTTTAAAAAAAAAATGACTTTTTAATACATATATATATATATAGTCTTTCTATTGTATAAATATATCAGGATAAAGAATGTGGACCATATACACTTTGAGTCAATGTATGTAATTCTAGTGGTCCACATTCTTCGTCCTGATATATTTATTGTTAGGACAAACTGATGATAGAAAATTTATATATATATATATATATATTACTGTTAGTAAAAAACTAAAATATTCATAAGTTTTTTTTTTTCTTTAACTATTAATCAGAGATTGATCAGAAAGTATGGAAATATGATTTTTTTTTTTTTTTTTTTTTTTTTTAAATGGAGAGAGATTAAGTAGGAGAGAATGTTTAATATGGTAATAACATATTTAATAATTTAATTAGTTTGTAGTGCCTTTAAATTTTTTTGTCTTGTTTAGTAATTTTAATTTAGGTTAAAATTGTCATTAATAAAAATTTAAAAAAAAATTGGAGTATGAATAGATAATTTGTGGATTGTAAGGAGAAGCTCTCAAAGAAAAAAACACAAAAATATGGGGACATAAAAACCTAATTACCCCTCAAAGGAAAACATTAAGAAAAACGATAATAAGGAAAACCCATAAATCAGCAAACAATAGTGTGATTGAAATCATCTATTCCGAACTTAAAATATATTGAAGAGTGTTTTAGTACCATCGAACAAAAAATGTTAACCGTGTTATGTCCCCATTTCCCAATTTCGAAAACGTTAATCTAGTTGTGTCTTCCTCACACAATTTCAAAACCTTAATCGAGTTATGTTCCCTTCTCCCAATCTCAAAACTTTAATCGAGTTATGTCTCCTTTCCCCAATTTTCGAACTTATAATTGTAATAGTTCAATAAAAATAACAGAAGATAGTGAAGTGCCTAAAGCAATGAAATCCCATAAAAAACAAATTTTGACACATGTAATATGGTCCAAAATCTCTCTACTTGAGTTTGGATTTCTCCAAGATCTCTCGCCTTTGAAAATGTTATAATAAAATTGTATTCAACTTAAATACATATTGTTTATACAATGAAGAAGATTACAAGATCAACAAACTATCCCAAAATGTACACCCCATTTGTTCAAAAATTCCCTTTTCGTTAATGCTTACAAGGCTGGTAAAACGAGCACTTAACATCCCAAAAAATCAAAATCAAAAAATTCTACTTAGTTGCTAAGCTTTTGAGTTGAAATCTAGGAACATTGGAACCTGTGTGTGTAGATAGAGATGGAAAAGAACTACTTCTTGTATGCAGAATGTAGCTATATACAAGAACAAATGCATGCACATTTGTACAGACAATTTTCGGTAATCTCGGTTAGTAACCTGCTGTTTATGACTAAACAGCTCATGGTCACAAATAAATCTTGCCAACTTGTCATAATCCTAGTTTTGGATGATTTAAGTTTTCGACAGATACGGATTTGGTGAACTGTGATAATATACGAATGATCATGACAGAGAGGTGGTTTCACCTTAAGATAATATGCACATGCATGCCACAGCAAAGCTTCAATCAAGAAAATGATAGAACAACGAATGACCGGCATATCAGCATTGCAAACAATTACACTCTGTAGTTGCAAAAACATTCTTACAAGTTACAATCACAAATCAAATCATAATAATGTCAGAACCTATATTCAGTTTTCGAATGTTGGTCACCGAAATGGGACATACAAAGTATACATAATTTTAAAATTGCATGTATAACGAAAAAGAACACACATTGGACAGAAACACACAGTATAGCTCCTCTATTGCTCATCAACCCTTCCAGATGTGTAGCTATTTTCTTTCTAAAACAATCTTGTGGGAAAAAGGAGGGTTACCAGAAGTGGAACAACTAAAAATGAGAACAAGTCAGCAATATAAAGTTTGAAAGATAACGTTTGGAAGATTGGTCCGAATATAGAGGAACAGGTTATTCTTTTCTCCATTTCTAAAGAAACTTGTTACAAACCGTGCAAATCTGCTTTAAGAGCGATTACAGTTCGTCATGTGTTGGAACTACCTCATCTATCAAAGTCAAATACAATAAACAACATTAATACAATAACTTTTTCAAACTAGTAACATGCATCGCTATTAACAAAAGATGTATTATGCAAACCACATGGATGCCATAACCGAAGTGATAAGCTCATCTTGGATCTGTTTTTCGAAAATTGAAAATTTTGTTTTTATCTGAAATCTTTTGCCAATTATGTTTTCCTACTTTAATTTCTTGCAGAAAGTTTCCATGAATAAAAAGCTACAAGGAAGTTCCTCCCAGCATTTCCATTCAGTGTCAAAATATCAAGAGACCATTGCTGTAGCTAATGACGTTTATATCAAAACACTATGCTTTGCTATTTCTTATATGCAAATGATGATGGTCTAGACTAAGAGGGCTAATGCTCTGTTACGCACTTCCGCTCTCGTGGAGATCGCAGCTTAGACAAACTAGAATATTCTACTAGAGTACTAGGCAATTGAAATGGAGATTTTGAGATTTCAAAAGGGAATAGAAAAGAATGATAAATTTAACGGAGAAAAGAAAGGGAGATTCTATTATTATACTTGCATCAAAGAGAAAAAAACTATACTTGATACATTAAACATCACATTTAACTGTGTACTGCAAACTGATTTATTCTCACTGGTATCATCCTGAGTATGTGTTCCGGCATCTTTATCAAATCCACCGCCTAATATCACAAAAGTATACCTCTTCTTGAGTTACTTAAAGTCTTAAACATGTAGATATTCTTCAATCTTTATGATCGGAAACAATATAGTAGGAACAAAAGATACTATGATGCTCTCTCCGATCTAACGGATGCAGATATATCTAGAAATCAACAATGCTGGTGCACATAACCCCAAGTCATATAATACCAGTAAATATGATCGCAATTTTATAAAGCACAAGCATGCACAGATTCTACACATGTATGAATATCATATTAACTAAAAAGAGAGTTGGAATTGATTGACCTGAGGGCATCTCTTTAAAGAAAAATGACATTTCTCTTTGGGCTGATAGAGCAGAGTCTGAACCATGAACGCAATTCTTTTCGGAATCCAGCCCACACATTGCTCTGACGCTTGACATATTTAAAACGAAAAAAAATAAAGAGGAAATTCAGAAAATTTGACAGAGAACAAATAATATCACGTCACTGACATCGTAAAATAAAGATTGAAATAAGAATTATGTAGCTAGCTAGGTAACTCTATCTCACAAGGCAATAGATATCAGTAGCAAAGCACAAAGTAGATCATAGTGGGAGCTAGATAACCTGTGGGGATGAGTAATTTTAGCCTTGCGTGCATCGGTTGGTCCAATTAAACCACGCCAATCAGCAATAGCATTTTCCTTCTCCAAAACCATAACCAACACTGGACCACTGATAAAAGTCAAGTCAAGCGAAAGAGAAGGAGAAACTAACTTTAATATAAATATAATATAATAAACTATGACACCATATATATCAACCCGAGAACCAGAAACAAGTCCATTCAGCACTTTGAATGACCAGAATTATATAAAATTCTACATGACAATCAATTAACCAGCATCATATTTCTACTCATCAGAGTAACAACATAACAAATTCAAAAACGATGCCTTGTTTTCAGTTAGTAAAGTCTATCACCTAAGTTCCAACAGGCTTCAATAACTTCAGTAGAAATATCAAAATTGGGTGAACTTGTACTGTTAATTATTAATTAGTGCTGAAGATGAGTTATCAATTATTGTACTTATTTATAAGTGCAAGCATCTCCAGCATTTCAATGACTGTTTAACAAATGTTCACACATGGAAAACCATTATAGAGAAGATCAAATTAAGCATATGCGAATAAATGACTAATACAGAACTCGCTCATCTTAGGCCATTTGTCGAAGGTACCTTGTCATGTATTTGATAAGACTACTAAAGAAGGTTCTTGAAGAGTGTTCTGCATAAAAGTTCGCCGCCTTGTCTTCATCAAGTTGAACAATTGTTTCCCTCAAAATGCGGAAACCAGACTCAAGAATCATCCTTTTGATCCCATCAGTGTAGTTACCAGACACTCCATCTGGCTTTATCAGAGCTAGTGTTTTCTCCTTTTCCACACTTCCCTTGCTTGACGTCCTTGAAACAACACAAGCTCATATCAATTGATAAATTATCATGAAGTTGATTAACAGAATATTATCGTAATCGAGACACAACCCCAATTTCTATCAATTCCATGATTACATATCTTGTTTTACCCTTCAATAACACACTCTCATTTTGTCTTAGAATTTCAATTTTTGTAATGTTAATGCATTTTTACCAAATTTTTCCATTTCACAGAATCTTAGCAACTTTTACACAGTTTCAAGAAAACCAATGCAAGAGAAATATAATCAATCAATCAATCACATTTTTGATTAACACAAATTATAGCAAAATAAAACCAAAATCATTCTCAAATTACAAACTTGATCAACAAATAAAATGCAAAATTATAGCACGCTTAAGCTCCAAATCTCAAATTCGATGCATAGTTGTATGAAAATCATTTGCATACTCAAATACCCATATCATGAAATCTTTTATACATCAAATTACAACAATTTTCTCTCTTATTTTCCTGCACTTTCCTAGCAACCAAACAAAAACTTCAGAAAATTACCTGCTGAAGAAGGAGACACAGAGCAAAACGAACAAGCAAAGAAATCTGAACCCACCAACACCAAGACTCATTTCTCTTATTACACTGCACAAAAACACAACAAAACACAATAAAAAAGTGAGCTTTCTAAAAAAAATATATTATGGGTGCAAAAAAAACGAAAGCTACAAGCTTTTTCACAGGAACCAAACAAAACCAGAGACTTGAGACCTGCACTGCAACTGCATACAAGTTTTGAAATTGAAATTTTTGGATTTCTATTTATTTAGGACAGGAAGAGAAAGAGAGAGGAAAACGACATAGTTTCAAAGCTGATTCGCTTGTTTTGTGGGACAAAATGTGTCACTTTGTCTGAAGTGTTGTCCAATTGAAAGTCCAAGCTGCTTCATGTCTTTCTGACTTGGATCTTTTATATTTTATTTTATTTTTTTGTTTAATTTTATTCTTTTTATTTTTTTAGAAATGTTTTATTTTATCATTTTATAATCGTGTATTGTAATTGATCAGTCTTTCTATTATCAGTTCGAACTGACAAAAGTTATATCAGTTCCTTGTATATGAATCACTGGATTTAAATACTTTGACTGACAAGTGCATACAGCCAAGTCAAAGTATTTAAATCTAGTGGCCCACATACAAGGAACTGATATAACTTTTATCAGTTCGAACTGATAATAGAATTTCTGTGTAATTGATATATTGGAATGAATTATTTTACTATTTTTATATTAGTCAAATTCAAAAAACAATTATTAGTAAGAATATGAAATATATATATATATATATATATATATATATATATATATATATATTTTTAAATCCGATACCAATTGAATCAGAGATTTACCGGAATCTAGTTAGATCAATCTCTAAAGCACAAACTAAATCTCTAAAACAAGACCAGTCAGGCCCAGGTTAGTGTATCGGCCCATACAAAGTGGCACAATTTGCTAGCTTGGGCTTGGACTCCAAATTCATCTTCAAGCTAATTATTTGGCAGCAACTCGAACTGTCATATTGTCACACTAAATGAATGTCTTTCATTATCAAACTGTGGTAGATGGTGTTTGATCTAGTTGAGTTGATAGTTTTTTCTTTTATTTTGCCTTCTATTGAATTTGGGATGTTTTAAATCTATTTTTTCCTAACGAAAAAAATGTCTAGATATGAAGAAAAAATCTAAGTTTTAAATTAAAATTGTTCGAGTACGAGAACTATTTCTCCTATATATATATATATATATATATATATATATATATATATTTCCAGCATTTTCTGATTATTTTTTATTTTTAAAATATAGAAAACTATTTTCCGTCTCTAAAACAATTTTTTTTTTGTTCAAGTATGTTCCATTTTTCTTTATCATTGAGATTCATTAAATTTTATAAAAGTACTATATGAATCGTATGGACTAAATAAATTATATATATATAAGAAAATAATATTTTTTTACTTGAAAATTTTCTTTTAAATCAAGTAAATCATATCATAATCTCCCAAAACATATTTATTATAACACAAACTCCAAATTAACAACATGGTACATATTCAACAAGATGAGATAGGCTCAGTGGTAAACCTCACACACCTATATCCAAAAGATTGTGGGCTCAAGTCATACCCTTTTATTCTTCAATCCCAAAATATTATAATAGTTAAATTTATAAAAAAATAAAATAAAAATACATGTATGGTACATATTCAATTCATTATTTGATTTGCTATATAGTTCATAGTTTCGATGCCACATTATTGTTATGAACTAAGTTTGATCTTGGAGGAAGTTGTAAGGGTTCCCAATCAGCTTCATCCACTCTTCCGAAACATCGATCCACCATTTCTTCTTCAACTAGTTCTAACTTCGAAGGCTGCCACTGTTTTAAGAGAAACACCAACATTCAACAAAAATAATAATATTAATGATGAGATCTAAACAGAAAACGATATAATATATAAGGTTAATCCACTAGTATATTATA
Source organism: Acer saccharum (assembly GCA_030490815.1). Classification (NCBI taxonomy): domain Eukaryota; kingdom Viridiplantae; phylum Streptophyta; class Magnoliopsida; order Sapindales; family Sapindaceae; genus Acer; species Acer saccharum. The sequence goes on from CM059866.1 coordinate 3,215,791, forward strand.
TTAATATTCGTACCTCTGGTTTTTTGCCTTTTTCTAAAAGTTTTGCTCTTACACCCTACGAGAAAAGTATATATTATATCAATAGACATAAGTTCGCGAAAATAAGTATTATTCAGTGTATCATTTTTTTTTTTTTAATACATACCTCATAAAAATCATTACTCACGGTTCTTCGTATAACATGACAAATTACGGTATATTCATGAAGCAAGCATCCCTCAAGATTTTGTCGTCGACCTTCCCTTATCTTATTTAAATATAAGAAGTTTTTGTTGGCATACAAATTAATTAATTAATTAGAAGTATGTACTTCACTTTAAGTCAAAACCAAGAAAAAAAATTAAACAATTAATTGAGTCTTTTTGTTACCGATCTAAGAAAAAGTTTGAGGCCAGTTGGTGTAGAAGATTTCATTGAATTTATAGCATCAGCTATCCACTTTTCTTCCCTTCCATTCTCTATTTGCATCTCCTGAAATATAATAATTAGTTGACAAGTCACATAAGAAAATTTAAATGTACATAGAAAAAGTTTGTTTTATGTTTTTTTAATTGTATCAAAAAATAATTATATACTTACTAGTGCCAACAATATATCTTCAACAGTTTCTCCAGAGAAACATTCGTTAACTATCTCCAATCTGGTTCCATATTGTTAAAAAGTTATTGTTATGGCAAGCATGAAATCAAGAACAGCTTCTAATATAAGCTAAATGTCTGGATCGTCCATATAAAATTCTTGATAAGCCATAATTATGTCTTAAAACCTGTCAAGTCTCTACAAAGACGATCGAGACTTTTCACAAATAATTTATATTAAGTATCGCGCGCACACACACACATATATATATATATATGAGATTTTTTACATATATTTTATATATACCTGCTTATAGCACTAGATTGTTTCAGGTTTGGTTTGCCTATAAATTTGCTAATAAGCTGAGAAATTTCAATTGTTTCTGACGGAGCCACCTCGCTTAATGCATTTTCCAGCAGTCGGAGATCCTATATCATAATTATTTTTTAAAAAAATTAGGAAAATATATATTCGGTATAAAACCATTCAATTAATTAATGATATTAATTTTATAAAATCTTCATAGATTCCATGCATCAAAGTTAAAATAAAGGAAAATGTTAACATAGGTACCTTGGAACAAACAAAATGAGTTGCTAACCCACATGCAATCATTTCCGCTCCATCTATTCGTGCTCCAGTAAGCCCTAAATATTCTCCTGAAAAGATAAATGAAGCAGATAATTATAATATCGATACATGTGTGAGAGAGTCACCACTAGACCATTTGAACTCTATAGAAATGCATGTATTCTCTAAAGCGAATAATCATAATACAGATTTTTGTACACGAATATATCTAATAGTTGAAATTTTACATCCCGGAGAGAGAGAGAGATTTACCGAGATATCCTGGGAGTCTGGAAAGGAAATAAGTTTCCCCAACATAAGATCCTATTGCTGCTGCCGGCATAGCAAGCACCTATATATACATTTTCAGATGAAAATTTAATCAAAATATTCTGAAAATTCTAAGAACATCCATGGTTTATGGTTATATATGTTATGTTTAATTTTCATCGATATTAAATCATTTTTTGTAAAAATGAAGTATATATACAAATACATACAGTATTCTCTGTGACAATCTTGAACCGAGCTAGCATTGACACTCCAGCTCCACCACCCATCACCATTCCATCAATAAGTGCAACCTTAAATTAATAGTTATTATTAAATCATATATATGGATTATATTTACGTTAATATATATTTTAACGTAACTGTGTTTATATTTACCAGTGGCTTCTTATACGTAGCAACCAAATACTCCAGGGTAACAAATTTCTTGAAAAAACTTGCACCAAAACTCCAATGTCCTGATTTGTCAATTAACCATCCAAGTAGAATAATAAGCATACATATACTAGCAAAGAATCAAGAAGTATTGTATCTTATCAGAGCCGGTAATTCTTTTTGTATTAATTATCAAGTCTGTTAATTATTTAGAATCTCGTATGAAAAAAATACGTGGATCCCGTATCTAAAACATGTGGTTTAGGTGTAATTATACAGTCACCTGCGGTCATAAAATTATACAATGCTACAACATCTCCTCCAGCACAAAATGCTCTTCCAGTCCCCTGTAGGTGAAAAATAATTAGATTGATCATATCCTAAATTTAAAATAGTTGAAAGAAAAATCATATTAATGAAGTAATTGTTTGTTGCTTACCTGAGATTTGACAATTTAGCTCAGAAAACAACTTTATCAAAAATTAACACTCACCCTCATGTTTTAGTGTTGAGTGTTACATTTAAGGGGAATGATATCTACGTACCTTTCTCATTTGCCTTTCTCACTCATCACTTGACACATATACACTCTATAATTTAATAAAAAACTCTCACTTTTTACTGTAAAACTTGTTTACGTTTTTACCCTTTATTAATATGCACACCCGCTTGAATAATAAAAAAAAAAACCTTTTTTTTCTTTCTTTCATAAAATTTGTTGGATTTGCACCATAAAAACTATGAACAAAAAGAGTATATTACAGAGTATTATAAAAAATATTATGTTTCTGTAATACACATGTAGGACTTCTATTTTTTGATTGTGGACTTCCAAAAAATAATTATGGATGTGGTCTTGTAGGTGGGATTTTCTGAATTGAAAGAAACATTAAGAGGAGACTTGAACAAGAACAACGAAAAAAAAAAAGAGGGAGGAGAGAGAGGCTACTTTTTATTATTATTATTATTATTATTATTAATTTGGTTGAGAGAAAAAGAAAAAACGTAAATAGGCCAGAGTTGTTGTTTGGTAGGTATTGGATTAAGTTAAAGAAAAAAAAACAAAAAAATGTGAGAGATAGAAACAGTCATAGGAAAGTCGTTTGGTATTAATAAAGGATAAAAACATAAACAAACTTTACAGCAAAAAATGAGAGTTTTTTATTAAATTAAAGAGTGTATATGTGTCAAATGATAAGTGAGAAAGGCAAATGGGAAAGGTAGATAACATTCCCCTACATTTAATTGTTGACTTTTTCAAAATTCTAAAAAGACAAAACTATTCCTGACACCTATAATTAAAAAATAGTAATTTAAGAAAAAAAGTATCAATGATAATGAAAAAGAAAATAGTTATAAATATCTACCTTCAGTCTCTAAATGGATGGTTGAGATCCATTACTTTTTTATTTCTTGAAAAAATAAAAAATAAATGAAAAAAAAATAGATCTCTAACCATCCATCACATAGATATAGATGGTGGAGATTCATTCGAATAAAAAATTTAAAATTTTTAAAATTTTAAAATTAATTTATATAAGAGGAGATTTAATAAAAATTTGAAAAAAAAAAATGGAATCACCAATCTGAACTTTCTCCTTTTTAAAAGCATTTTCAAAAAATCTCCGCCGTCCATCTCAAAGATAGACGGTGGAGATCAATTGTTTTTTAAAATTTTGAATTTTTTTTTTAATGAATGAATTTACACTGTCTATCTTTTTTTTTTTTTTTCAATTTTTAATTTTATTAAAATAAAGATAAATAATAAAAAGGTCTTATTATCCATCAAAGTGTCCAAATTAACACTACAATTTGGTTAGTCTCTAACGATAAAAGATGTGGGAGTCCATTTTTGATAAAGTTTTTTTTTTTCTTAAATATAATCAAATTGTCTAACTCCAGGTAGATATTAGATAGACAGAAATTACTTCCTTTTATAAGAAATTAGAACCAGTATTTGTTGAGATATATATATATATATATATATATATATTGCTTCATCAATAATAAATATATATAATTCTAACCTTCAAAATCACAAGTCTGACTTTAGAATCATTTTCATAGATTTTCAATCTGTTCATCAGTTGAGAGAGCTGCCAACAATACAAAATAAATCAAAGTTGATATATATTACAAAATAATCAGGTGCGATATTTCGTACGTTTTTTTTTTTTTTTCAAATTTCGATTTTCATTTATACATATCAAATTTAAAATCGTTCATTATGTATCGATGTAAATTAGTATCTCATATGAAAAAATGTGCAGATTCTCACACTTGAAACCCGATAAACTATGATCAATAAAAACAACAAAACATGTAGGATCTTGAGATAATTTATGTATATTTTGTATATATATATATATATATATATATAAAATATTGGATTTTGTGGATATTATATTATACAAGAGATCTTCATCAAAATTTATTATTGTGAACATTATTGTCTTATAAAAAACAATATGGGATTTGCTATGGTCCCATAACAATCAATCATTATATTAATCATATCAGATTATATTAACATTTAAATTCTTATATGCATAGTTAAAGGTTGATTTTTTTTTTTTACTATAAAACATAAAATACGAAAATCAAAAAAAAAAAAAAAAAGTTTAATTGCCTAAAATATATAAAGAGAAAGAGATCGGTAGTTAACCATTTCATAAGTGAGGGCATTCAACTTGTGTGGTCTGTTTAATATCACTTTCTTCACCATTGAATTTCCTTGAAATGCTACCTACATCATTCATATAATAGATCAATACACAAGTATATAATAATTCTCTAGTCATGAGAGTCTTTGAAAAAAATTTCAAGAATGTTATTAAAACCATAAAAGGGTAAAGCCAGAACACACAAACACCTTTAATTTTCATTAATTTTGTTAGTCAATTACATGAAGAGATTAAAGAGAAGTTATCAAATAAATACATATGCATGTAGACGTATACGTACCTGAACAACTTCTCTGTTGTCAAGGAGATCCATCAGAGAACTATTTATAATTATAGATTTATAGTCTTGTATTACTATCCTGGAAAGGGTTTTTGAAATATGACTGCAAGACAACCTCTGTATTTATATATGCGGATCTGTTAACTTTTCACGAAAATTTTGAGATAAATCTAGATGACAATAATTTTTTATATATATGCCGTGGCAATGTGGCATTCTGACATAACAACAGTGATGTCATAGTTGAGGAATTTGTAACATCAGCCTACTAAAGTATATGCTAGAAATAGATATATAATCCGTTTTGATTTTTTATTTATTTTAAGTTTTATACTATTATATAAATTGGGAGTTTTTCTGGGTATTATGATACAGATGTGAAGGGTTTTGAGTTATATATACAGTATCGTGTGATATGAATTTTTAATACGATTGATTATTCATATCATATAATATAATTTAAATAAATTAGATGTATAAAATCATGACACCAAAACAATTTTTACCATTAATGGAGATCCTCTTTTTTTTTTTTTGTTCAGACCTCCAACTATAGAGTTGAAAATCTGTTTTCAAACCTCCATTGATTGATCATGATCAATCAAAGGAGGTTTTTAAAAAGAAATATGCAGAGAAAAAACGAGGATGAAAAAAATAATTAAAGGAAAAAGTATCCCTTGCCATAATTGAACTCAAATTATTATTGCTGTCTAACCCACAAAACACTCAATAAAGAGTGGTGCCATTAAATTTTTGGACGCATGCATAAACCATGACACCGAAACGAGAGAATTTTGCATGCACCCGGTGCATTGCACCCATCCAATGGGTGCATTGCCATGTGGTAAGGACAACCAATCAAATGAGTACTATATGCCACGCGGCATGTACCCATTGGTTAGGGTGCATACAAGATTTTCTTCACCGAAACAATTTTTACTATTGAGTAATGCTAGACATTTCAATTTTTTTCCTTAAATTCTGTCCCAAATGATGTGGCACGTGAGGTGTCAACATCTTATGAATCATGAGATTATACAGTGACTGAACAATATATTATTTATCTTATCTTATCTTATGTATATATTACATCTCAATTTCCATGGACTTGAACCGATTGGTTTACAATGATATATCTATAAACACCCCACTTCCCAAAAACCCTAAATTTATATAATATAATATTGTACTTCAAATATATATATATATATATATATATATATATATACAACCGGGGTCGCGGCACCGCCGTGGTTGCGTAGAACAAAAAAGAGAAAAAACACGTGGGTCCCTTATATTTATTACGCGGGTCCCATGTGTTTTTTCATTTTTTTCTTCTACAAGACCGCGGCAGTACTGTAACCCCGATTGTATGTAGCAAAGCCCATATATATATATATATATATATATATATATATATATACAATAATTTTCAAGTCAGCACCCCCTCATTGTATTACTATCAGAATCTTTTAATGAAAACTACATGCACTTGTCAAAACATCTTTTAAATCCAATGGTTTTCATTAAAATGTGATGATAATAATACAATGAGGGGGTGCTGACTTGAAAATTATTGTATATATATACATAAAGAAAATAGGCTATTTTAGTCAAAAATTAAGAGGCATTATTGTTTTTAGCCAACATTATCATTTTTATTGTTTCTATCCATTCTTTGGCTGTGAAAACTTAAATGCCCCTATTTTTTTTTTTTTTTCTTTACCTCTTCTCTCTCATTATTTGCGAAACATTGTTTTTTTTGTTCTTTCTCTCTCACGCCTTCTCTCTCTCTCTCCTCCCTCTCTCCTCTGTCTTCTCTCTGTCCCTCCTCTCTTCTCTTTCTCTTTCTCGTTTTTTTCCAAGTTTTTAAAAAAAAAATCAGATTTTTTTTAAACCAAAAATTTCAGATTTGGTTTTTTTGCTAACAAAATTTCCAAATTTCATTTTGTTTTAATTTTTTTTTTGGTTGTGTTTAAGTTTGGGTTGTGTTTAATTTTCAGATTTTATTTTTTAATTTTTTTGTTTCAAATCTCTTTTTTTTTTTCCAAGTTTTTTTTAAAAAAAATTTCAAATTTGGTTTTTTTGCAAACAAAATTTCCGGATTTCGTTTTTTTTTTTTTTTTTTTTCAGATTTTGTTTTGTTCAATTTCCATATTTGAGGGTGGTGGTTGTTTTTATAAACGGTGGGAGTTATGTTTAGGTTTGGGTTTTGTTTTTAAAAAAAAAAATCATATTTTTTTTAAACAAAAAATTTCAAATTTTATTTTTTTCAAACAAAATTTCCAGATTTCATTTTGTTTAAACACACCAGACCACCAATTAAACACACCACGACAACCCAATTAAACACACCAGGGATAACCAATTAAACACACAAGGTGTAAATCAATTAAACATACCAGACTAATTAAACACACCGAGTGTAAATCAGTTAAACATACCTGATTAATTAAACACACCAGACTAATTAAACACACCGGGTGTAAATCAATTAAACACATCATGTGTAAATAAATTAAACACACTAGGGCAACATAATTAAACACACCACGACAACCTAATTAAACACACCAAGACAGACCAATTAAACACACTAAGGCAACTCAATTAAACAAACCAGGTCTAACACAATTAAACACATCTAGGAAGAAGAAGAAGAAGAAGAAAAAGAAAAAGAAAAAAAAAAGAAAAAGAAAATAGAGAAAAAAACAACTTTTCCGGGAAGAAGAAGAAGAAAAAAAAAATAGAGATTTATATATATATATATATATATATATATATATATATAGGAGGGCAATTATGTCCCAAAAGTGGATATTTTCACTAAAACAATAAAAATGATAATTTTGGATAAAAACAATAAATCCACTAATTTTTTGACTAGTTTTAAAGTTCATATATATATATATATATATATATATATATATACACACAGTAGTGTTCACATGAGTGCGCACTCATGGATTTTATGAGTACATTGGATATGAGTCGTTATATTCAATTACTTTGATTAAGTCAAAGTCAAAGTCAAAGTAATTGAATGCAACGACTCACATTCAATACACTCATATATTCATATAAGTGCGCACTCATATGAACACTATATATAAATATATATATATATATCTTCATTGCCGTAAGAACTTGGGTGGTGTAGTGGAATGTAAGTGCATCTTTAGGTACGACTTACGGTGGATTTACCATTTAGTCAACCCCATCTTATTAGACCAACAAAGAATCTAAATCCGTAAATGTTATGTAAAGGCCTGGTCATGCTGAGGTGGCAGATTTTAAAGTTGCATTTAAGTACATCCCATTAGGTAGCAAATCATATCAATGACACTATTTGTAATTATTGAATTGAACTGATTGGTTGTCGATGGATAAACATATTGATTGCCATAAGAACTTGGGTGGAGCAGCGGGATACACGTCCATCTTTACTGTGATCTTCCAGGTGCTGTCTGGTTTGCTCTGCATTTGGCTTACTCCTTTGAATAAAGATTAACTGTTTAAAAAAAAAATCTTTATTGTGATCATAATATCTAAGTATTATTACCTTTCAATTGTATTTACTGTTTCCATTTTATCTAGAGCCATTTACTAATTGAGAATGCAAATTAAAGAAAATCAAGTTTCTTTGAAAAGAGAACTTTAACTTCTTTTTATACAGGGTCACATAACTTGATTCATAGTCGATTTTAGTAAACATGTATATTAAATTCTCTATTTCTCATAATAATTCTCGATTAGTAAAAATATCCAGCGTTTACTCGGAATAAAATCTTGGGTGTATATATATACTGTTACAATCCTGTCTAGTTGTTTTTGAACTTGTTTTATTAAAAAAAAAAATAATAAAAAAAAAAAAAAAAAACAACCTGAAGAAAATAAAATTTCAGAAGTTTTAAGTTTCAATGATTTTGATTTTTATATAATATATAATATATTCAAATTTTGTGGGCTCCATGGCTGTACAAAACACAAACACTGGAATCCTATTTTCAGAGGTTTGTTATCTTTTTTATTTTTATTTTTGTTATGAAGCTGAGTGTATGTAAGTAGGTTACTTTTAAATTAAGAATATATTTTTTTGACGGTATATATTTATCCATCTATCCAGAATATATATTTTTTTAAAATTTTTGTTATTGGTAGGATTCGAACCGTTCACTTGGAGTTATTTGCCCAATATTGTTATTATATTAAATAAAAAAAAGTCCAATTTTATGCATTCCTCTTTAACTTAGGAGAAAAACTTACATGGGATGGCCTCACGAGTGTGCCATGTGGTAATTTTAAATTATAATTTTATATTTTCAATATAAATGATACACTTTGACAGTCTCACCAAGTGTTAATGAGACCGTCCCATACAAATTTTTCTCTTAACTTAGAAGAGAAAATATATCCCTCTTAAGATTTGGTTTCCTAGTTCTTGTAAACTAGTCTAATCAATATATATATACTTGTTTAATTTTTTTTTTTTTTTTTTTTTCTAGTTTTTCATTTAAGCAATTTCATTCCTACCACTACAACTGAATTCTTCAATTCATCTATCCGAATAATTTCAGGTACGAGATTACAAATTAATAAATATTTTAGGTTTTTTTACATTTGTTATTTTCTTAGGTTATTATTTATTAATATGATTTCTTTAATGAATTCTTTTTTCAAAAAATATATATGATTTTGCTACATTTATTATACTTTTTTTTAATGTTTATTTATTTAAATTAGTTTGAATTTTTATTTATTTGATTTTTAGATTAGAAACCCATCGACAATTGATGGATTTTTCAAAAGAATTAAAACCTCATAAACCTTATAATTAAACATAAATAAAAAATAAAAATAAAAAAAGACTGGCTAATGAGAGAAACACCCTACAAATTTATATATACATGGATTAGTTCCATATTTATATAATGCTCCTTTATTTTTATTTTTTCCTATAGCACTTACAACTTTTAATAATATCATGATCATTTCAAACAAATGCTAGCTAGCTAGTCCATTACATGAAAGAAAGTGAAGAAAAGAGAATAAAAGATGAAGTGGTCATCAAAGAAATACATGTGTATTCCTGAAAATTTTCTCTGGCGTCAAGGAAATCTATCAGAGAATCATATATTATAATTAGAGTAATATTTATCTTGGAGCTATCAAAGGGTTTGTGGAATAAGATTGTAAGACGTCCTTCGTATTTATATATATGCCAATTCGTAGCCAGACAGGAAGAAAAAAATCAATACTTGTATGCATCGTCATGCAGGGTGCATCTCTCACCATGCATGATCTCGACATGTGGCAAAATTTGTCGAAATTTTTCGTATTGTCAAATCATGGTGGGAGATACAACATGCATGAGGTGCAGGGTAGTTTTCTCTCGGAGACAGATGTTGATGGAACAGTTGTAGGCATTCAAGTGCATACAAATTACAATTATTGGTTTTTAAGATGATGAAAGTTTGGCAATAACGAAACAACAAAAAAATCCGTCCTAGTGGTTTTCAGTATTATAACATAGGGATGGTAAAATTCCTAGTGGGGACGGGCCCCGCGGGGACCCGCACTTTTGGGGTGGGAATGAGTTTCAATTTAATGGGGATGGGGGATGGGGATGGGGATAGATAGTCTAACCCGCAATGGTTATGGGGCGGGGATGGGTTTTATACTCCCCACCCCGCCCTGCTCCGCTTAAAATAATATTTAGTTAAACTACGTAGTTTCAAAGAAAATAAATAAAAATATATATATACATTAACCCTAACTTTACGTCTCACTTAACATAAAATGACAAAGCAAAAACTATTAGAAAAAAACCCTAGCCACTAACTTCAACTCTAAGTCTCTAATCCTCAAACAACTCGAAATTCACCGTTCAAGCAAGAGGACATACAGTAGGTTTATTTCTCAAATAACTTTTAAAATTAAAAGTTTAATAACAACGGTTTTTCTTTTTAAGTTTATCAATTTAATAATTCTCAACTCTTGAATTAAATTTAATTTGTTTATCACTGCTTCAAGTAGGCACAAATATGTCTACAGATGTACTAGAAGGTGAAGACTCAATATTGGTGTTATCAAGAGAAAATTGTGTAAACATACAAGAACAACATGGGGTGGAAACAAACTAAATAAGAGAGAACTAGAGAAATAAATGCAACTATTAGATGATTAGCATTACGATTTTTGAACATTTTGACTTCATACTTTATGTTTATGTTTGAAAATGATTGAATTTACTTGTGAGAATTATGTTTATGAGATGGTTTTTAATAGTTTTTTTGAATTATTTACTACTTTATATATTATATCATATTCAGTGGTTTTATATTTATTATTTAAATAAATAAAAAATATATAAATGGGGTAAATGGGTGGGGATGGGGAAAGCACTCCCCGTTGTACCCCGCCCCGCCCCAACCTGCTCCATCTATGGTAGGGTTTTATGAGGGGATGGGTTTTCAAAAAATAAATGGGGTGGGGTGGGGTGCGGGGAAGGCCACGCCGCCCCGAACCCGCCCCATTGCCATCCCTATTATAACATAACCAGTTATGTCAACAGATAGAAAGGGACCTTACATTGGATGGGAGGGGAAAATTTAAATTCCAATTCCAGTAAGAATTTAATTCCCGTTTTCTATGTGGAGTCCACCTAACTTATTGATTCCTAAACTTTTTAGTAAAAACAGTAATGATAAATCAAGAATTTAAGTTCTCTTTCTCTCGTAAGAATTCCCGATTAGTAAACGCGCCTCTAGTGTACATTTGCTTGGAAGGAAATCTTAGATACATCGAAAATGCTTATATACTATTATGATCAAGTCATGTAATAAAATTTATCACATGGCATCGTCGTTTGAGAGATCAATGGTTTAAAAATCAATGAGAGAGGCCTCTCCTGCAACTGCCAAAGGCATTTTGTATTAGAAAACATATAGATATGTATGTATATATAATATATACATATACAACAATGGTACGAAACAACAAAAAAATCCGTCTAAGTAATTTTCAGTATTATAAACATAACCAATTATGTCAACAGATTATATTAGACGTCTGTGAGATTGATGATGCTTGCATATGCTTGTGGATGAAATCGATCGTTTGATGATGTTGGGTACATGTACATCTCTCTAGATTGCAAATCATGTCAATGATACTCTTAGCAATGTTATTAGTTAACAAAATATTCAAAAACAAAATTCCCATACAAACATTTTATAATTTAATACACTCTAATACGTACAAAATATCACCAAACAAAGGATTGTAATGAATAATATAGTCTAATCCAATACAATCCGATTCCGTTTAATCTAATACAATATAATACAGTTCAGTGTGTCAAACATGCCCTTAGTGTGGGTATGAGAGTCATACCACTGAGTCAATCTTATCTTGTCTTGTCACTTGTCAAGTTTGTCATATGGAAGCAGGCCCGGCCCTAGGGGGAGCTCAGTGAGGCGACCGCCTAGGGCCCCTGATCTGTAAGGGCCCCCAAAGTTGATTTTTTTATTTTTATTTTATATGTAACCCATATATGAATTTAACTAACAGCCCATACATGAGTTTAAAAAAGGCCCAAAACCAACAAATCCATAAAATGAGTTCAAAATACCATAAATATATTTTATTTTTTTTAAGGCCCACGAATTATGACCCAATTATCATTCTATTACCGAGTCAACAAACGTGGGTGCCTGGGTGGGTTGAATCCTATTAGTCTATTACCAGCAATCTTAAGGAAAAACAACAGTTTAACATACTTTTGTCAGACAACCAGACATCCAACTCGAACAAAAAATCAAATTAGGGATCTTTAAAACTCTCTTGAATCTTGTTATTTGCTACGGAAATTCAGATTTCAGATACATAATCTGAACTTGAAGTCATTGTTGATTGTTCAAAGCCTCGAAGCTATTATATTGATATTTACAAGTATTTATTAGAGAAAAGAAAAATATAGTAAACATACATAAAGTATCGAGGGCCTCACTGTCTGTAGTTCGCCTTGGGCCCCGAAAATCTCAGGGCCGGCCCTGTATGGAAGATAGATGTATGATGTATTTCACGGTATCTAAGTATTAAGCATTTATTTTAATCGGGAATACAAATCAAAAGGAATCAAGTTCCATTAGAAATAGAATTAAGACTTAAAAATAATAATAATAAATAAATCAAATCAAGAAAGGGACCTTACCTTAGTTCCTTGGATAGTTGGATGGGAGGGGAAAATTAAATTCCATTTCCGGTAAGAATTTAATTCCCATTTTCTATGTGGAATCCACCTAACTTTTTGATTTCTAAACGTTTTTAGTAAACAAGGTAATGATAAATCAAGAATTAATTAATTCTCTTTCTCTCATAAGAATTTCCTATTAGTGAACGCACCTCTAGTGTACATTAACTTGGATGGAAATCTTGGATACATCGAAAATGCATGTATCTAACCATTCATTCATTTTGAAACTTTTAAGACTTATTTTTCTCATATCTTAGATTACAAGTAAATCAATGGTTAAATATTGAAGTCTGGAATTTAAAGTATTTTAGCCTTACCCTTTTGTTTTAGAAAAACACCTTTTTTTTTTCCTTTTTTTTTTTTTTTTTTTTGTTCTAAAAGAAATTTAAGTTGTTTTTTAATCTCAAAACGTATGGATGGCCATAAGCATTATTTGGACAAATGTTTTTATATATATTTTTCATTCCATATAGTCCTTTTGTTATACTTTTTAAAGTCAAATACTACTTTTTTGTTATTATGAGAGCATTATTATTATTATTATATTAATATACTAAGATAGTATATAAAATAGTTCCAAACACACCATATATTATTTTCATTGTAATTTTATATGTTTTATACCAATAGTGTGATTGAAATCATCTATTGAAATCATCTATTCCGAACTTAAACTGTATTGAAAAGTGTTTTAGTACCATCAAACAAAAAAGTTAACCGTGTTATGTCCCCATCCCTCAATTTCGAAACGTTAATCTAGTTATGTCTTCCTCACCCAATTTCGAAACCTTAATCGAGTTATGTTCCCTTCTCCCAATCTCAAAACTTTAATCTGTCTCCTTTCCCCAATTTTCGAACTTATAATTGTAATAGTTCAATAAAAATAACAGAAGATAGTGAAGTGCCTAAAGCAATGAAATCCCATAAAAAAAAAAAACTTTTTTGACACATGTAATATGGTCCAAAATCTCTCTACTTGAGTTTGGATTTCTCCAAGATCTCTCTCCTTTGAAAATGTTATAATAAAATTGTATTCAACTTAAATACATATTGTTTATACAATGAAGAAGATTACAAGATCAACAAACTATCCCAAAATGTACACCCCATTTGTTCAAAAATTCCCTTTTTGGTAATGCTTACAAGGCTGGTAAAACGAGCACTTAACATCCCAAAAAATCAAAATCAAAAAATTCTACTTAGTTGCTAAGCTTTTGAGTTGAAATCTAGGAACATTGGAACCTGTGTGTGTAGATAGAGATGGAAAAGAACTACTTGGTGTATGCAGAATGTAGCTATATACAAGAACAAATGCATGCACATTTGTACAGACAATTATCGGTAATCGCGGTTAGTAATCTGCTGTTTTGTCATAAACAGCTCATGGGCACAAACCAATCTTGCCAACTTGTCATAATCCTGGTTTTGGATGATTTAAGTTTTCGACAGATACAGATTTGGTGAACTGTGATAATATACGAATGATCATGACAGAGAGATGGTTTCACCTTAAGATATGCAGATGCATGCCACAGCAAAGCTTCAATCAAGAAAATGATAGAACAACGAATGACCGGCATATCAGCATTGTAAACAATTACACTCTGTAGTTGCAAAAATATTCTTACAAGTTACAACCACAAATCAAGTCATAATAATGTCACAACCTATATTCAGTTTTCGAATGTTGGTCACCTAAATGGGACATACAAAGTATACATAATTGTCAAATTGCATGTATAACGAAAAAGAACACGCATTGGACAGAAACACACAGTATAGCTCCTCTATTGCTCATCTACCCTTCCAGATGTGTAGCTATTTTCTTTCTAAAACAATCTTGTGGGAAAAAGGAGGGTTACCAGAAGAATTGGTCTGAATATAGAGGAACGGATAATTCTTTTCTCCATTTCTAAAGAATTATGTGGATAAAAACAGTGAAAGAAACTTGTTACAAACCGTGCAGATCTGCTTTAAGAGCGATTACAGTTCGTCATGTGTTGGAACTACCTCATCTGTCAAAGTCAAATACAATAAACAACATTAATACAATAACTTTTTCAAACTAGTAACATGCACCGCTATTAACAAAAGATGTATTATGCAAGCCACATGGATGCCATGACTGAAGCGATAAGCTCATCTTGGATCTGTTTTTCGAAAATTAAAAATTTAGTTTTCATCTGAAATCTTTTGCCAATTATGTTTGGTTTCCTACTTTAATTTCTTGCAGAAAGTTTCCATAAATGAAAAAGCTACAAGGAAGTTCCTCTCAGCATTTCCTTTCACTGTCAATATCAAGAGACCATTGCTGTAGCTAATGACATTTTATATCAAAACACTGCTTTGTTATTTCTTATATGCAAATGATGATGGTCCAGACTAAGAGGGCTAATGCTCTGTTCCGCACTTCCGCTCTCGTGGAGATCGCAAATTAGACACACTAGAATATTCTACTAGAGTACTAGGCAATTGAAACGAAGATTTTGAGATTTCAAAAGGGAATAGAAAAGAATGATAAATTTAACAGAGAAAAGAAAGGGAAATTCTATTATTATACTCGCATCAAAGAGAAACAATTATACTTGATACGTTAAACATCACATTTAACTGTGAACGGCAAAACTGATTTATTCTCACTGGTATTATCCTGAGTATGTGTTCCGGAATCTTTATCAAATCCACTGCCTAATATCACAAAAGTATACCTCTTCTTGAGTTACTTAAAGTCTTAAACAAGCTGATATTCTTCAATCTTTAAGATAGGAAACGATATAGTAGGAACAAAAGATACTATGATGCTCTCTCCGATCTCAGCAAAATGAAATATGTAAGAGTACAACGGATGCAGATATATCTAGAAATCAATAATGATGGTGCACATAACCCCAAGTCATAAAATCCCAGTAAATATCATCGCAGTTTTATAAAGCACAAGCATGCGCAGATTCTACACATGTATAAATATCATATTAACTAAAAAGAGAATTGGAATCGATTGACCTGAGGACATCTCTTTAAAGAAAAATGACATTTCTCTTTGGGCTGATAGAGCAGAGTCTGAACCATGAACGCAATTCTTTTCGGAATCCAGCCCACACATTGCTCTGACGCTTGACATATTTAAAATGAAAAAAATCATGAGGAAATTCAGAAAATTTGACAGAGAACAAACAATATCACGTCACTGATCCAAAATAAATCATCGTAAAATAAAGATTGAAATAAGAATTATGTAGCTAGCTAGGTAACTCTATCTCACAAGGCAATAGATATCGGTAGCAAAGCACAAAGTAGATCATAGTGGGAGCTAGATAACCTGTGGGGATGAGTAATTTTAGCCTTGCGTGCATCAGTTGGTCCAATTAAACCACGCCAATCAGCAATAGCATTTTCCTTCTCCAAAACCATAACCAACACTGGACCACTGATAAAAGTCAAGTCAAGCAAAAGAGAAGGAGAAACAAACTTTAATATAAATATAATATAATAAACGAGGCCACCATATATATCAACCCGAGAAGCAGAAACAAGTCTATTCGGTACTTTGAATGACCAGATTTATATAAAATTCTACATGACAATCAATTAAACAGCATCATATTTCAACTCATCAGAGTAACAACATATGCCTTTTCTTCACTTAGTAAAGTCTATCACCTAAGTTCCAACAGGCTTCGATAACTTCAGTAGAAATATCAAAATTGGTTGAACTTGTACTGTTAATTATTAATTAGTGCTGAAGATGAGTTATCAATTATCGTACTTATTTATAAGTGCAAGCATCTCCAACATTTCAATGACTATTTAACAAATGTTCACACATGGGAAACCATTATAGAGAAGATCAAATTAAGCATATGCAAATAAATGACTAATACTGAACTCGCCCATCTTAGGCCATTTGTCGAAGGTACCTTGTCATGTATTTGATAAGACTACTAAAGAAGGTTCTTGAAGAGTGTTCTGCATAAAAGTTCGCCGCCTTGTCTTCATCAAGTTGAACAATTGTTTCCCTCAAAATGCGGAAACCAGACTCAAGAATCATCCTTTTGATCCCATCAGTGTAGTTACCAGACACTCCATCTGGCTTTATCAGAGCTAGTGTTTTCTCCTTTTCCACACTTCCCTCGCTTGACGTCCTTGAAACAACACAAGCTCATATCAATTGATAAATTATCATGAGGTTGATTAACAGAATATTATCGTAATCGAGACACAACCCCAATTTCTATCAATTCCATGATTACATATCTTGTTTTACCCTTCAATAACACACTCTCATTTTGTCTTAGAATTTCAATTTTTGTAATGTTAATGCATTTTTACCAAATTTTTCCATTTCAAAGAATCTTAGCAACTTTTACACAGTTTCAAGAAAACCAATGCAAGAGAAATATAATCAATCAATCAATCACATTTTTGATTAACACAAATTATAGCAAAATAAAACCAAAATCATTCTCAAATTACAAACTTGATCAACAAATAAAATGCAAAATTATAGCACGCTTAAGCTCCAAATCTCAAATTCGATGCATAGGTGTATGAAAATCAATTGCATACTCAAATACCCATATCATGAAATCTTTTATACATCAAATTGCAACAATTTTCTCTCTTATTTTCCTGCACTTTCCTAGCAACCAAACAAAAACTTCAGAAAATTACCTGCTGAAGAAGGAGACACAGAGCAAAACGAACAAGCAAAGAAATCTGAACCCACCAACACCAAGACTCATTTCTCTTATTACACTGCACAAAAACACAACAAAACACAATAAAAAAGTGAGCTTTCTAAAAAAATATATTATGGGTGCAAAAAAAACGAAAGCTACAAGCTTTTTCACAGGAACCAAACAAAGCCAGAGACTTGAGACCTGCACTGCAACTGCATACAAGTATTGAAATTGGAATTTTTGGATTTCTATTTATTTAGGACAGGAAGAGAGAGAGAGAAAAACGACATAGTTTCAAAGCTGATTCGCTTGTTTTGTGGGACAAAATGTGTCACTTTGTCTGAAGTGTTGTCCAATTGAAAGTCCAAGCTGCTTCATGTCTTTCTGACTTGGATCTTTTATATTTTATTTTATTTTTTTGTTTAATTAATCTATGGGAATAATATTTTATTTTTTTAGAAATATTTTATTTTATCATTTTATAAGCGTGTATTGTAATTGATATATTGGAATGAATTATTTTACTGTTTTTCCCATATTTATAAAAAATATTAGTCAAATTCAAAAAACAATTATTTGTAAGAATATGAAATATATATATATATATATATATATATATTTTTTAAATCCGATACCAATTGAATCAGAGATTTACCGGAATCTAGTTAGATCAATCTCTAAAGCACATACTAAATCTCTAAAACAAGACCCAAAAGAAGGGTTTAGCTAGTCTTGAAATCCATTGAGATGAGGCCAGTCAGGCCCAGGTTAGTGTATCGGCCCATACAAAGTGGCACAATTTGCTAGCTTGGGCTTGGACTCCAAATTCATCTTCAAGCTAATTATTTGGCGGTAACTCGAACTGTCATCTTTTCACACTAAATGAATATCTTTCATTATCAAACTGTGGTAGACGGTGTTTGATCTAGTTGAGTTGATAGTTTTTTCTTTTATTTTGCCTTCTATTGAATTTGGGATGTTTTAAATCTATTTTTTCCTAACGAAAAAAATGTCTAGATATGAAGAAAAAAATCTAAGTTTTAAATTAAAATTGTTCGAGTACGAGAACTATTTCTCCTATATATATATTTCCAACATTTTCTGATTATTTTTTATTTTTAAAATATAGAAAACTATTTTCCGTCTCTAAAACAATTTTTTTTTTGTTCAAGTATGTTCCATTTTTCTTTATCATCGAGATTCATTAAATTTTATAAAAGTACTATATGAATCATATGGACTAAATAAATTATATATATATAAGAAAATAATATTTTTTTTACTTGAAAATTTTCTTTTAAATCAAGTAAATCATATCATAATCTCCCAAAACATATTTATTATAACACAAACTCCAAATTAACAACATGATACATATTCAACAAGATGAGATAGGCTCAGTGGTAAGCCTCACACACCTATATCCAAAAGATTGTGGGCTCAAGTCATACCCTTTTATTCTTCAATCCCAAAATATTATAATAGTTAAATTTAAAAAAAAAAAAAAAAAAAAAAAATACATGTATGGTACATATTCAGTTCATTATTTGATTTGCTATATAGTTCATAGTTTCGATGCCACATTATTGTCATGAACTAAGTTTGATCTTGGAGGAAGTTCTAAGGCTTCCCAATCGGCTTCATCCACTCTTCCGAAACATCGATCCACCATTTCTTCTTCAACTAGTTCTAACTTCGAAGGCTGCCACTGTTTTTAGAGAAACACCGACATTCAACAAAAATAATAATATTAATGATGAGATCTAAACAGAAAACGATATAAGGTTAATCCACTAGTATATTATATTAATATTCGTACCTCTGGTTTTTTGCCTTTTTCTAAAAGTTTTGCTCTTACACCCTACAAGAAAAGAGTATATTACATCAATAGACATAAGTTCGCGAAAATAAATATTATTCAGTGTATCATTTTTTTTTTTTTTAATACATACCTCATAAAAATCATTACTCACGGTTCTTCGTATAACGTGACAAATTACGGTATATTCATGAAGCAAGCATCCCTCAAGATTTTGTCGTCGACCTTCCCTTATCTTATTTAAATATAAGAAGTTTTGTTGGCATACAAATTAATTAATTAATTAGAAGTATGTACTTCACTTTAAGTCAAAACCAAGAAAAAAAATTAAACAATTAATTGAGTCTTTTTGTTACCGATCTAAGAAAAAGTTTGAGGCCAGTTGGTGTAGAAGATTTCATTGAATTTATAGCATCAGCTATCCACTTTTCTTCCCTTCCATTCTCTATTTGCATCTCCTGAAATATAATAATTAGTTGACAAGTCACATAAGAAAATTTAAATGTACATAGAAAAAGTTTGTTTAATGTTTTTTTAATTGTATCAAAAAATAATTATATACTTACTAGTGCCAACAATATATCTTCAACAGTTTCTCCAGAGAAACATTCGTTAACTATCTCCAATCTGGTTCCATATTGTTAAAAAGTTATTGTTATGACAAGCATGAAATCAAGAACAGTTTCCCTAGTGTGGGATTTCTAATATAAGCTAAATGTATGGATCGTCCATATAAAATTCTTGACAAGCCATAATTATGTCTTAAAACCCGTCAAGTCTATACAAAGACGATCGAGACTTTTAACAAATAATTTATATTAAATATCGCGCGTGCGCACATGCGCGATACTTAATTATATATATATGAGATTTTTTACATATATTTTATATATACCTGCTTATAGCACTAGATTGTTTCAGGTTTGGTTTGCCTATAAATTTGCTAATAAGCTGAGAAATTTCAATTGTTTCTAACGGAGCCACCTCGCTTAATGCATTTTCCAGCAGTCGGAGATCCTACATCATAATTATTTAAAAACAAAATTAGGAAAATATATATTCGGTATAAAACCATTCAATTAATTAATGATATTAATTTTATAAAATCTTCATAGATTCCATGCATCGAAGTTAAAATAAAGGAAAATGTTAACATAGGTACCTTGGAACAAACAAAATGAGTTGCTAACCCACATGCAATCATTTCCGCTCCGTCTATTCGTGCTCCGGTAAGCCCTAAATATTCTCCTGAAATAATAAATGAAACGGATAATTATAATATCGATATGTGTGAGAGAGTCATCACTAGACCATTTGAATTCTATAGAAATGCATGTATTCTCTAAAGCGAATAATCATAATACAGATTTTGTACACGAATATATCTAATAGTTGAAATTTTACATCCTAGAGAGAGAGAGAGATTTACCGAGATATCCTGGGAGTCTGGAAAGGAAATAAGTTTCCCCAACATAAGATCCTATTGCTGCTGCCGGCATAGCAAGCACCTATATATACATTTTCAGATGAAAATTTAATCAAAATATTCTGAAAATTCTAAGAACATCCATGGTTTATGGTTATATATGTTATGTTTAATTTTCATCGATATTAAATCATTTTTTTGTAAAAATGAAGTATATATACAAATACATACAGTATTCTCTGTGACAATCTTGAACCGAGCTAGCATGGACACTCCAGCTCCATCACCCATCGCCATTCCATCAATAAGTGCAACCTTAAATTAATAGTTATTATTAAATCATATATATGAATTATATTTACGTTAATATATATTTTAACGTAACTGTGTTTATATTTACCAGTGGCTTCTTATACGTAGCAACCAAATACTCCAGGGTAACAAATTTTTTGAAAAAACTTGCACCAAAACTCCAATGTCCTGATTTATCAATTAACCATCCAAGTAGAATAATAAGCATACATTTACTAGCAAAGAATCAAGAAGGATTGTATCTTATCAGAGCCGGTAACTCTTTTTGTATTAATTATCAAGTCTGTTAATTATTTAGAATCTCGTATGAAAAAAATGTTAGGTTTTGGCTCGTATTCTCAAATGAACCCGAAGTGAACCAAACAAGACTCAACTGATGTGGAGCTTTCTAGAGACATGGGATACGTTTGGAAGTTGAATTATGGTGTATGAGGGAAGTTTGAAGATTGATGAAGAACTGAAGAAGCGGAGATTAGCTCAAACCGCTGCCGAGCCGCTTTGGCTTATGGTAGCGGTATGGCAGTGGTAGGACACCGTTGCCAATTGTTCAGCAGCGCAACGACAGCGGTTCGATATCAGTGGATACCGCTGCCAAGCCGCTGTGGCTTTGGCAGCGGTAATGGCAGCGGTCGTGGCTGGACAGTGACGACAAAAGCGATCAGGAGTTGACATGCTTCGACGTGTTGGGAGCGGGGTGCACACCGTGACCAATATGGTAGAGACGATGTATTGCTAAGATCGGGAATGTTACGCAGAATAGGAAAAGGTATTCTTCTAGAAGTTCTTATGCTTAAAGGAAAAGGATTTACTTCCTACAAGAAGACTTGTCATAAAAGGAAATAGTATTTATGTGGAACAAGTAAGTCTTGTACGTTTAGGAGTAGGATTTCCTTTTATCTTAAACTCCCTATAACTAGTATAAATAGAACCTTGTAATTAGGTTGATGTGTGAGTTGAACACCATGTAAACATTAGAGAGTGTTAGTGAGATCCGGGGAGACCCAATGGGAATATCCAAGGAGGGATCCAAGGGAATATCGGTGGATCTAGTTAGAGATCCGTGGGTGATATTTAGGGGAGACCTAGGGGATATTGTGGGGTTCTTTGTGAGGATCTTGTGAGTGGGGTTTGGGGTTAGGTGTGAGAGAGAATCCTGGAGTATATGGTTGTAACAATTTATCATATAGTGGAACTTTCTCTGTCGTCCTGACAGCCCGTGGTTTTTTACCCGTTTTGGGTTTTCCACGTATATCTTGTGTTATGATTGTTTTATTCTCTCTCATCTATTTTTCTACTTATTGACGTTATTATTTGCTATGAGTTATGGGCATATATTAGGCACGGCGTTTCCGCGTTCATCGCTAGTAGAGGATTATCCCCAACAAAAAATACGTGGATCCCGTATCTAAAACATGTGGTTTAGGTGTAATTATACAGTCACCTGCGGTCATAAAATTATACAATGCTACAACATCTCCTCCAGCACAAAATGCTCTTCCAGTCCCCTGTAGGTGAAAAATAATTAGATTGATCATATCCTAAATTTAAAATAGTTGAAAGAAAAATCATATTAATGAAGTAATTGTTTGTTGCTTACCTAAGATTTGACAATTTACACTCAGAAAACAACTTTATCAAAAATTAACACTCACCCTCATGTTTTAGTGTTGAGTGTTACATTTAAGGGGAATGATATCTACGTACCTTTCTCATTTGCCTTTCTCACTCATCACTTGACACATATACACTCTTTAATTTAATAAAAAACTCTTTTTTTTCTTTCTTTCATAAAATTTGTTGGATTTGCACCATAAAAAATATGAACAAAAAGAGTATATTACAGAGCATTAGAAAAAATATTATGTTTCTGTAATACACATGTAGGACTTCTATTTTTTGATTGTGGACTTCCAAAAATTAATTATGGATGTGGTCTTGTAGGTAGGATTTTCTGAATTGAAAGAAACATTAAGAGGAGACTTGAACAAAAAAAAGAGGGGGGAGAGAGTGGCTACTTTTATTATTATTATTATTATTAATTTGGTTGAGAGAAAAAGAAAAAACGTAAATAGGCCAAAGTTGTTGTTTGGTAGGTATTGGGTGAAGTGAAAGAAAAAAAACAAAAAAATGTGAGAGATAGAAATAGTCATAGGTAAGTCGTTTGGTATTAATAAAGCATAAAAACGTAAACAAATTTTACAGCAAAAAGTGAGTTTTTTATTAAATTAAGGGGAATGTTATCTATCTTTCCCATTTACCTTTTTCACTCATTGTTTGACACGTGTACACCTTTTCATTTAATAAAAAGCTCTCACTTTTTGCTACAAAGCTTATTTACGTATTTACCCTTTATGGTTGCTTTTATCATTTCATTAATAAGGGGTAAAGACGTAAACAAGCTTTGTAACAAAAAGTGAGAGCTTTTTATTAAATGAAAATGTGTACACGTGTCAAACAATGAGTGAGAAAGGCAAATGGGAAAGGTAAATAGCATTCCCTTTAAATTAAAGAGTATATATGTATCAAATGATGAGTGAGAAAGACAAATAGAAAAGGTAGATAACATTCCCCTACATTTAATTGTTGACTTTTTCAAAATTCTAAAAAGACAAAACTATTCCTAACACCTATAATTAAAAAATAGTAATTTAAGAAAAAAAGTATCAATGATAATGAAAAAGAAAATAGTTATAAATATCTACTGTCAGTCTCTAAATGGATGGTTGAGATTCATTAATTTTTTATTTTTTGAAAAAATAAAAAAGAAATGAAAAAAAAAAATAGATCTCTAACCATCCGTCACATAGATATAGATGGTGGAGATTCATTCGATTAAAAAATTTTAAAATTAATTTATATAAGAGGAGATTTAATCAAAATTTGAAAAAAAAAAAAATGGAATCACCAATCTGAACTTTCTCCTTTTTAAAAGCATTTTCAAAAAATCTCCGCCGTCCATTTCAAAGATAGACGGTGGAGATCAATTGTTTTTTAAAATTTTGAATTTTTTTTTTTTTGATGAATGAATTTACACAATCTATCTTTTTTTTTTTTTTCTTTTTTCTTTTTTTCAATTTTCAATTTTATTAAAGGTAAATAATAAAAAGGTCTTATTATCCATCAAAGTGTCCAAATTAACACTACAATTTGGTTAGACTCTAACGATAAAAGATGTGAGAGTCAATTTTTGATAAAGTTTTTTTTTCCTGAATATAATCAAATTGTCTAACTCCAAGTAGTTATTAGATAGACAGAAATTACTTCCTTTTATAAGAAATTAGAACCAGTATTTGTTGAGATATATATATATATATATATATATATATATAAATTGCTTCATCAATAATAAATATATATAATTCTAACCTTCAAAATCACAAGTCTGACTTTAGAATCATTTTCATAGATTTTCAATCTGTTCATCAGTTGAGAGAGCTGCCAACAATACAAAATAAATCAGAGTTGATATATATTGCAAAATAATCATGTGCAAGATTTCGTACATTTTTTTTTTTTCAAATTTTGATTTTCATTTATACATATCAAATTTAAAATCGTTCATTATGCATCGATGTAAATTAGCATCTCGTATGAAAAAATGTGTAGATTCTCATAGTTGAAACCCGATAAACTATGATCAATAAAAACAACAAAACATGTAGGATCTTGAGATAATTTATGTATATTTTGTATATATATATATATATATATAATATTGGATTTTGTGGATATTATACTATACAAGAGATCTTCATCAAAATTTATTATTGTGAACATTATTGTCTTATAAAAAACAATATGGGATTTTCTATGGTCCCATAACAATCAATCATTATATTAATCATATCAGATTATATTAACATTTAAATTCTTATATGCAGAGTTAAAGGTTGATTTTTTTTTTTTTTTACTATAAAACATAAAAAAGAAACATAAAATACGAAAATTGAAAAAATAAAATAGTTTAATTGCCTAAAATATATAAAGAGAAAGAGATCGGTAGTTAACCATTTCATAAGTGAGGGCATTCAACTTGTGTGGTCTGTTTAATATCACTTTCTTCACCATTGAATTTCCTTGAAATGCTACCTACATCATTCGTATAATAGATCAATACACAAGTATATAATAATTCTCTAGTCATGAGAGTCTACGAAAAAAATTCAAGAATGTTATTAAAACCATAAAAGGGTAAAGCCGGAAACACCAACTAGAGAGGAAGGCAAGAGAAACAGAACACACAAACACCTTTAATTTTCATTAATTTTGTTAGTCAATTACATGAAGAGATTAAAGAGAAGTTATCAAATAAATACATATGCATGTAGACGTATACGTACCTGAACAACTTCTCTGTTGTCAAGGAGATCCATCAGAGAACTATTTATAATTATAGATTTATAGTCTTGTATTACTATCCTGGAAAGGGTTTTTGAAATATGACTGTAAGACAACCTCTGTATTTATATATGCGGATCTTGTTTGCTTTCTTACTTGGAAAACAATTTTGTTAGGGTCACTATGTTGCTCTATTAGGGGCTTTAATGAATGTTGAGTTATCTTATAAAAAAAATCTAGACTTTAGATCAGCTTATTAGCTGGAAAAAAAAAAAAAAAGTAAATAACTATATGTGAAATGGAGAGTGTATGAAGCATTATGAAACAAACAAGAAGAAAAAATAAGGTTTGAAGTGATGGGAGATGAGAGAGAGAGAGAGAGAGGAGAGGAAGGAAGACGGTGATGAGGGAGGAGAAAAAAAAATGAAAAAAAAAAAATTAACTTTTTGATTAATACGTTTGTTAGGTGGAGAGAGAAAAAAAAAAGATAAATCAATCTTAACCATTCGTTTGTTTGTTTACCACATGTCAGTGGATGCTTGAAAGATGAGCAAAAAAAAAGATGGGTAGGGGATCTCAATCCACAACAGTGATGTCATAGTTGAGGAATTTGTAACATCAGCCTACTAAAGTATATGCTAGAAATAGATATATAATCCGTTTTGATTTTTTTTTTTTTTTTTTAAGGTTTTATACTATTATATAAATTGGGAGTTTTTTTGGGTAGAGAAAGAACTCGAACCCGTAACTGTATGATACAGATGTGAAGGGTTTTGAGTTATATATACAGTATCGTGTGATATGAGTTTTTAATATGATTGATTATTCATATAATATAATATAATTTAAATAAATTAGATGTATAAAATCATGACACCAAAACAATTTTTACCATTAATGGAGATCCCCCTTTTTTTTTTTTCAGACCTCCAACTATAGAGTTGAAAATCTGTTTTCAAACCTCCATTGATTGATCATGATCAATCAATGGAGGTTTTTAAAAAGAAATATGCAGAGAAAAAACGAGAATGAAAAAAATAATTAAAGGAAAAAGTATCCCTTGCCATAATTGAACTCAAATCATTATTGCTGTCTAACCCACAAAACACTCAATAAAGAGTGGTGCCGTTAAATTTTTGGACTCATGTATAAAATCAAGACACCGAAACGAGAGAATTTTGCATGCACCCGGTGCATTGCACCCATCCAATGGGTGCATTGTCATGTGGCAAGGATAACCAATCAAATGAGTACTATATGCCACGTGGCATGTACCAATTGGTTAGGGTGCATACAAGATTTTCTTCACCGAAACAGTTTTTATTATTAAGTAATACTAGACATTTCAATTTTTTTTTCTTAAATTCTGTCTCAAATGATGTGGCATGTGAGGTGTCAACATCTTATGAATCATGAGATTATGCGGTGACGGAACAATATATTACTTATCTTATCTTATCTTATCTTATCTTATGTATAAATTACATCTCAATTTCCATCGACTTGAACCGATTGGTTTACAATGATATATCTATAAACACCCCACTTCCCAAAAACCTTAAATTTATATAATATAATATTGTACTTCATATATATATATATATATATATATATATATATATATATATACAACCGGGGTCGCGGCACCACCGTGGTTGTGTAGAACAAAAAAGAGAAAAAACACGTGGGCCCCTTATATTTATTACGCGGGTCCCATGTGTTTTTTCATTTTTTTCTTCTACAGGATCGCGGCGGTACTGCAACCTCGATTGTATGTAGCAAAGCCCATATATATATGTACAATGATTTTCAAGTCAGCAAACCCTCATTGTATTACTATCAGAATCTTTTAATGAAAACTACATGCACTTGTCAAAGCATCTTTTAAATCCAATGGTTTTCATTAAAATGTGATGATAGTAATACAATGAGGGGGTGCTGACTTGAAAATTATTGTATATATATATATATATATATAAAGAAAATAGGCTTTTTTAGTCAAAAATTAAGAGGTATTATTGTTTTTAGCCAACATTATCATTTTTATTGTTTCTATCCATTCTTTGGCTGTGAAAACCTAAATGCCCCTATTTTTTTTTTCTTTACCTCTTCTCTCTCATTTTCTGAAAAACATTTTTTTTTTTTTTTGTTCTTTCTCTCTCTCACGCCTTCTCTCTCTCTCTCCTCCCTCTCTCCTCCGTCTTCTCTCTTTCTCTCCTCTCTTCTCTTTCTCTTTCTCATTTTTTTCCAAGTTTTTTTAAAAAAAAAATCATATTTTTTTTAAACAAAAAATTTCAGATTTGGTTTTTTTGCTAACAAAATTTCCAAATTTCATTTTGTTTAAATTTTTTTTTTTTGTTGTGTTTAAGTTTGGGTTGTGGTTGTGGTTGTGTTTAATTTACAGATTTTAATTTTTAATTTTTTTTGTTTCAGATCTCATTTTTTTTCCAGGTTTTTAAAAAAAATTTAGATTTTTTTTTAAACAAAAAATTTCAAATTTGGTTTTTTTTGCAAACAAAATTTCCGGATTTCATTTTTTTTTTTTTTTTTTAGATTTTGTTTTGTTCAATTTCCATATTTGAGGTTGGTGGTTGTTTTTATGAACGGTGGGAGTTATGTTTGGGTTTGGGTTTGGGTTTTGTTTTTAAAAAAAAAATCATATTTTTTTTAAACAAAAAATTTCAAATTTTATTTTTTTCAAACAAAATTTCCAGATTTCATTTTGTTTAAACACACCAGACCACCAATTAAACACACCACGACAACCCAATTAAACACACCAGGGATGACCAATTAAACACACAAGGTGTAAACCAATTAAACACACTAGGTGTAAATCAATTAAACATACCAGACTAATTAAACACACCGAGTGTAAATTAGTTAAAAACACCAGACTAATTAAACACACCGGGTGTAAATCAATTAAACACACCAGGGCAACACAATTAAACACACCACGACAACCTAATTAAACACACCAAGACAGACCAATTAAACACATTAAGGCAACTCAATTAAACATACCAGGTCTAACACAATTAAACACATCTAGGAAGAAGAAGAAGAAGAAGATGAAGATGGAGGTCTAGGAAGAAGAAGAAGAAAAAGAAAAAGAAAATAGAGAAAAAAAACAACTTTTCCGGGAAGAAGAAGAAGAAAAAGAAAAAAATAGAGAATTATATATATATATATATATATATATATAGGAGGGCAATTATGTCCCAAAAGTGGATATTTTGACTAAAACAATAAAAATGATAATTTTGGATAAAAACAATAAATCCACTAATTTTTTGGGCTAGTTTTAAAGTTCATATATATATATATATATATATATATATATATATTTATATTTATACATACAGTAGTGTTCACATGAGTACGCACTCATGGATTTTATGAGTACATTGGATATGAGTCGTTAGATTCAATTACTTTGATTAAGTCAAAGTCAAAGTAATTGAACCAACGACTCACATTCAATATACTCATGTATTTATATAAGTGCGCATTCATATCAGGGCCGTCTCCAGACATTTCGGGGCCCAAGCCATTTCATGATATTAACAAAAATCGAGGCCCCATATACCAAATACAATGTAATTTTTCACCTTAAATAAATAATTCTTCATTTATCAAATACAACGTAATCATATCCGAAGGAAAAGGGCATCACACCTAAATCACCAGCAACAAACTTTCTCTACATGTATCAATGTAACCTGATTCTAATAGATATCAGACAGTTCATAGATTTGACATATTGATTAACCCAAATGCCATAACTAATTATATTGTAACATGCACAATTCATACAAGTTTCTTACAAATTCAACAAGTAGAGCAGCACAAACAAGTAATTAAATTTCAATTAAATATACCGACAACAAAAAAAATAAACAAGAGAGCCAAAAACACTACCTCTTCGAAGCAATTCGATGTTTGCTATTTTTTCCTTTCCTGGCTGTCTTGTGTTTCTCCTTTTGTTATCCTTGTGCTTTGGTTGGGTTTTTTCTAGGTTGTTTTATTTTCCCTGTTCGTTTGTGTTTCTACTGACCTTTTGAATCTTTGAATGAAGTTTCCTTTTAATGTTAAAAAAAAAAAAACAATGTTTGCTAATTAGTTGGGCCTTTTTTAAATTAGAATTAGAATTAGAATTAGAATTAGTGGGCCTTTTTTAAAAAAAAACGATGTGGTTAGAAATTAGAATTAGTTGGGCCTTTTTTACATTTATATAAATTGCATGTCTTGGATTGGGCCCTTTTCTTAATATAAATAAATTAGATTTTGGGGCCCCTGATTTTACAAAAGATAAAGAGATTAATTGGGCCAATTGGGGGCCCCAGCAAGCTGCTGGGTTTGCTTGCCTTATGGGCCGGCCCTGATTCATATGAACACCATCATATATAAATATATATATATATATATATCTTCATTGCCATAAGAACTTGGGTGGTGTAATGGAATGTAAGTGCATCTTTAGGTAGGAGGGATTTACCATTTAGTCAACCTTATCTTATTAGATTAACAGAGAATCTAAATCCGTAAATGTTACGTTAAGGGTGGCTGAGTGGCTGGTCATGCATCTGTGCATCACTCCGACATGCTGAGGTGACAGATTTTAAAGTTGCATTTACGTACATCTTATTAGGTAGCAAATCATATCAATTATTTGTAATTGTTTGTAATTATTGCGTCGATCTAAACTTTAATATCTCTTACTTATTGAATTGAACTGATTGGTTGTCGATGGATAAACATATTGATTGCCATAAGAACTTGGGTGGAGCAGCGGGATACACGTCCATCTTTACTGTGATCTTCCAGGTGCTGTCTGGTTTGCTCTGCTTTTGGCTTACTCCTTTGAATAAAGATTAACTGTTTAAAAAAAAAAAAAAAAAAAAATCTTTATTGTGATCATAATATCTAAGTATTATTACCTTTCAATTGTATTTACTGTTTCCATATTATCTAGAGCCATTTACTAATTGAGAATGCAAATTAAAGAAAATCAAGTTTCTTTAAAAAGAGAACTTTAACTTCTTTTTTATACAGGGTCACATAACTTGATTCACAGTCGATTTTAGTAAACATGTATATTAAGTTCTCTATTTCTCATAATAATTCTCGATTAGTAAAAATATCCGGCGTTTACTCGGAATAAAATCTTGGGTGTATATATATACTATTACAATCCTGTCTAGTTGCTTTTGAACTTGTTTTATTTGCATTAACAGCAACTAATGATGCACTCAAAACGAGCAACGGGAGAGCCGACACCCCCCCCCCCCCCCCCCCGAAAAAAAAAAAAAAAAAAAAAAAAAACACCTGAAGAAAATAAAATTTCAGAAGTTTTAAGTTTCAATGATTTTGATTTTTATATAATATATAATATATTCAAATTTTGTGGGCTCCATGGCTGTACAAAACACAAACACTGGAATCCTATTTTCAGAGGTTTGTTATCTTTTTTATTTTTATTTTTGTTATGAAGCTGAGTGTATGTAAGTAGGTTACTTTTAAATTAAGAATATATTTTTTTTACGGTATATATTTATCCATCTATTTAGAATATATATATTTTTGAAATTTTTGTTATTGGTAGGATTCAAACCGTTCACTTGGAGTTATTTGCCCAATATTGTTATTATATTAAATAAAAAAAAGTCCAATTTTATGCATTCCTCTTTAACTTAGGAGAAAAACTTACATGGGATGGCCTCACGAGTGTGCCATGTTGCAATTTTAAATTATAATTTTATATTTTCAATATAAATGATACACTTTGACAGTCTCACCAAATGTTAATGAGACCGTCCCATACAAATTTTTCTCTTAACTTAGAAGAGAAAATATATCCCTCTTAAGATTTGGTTTCCTAGTTCTTGTAAACTAGTCTAATCAATAAATATATATACTTGTTTAATTTAATTTTTTTTTTTTCTAGTTTTTCACTTAAGCAATTTCATTCCTACCACTACAACTGAATTCTTCAATTCATCTATCCGAATAATTTCATGTACGAGATTATAAATTAATAAATATTTTAGGTTTTTTTACATTTGTTATTTTCTTAGGTTATTATTTATTAATATGATTTCTTTAATGAATTCTTTTTTCAAAAAATATATATGATTTTGCTACATTTATTATACTTTTTTTTGTAATGTTTATTTATTTAAATTAGTTTGAATTTTTATTTATTTGATTTTTAGATGAGAAACCCATCGACAATTGATGGATTTTTCAAAAGAATTAAAACCTCATAAACCTTGTAATTAAACATAAATAAAAAATAAAAAAAAAAAAAGATTGGCTAATGAGAGAAACACCCTACAAATTTATATATACATGGATTAGTTCCATATTTATATAATGCTCCTTTATTTTTATTTTTTCCTATAGCACTTACAACTTTTAATAATATCATGATCATTTCAAACAAATGCTAGCTAGCTAGCTAGTCCATTACATGAAAGAAAGTGAAGAAAAGAGAATAAAAGATGAAGTGGTCATCAAAGAAATACATGTGTATTCCTGAAAATTTTCTCTGGCGTCAAGGAAATCTATCAGAGAATCATATATTATAATTAGAGTAATATATATCTTGGAGCTATCAAAGGGTTTGTGGAATATGATTGTAAGACGTCCTTCGTATTTATATATATGCCAATTCGTAGCCAGACAGGAAGAAAAAAATCAGTACTTGTATGCATCGTGATGCAGGGTGCATCTCTCACCATGCGTGATCTCGACATGTGGCAAAATTTGTCAAAATTTATCGTATGGCCAAATCATGGTGGGAGATACAACATGCATGAGGTGCAGGGCAGTTTTCTCTCGGAGACAGATGTTGATGGAACAGTTTTAGGCATTCAAGTGCATGCAATTATTGGTTTTTATGTTGATGAAAGTTTGGCAATAACGAAACAACAAAAAATCCGTCTAAGTAATTTTCAGTATTATAACATAACCAATTATGTCAACAGATTATATTAGACGTCTGTGAGATTGATGATGCTTGCATATGCTTGTGGACGAAATCGATCGTTTGATGATGTTAGGTACTCATCATTAGACATCTCTCTAGATTGCAAATCATGTCAATGATACTCTTAGTAATGTTATTAGTTCACAAAATATTCAAAAACAAAATTCACATACAAACATCGTATAACTTAATACATTCTAATAAAAAAAATATCACCAAACAAAAGATTGCAAAGAATAATACAGTCTAATCAATTCCATTTAATCTAATACAATATAATACAATTTAGTGTGTCAAACATGCCCTTAGTGTGGGTATGAGGGTCATACCACTGAGTCAACCTTATCTTGTCTTGTCACTTGTTAAGTTTGTCATATGGAAGATGTATGATGTATTTCACGGTATCTAAGTATTAAGCATTTATTTTAATCGGGAATACAAATAAAAAGGAATCAAGTTCCATTAGAAAGAGAATTAAGACTTAAATATATATATATATAATAATAAATAAATCAAATCAAGAAAGGGAGCTTACCTTAGTTCTTTGGATAGTTGGATGGGAGAGGAAAATTAAATTCTATTTCCGGTAAGAATTTAATTCCCGTTTTCTATGTGGAGTCCACCTAACTTCTTGATTTCTAAACGTTTTTAGTAAACACGGTAATGATAAATCAAGAATTAATTAGTTCTCTTTCTCTCATAAGAATTTCCGATTAGTAAACGCGCCTCTAGTGTACATTAACTTGGAAGGAAATCTTGGATACTTGAAAATGCATATATCTAACCATTCATTCATTTTGAAACTTTTAAGACTTATTTTTCTTATATCTTAGATTACAAGTAAATGAATGGTTAAATATTGAAGTCTTGAATTTAAAGTATTTTAGCCTTACTCTTTTGTTTTAGAAAAACACTTTTTTTTTTTTTGTTCTAAAAGAAATTTAAGTTGTTTTTTAGTCTCAAAATGTATGGATGGCCATACGCATTATTTTTTTCTCAATATTTTTTTATATTTGAGCATTATTATTATTATTATTATATTAATATACTAAGATAGTATATAAAATAGTTCCAAACACACCATATATTATTTTCATTGTAATTTTAGATGTTTTATACCAATAGTGTGATTGAAATCATCTATTCCGAACTTAAAGTGTATTGAAGAGTGTTTTAGTACCATCAAACAAAAAATGTTAACCGTGTTATATCCCCATCTCCCAATTTCGAAACATTAATCTAGTTATGTCTTCCTCACCCAATTACGAAACCTTTATCAGGTTATGTTCCCTTCTCTCAATCTCAAAACTTTAATTGTCTCCTTTCCCCAATTTTCGAACTTATAATTGTAATAGTTCAATAAAAATGACAGAAGATAGTGAAGTGCCTAAAGCAATGAAATCCCATAAAAAACTTTATTGACACTTGTAATATGGTCCAAAATCTCTCTACTTGAGTTTGGATTTCTCCAAGATCTCTCTCCTTTGAAAATGTTATAATAAAATTGTATTCAACTTAAATAAATATTGTTTATACAATGAAGAAGATTACAATGTACAACCCATTTGTTCAAAAAGTCCGTTTTTGGTAATGCTTACAAGGCTGGTAAAACGAGCAATTAACATCCCCAAAAATCAAAATCAAAAAATTCTACTTAGTGCAAAGCTTTTGAGTTGAAATCTAGGAACATTGGAACCTGTGTGTGTAGATAGAGATGGAAAAGAACTACTTGGTGTATTAAGAATGCAGCTATATACAAGAACAAATGCTTGCACATTTGTACAGACAATTATCGGTAATCGCGGTTAGTAACCCGCTGTTTTGTCATAAGCAGCTTATGGGCACAAACCAATCTTGCCAACTTGTTATATGCACATGCATATCAGCAAAGCTTCAATCAAGAAAATGATAGAACAACGTTGATCACCAGCATATCAGCATTGCAAACAATTGCACTCTGTAGTTGCAAAAACATTCTTACAAGTTATAACCTACATTCAGGTTTCGAATGTTGATCACTGAAATGGGACATACAAAGTATACATAATTGTCAAAGTGCATGTATACGCATCCTATTCAGTTGTCAAATAACGAAAAAGAACACACATTGGACAGAAATACACAGTATATAGCTCCTCTATTGCCCATCAACCCTTCCAGATGTGCATCACAACCTGTGTAGGCCTGTAGCTATTTTCTTTCTAAAACAATCTTGTGGGAAAAAGGAGGGTTACCAGAAGTGGAACAACTAAAAATGAGAACAAGTCAGCAATATAAAGTTTGAAAGATAACGTTTGGAAGATTGGTCCGAATATAGAGGAACGGGTAATTCTTTTCTCCATTTCTAAAGAATTATGTGGATAAAAACAGTGAAAGAAACTTGTTACAAACCGTGCAGATCTGCTTTAAGAGCGATTACAATTCGTCATGTGTTGGAACTACCTCATCTGTCAAAGTCAAATACAATAAACAACATTAATACAATAACTTTTTCAAACTAGTAACATGCATCGCTATTAACAAAAGATGTATTATGCAAGCCACATGGATGCCATGACCGAAGTGATAAGCTCATCTTGGATCTGTTTTTCGAAAATTAAAAATTTAGTTTTCATCTGAAATCTTTTGCCAATTACGTTTGGTTTCCTACTTTAATTTCTTGCAGAAAGTTTCCATGAATAAAAAAGCTACAAGGAAGTTCCTCTCAGCATTTCCGTTCAGTGTCAATATCAAGAGACCATTGCTGTAGCTAATGATGTTTTATATCAAAACACTGCTTTGTTATTTCTTATATGCAAATGATGATGGTCTAGACTAAGAGGGCTAATGCTCTGTTCCGCACTTCCGCTCTCGTGGAGATCGCAAATTAGACACACTAGAATATTCTACTAGAGTACTTGGCAATTGAAATGAAGATTTTGAGATTTCAAAAGGGAATAGAAAAGAATGATGAATTTAACAGAGAAAAGAAAGGGACATTCTATTATTATACTCGCATCAAAGAGAAACAATTATACTTGATACGTTAAACATCACATTTAACTATGAACGGCAAAACTGATTTATTTTCACTGGTATTATCCTGAGTATGTGTTCCAGAATCTTTATCAAATCCACTGCCTAATATCACAAAAGTATACCTCTTCTTGAGTTACTTAAAGTCTTAAACAAGCTGATATTCTTCAATCTTTAAGATAGGAAACGATATAGTAGGAACAAAAGATACTATGATGCTCTCTCCGATCTCAGCAAAATGAAATATGTAAGAGTACAACGGATGCAGATATATCTAGAAATCAATAATGATGGTGCACATAACCCCAAGTCATATAATCCCAGTAAATATCATCGCAGTTTTTTAAAGCACAAGCATGCGCAGATTCTACACATGTATAAATATCATATTAACTAAAAAGAGAATTGGAATCGATTGACCTGAGGACATCTCTTTAAAGAAAAATGACATTTCTCTTTGGGCTGATAGAGCAGAGTCTGAACCATGAGCGCAATTCTTTTCAGAATCCAGCCCACACATTGCTCTGACGCTTGACATATATAAAATGAAAAAAATCATGAGGAAATTCAGAAAATTTGACAGAGAACAAACAATATCACGTCAATGATCCAAAATAAATCATCGTAAAATAAAGATTGAAATAAGAATTATGTAGCTAGCTAGGTAACTCTATCTCACAAGGCAATAGATATCGGTAGCAAAGCACAAAGTAGATCATAGTGGGAGCTAGATAACCTGTGGGGATGAGTAATTTTAGCCTTGTGTGCATCAGTTGGTCCAATTAAACCACGCCAATCAGCAATAGCATTTTCCTTCTCCAAAACCATAACCAACACTGGACCACCGATAAAAGTCAAGTCAAGCAAAAGAGAAGGAGAAACAAACTTTAATATAAATATAATATAATAAACGAGGCCACCATATATATCAACCCGAGAAGCAGAAACAAGTCTATTCGGTACTTTGAATGACCAGATTTATATAAAATTCTACATGACAATCAATTAAACAGCATCATATTTCAACTCATCAGAGTAACAACATATGCCTTTTCTTCACATAGTAAAGTCTATCACCTAAGTTCCAACAGGCTTCAATAACTTCAGTAGAAATATCAAAATTGGGTGAACTTGTACTGTTAATTATTAATTAGTGCTGAAGATGAGTTATCAATTATCGTACTTATTTATAAGTGCAAGCATCTCCAACATTTCAATGACTATTTAACAAATGTTCACACATGGGAAACCATTATAGA
Organism: Acer saccharum; assembly: GCA_030490815.1. Lineage (NCBI taxonomy): Eukaryota > Viridiplantae > Streptophyta > Magnoliopsida > Sapindales > Sapindaceae > Acer > Acer saccharum. The sequence continues at coordinate 3,252,669 of CM059866.1, forward strand.
GAAGATCAAATTAAGCATATGCAAATAAATGACTAATACTGAACTCGCTCATCTTAGGCCATTTGTCGAAGGTACCTTGTCATGTATTTGATAAGACTACTAAAGAAGGTTCTTGAAGAGTGTTCTGCATAAAAGTTCGCCGCCTTGTCTTCATCAAGTTGAACAATTGTTTCCCTCAAAATGCGGAAACCAGACTCAAGAATCATCCTTTTGATCCCATCAGTGTAGTTACCAGACACTCCATCTGGCTTTATCAGAGCTAGTGTTTTCTCCTTTTCCACACTTCCCTCGCTTGACGTCCTTGAAACAACACAAGCTCATATCAATTGATAAATTATCATGAAGTTGATTAACAGAATATTATCGTAATCAAGACACAACCCCAATTTCTATCAATTCCATGATTACATATCTTGTTTTACCCTTCAATAACACACTCTCATTTTGTCTTAGAATTTCAATTTTTGTAATGTTAATGCATTTTTACCAAATTTTTCCATTTCACAGAATCTTAGCAACTTTTACACAGTTTCAAGAAAACCAATGCAAGAGAAATATAATCAATCAATCAATCACATTTTTGATTAACACAAATTATAGCAAAATAAAACCAAAATCATTCTCAAATTACAAACTTGATCAACAAATAAAATGCAAAATTATAGCACGCTTAAGCTCCAAATCTCAAATTCGATGCATAGTTGTATGAAAATCATTTGCATACTCAAATACCCATATCATGAAATCTTTTATACATCAAATTACAACAATTTTCTCTCTTATTTTCCTGCACTTTCCTAGCAACCAAACAAAAACTTCAGAAAATTACCTGCTGAAGAAGGAGACACAGAGCAAAACGAACAAGCAAAGAAATCTGAACCCACCAACACCAAGACTCATTTCTCTTATTACACTGCACAAAAACACAACAAAACACAATAAAAAAGTGAGCTTTCTAAAAAAAATATATTATGGGTGCAAAAAAATCGAAAGCTACAAGCTTTTTCACAGGAACCAAACAAAGCCAGAGACTTGAGACCTGCACTGCAACTGCATACAAGTTTTGAAATTGAAATTTTTGGATTTCCATTTATTTAGGACAGGAAGAGAAAGAGAGAGAAAAACGACATAGTTTCAAAGCTGATTCGCTTGTTTTGTGGGACAAAATGTGTCACTTTGTCTGAAGTGTTGTCCAATTGAAAGTCCAAGCTGCTTCATGTCTTTCTGACTTGGATCTTTTATATTTTATTTTATTTTTTTGTTTAATTTTATTCTTTTAGAAATGTTTTATTTTATCATTTTATAATCGTGTATTGTAATTGATCAGTCTTTCTATTATCAGTTTCAACTGACAAAAGTTATATCAGTTCTTTGTATATGAACCATTAGATTTAAATACTTTGACTGACAAGTGCATATAGCCAAATCAAAGTATTTAAATCCAGTGACCCACATGCAAGGAACTGATATAACTTTTATCAGTTCGAACTGATAATAGAATTTATGTGTAATTGATATATTGGAATGAATTATTTTACTATTTTTCCCATATTTATAAAAATATTAGTCAAATTCAAAAAACAATTATTAGTAAGAATATGAAATATATATATATATATATATATTTTAAATCCGATACCAATTGAATCAGAGATTTACCGGAATCTAGTTAGATCAATCTCTAAAGTACATACTAAATCTCTAAAACAAGACCCAAAAGAAGGGTTTAGCTAGTCTTGAAATCCATTGAGATGAGGCCAGTCAGGCCCAGGTTAGTGTATCGGCCCATACAAAGTGGCACAATTTGCTAGCTTGGGCTTGGACTCCAAATTCATCTTCAAGCTAATTATTTGGCGGCAACTCGAACTGCCATATTGTCACAATGAATGCCTTTCATTATCAAACTGTAGTAGATGGTGCCCTTAAATAAATAAATAAATAAATAAAAAAAAAATAAAAAAAAAAAAAAAAAAAAAAAAAAAAAAAAAAAAAAAAAAAAAAAAAAAAACTGTAGTAGATGGTGTTTGATCTAGTTGAGTTGATAGTTTTTTCTTTTATTTTGCCTTCTATTGAATTTGGGATGTTTTAAATCTATTTTTTCCTAACGAAAAAAATGTCTAGATATGAAGAAAAAATCTAAGTTTTAAATTAAAATTGTTCGAGTACGAGAACTATTTCTCCTATATATATATATATATATATCCAACATTTTCTGATTATTTTTTATTTTTAAAATATAGAAAACTATTTTTCGTCTCTAAAACAATTTTTTTTTGTTCAAGTATGTTCCATTTTTCTTTATCATCGAGATTCATTAAATTTTATAACAGTACTATATGAATCGTATGGACTAAATAAATTATATATATATAAGAAAATAATATTTTTTTTACTTGAAAATTTTCTTTTAAATCAAGTAAATCATATCATAATCTCCCAAAACATATTTATTATAACACAAACTCCAAATTAACAACATGGTACATATTCAACAAGATGAGATAGGCTCAGTGGTAAGTCTCACACACCTATATCCAAAAGATTGTGGGCTCAAGTCATACCCTTTTATTCTTCAATCCCAAAATATTATAATAGTTAAATTTAAAAAAAAAAATACATGTATGGTACGTATTCAATTCATTATTTGATTTGCTATATAGTTCATAGTTTCGATGCCACATTATTGTCATGAACTAAGTTTGATCTTGGAGGAAGTTGTAAGGGTTCCCAATCAGCTTCATCCACTCTTCCGAAACATCGATCCACCATTTCTTCTTCAACTAGTTCTAACTTCGAAGGCTGCCACTGTTTTAAGAGAAACACCGACATTCAACAAAAATAATAATATTAATGATGAGATCTAAACAGAAAACGATATAAGGTTAATCCACTAGTATATTATATTAATATTCGTACCTCTGGTTTTTTGCCTTTTTCTAAAAGTTTTGCTCTTACACCCTACGAGAAAAGTATATATTACATCAATAGACATAAGTTCGCGAAAATAAGTATTATTCAGTGTATCATTTTTTTTTTTTTAATACATACCTCATAAAAATCATTACTCACGGTTCTTCGTATAACGTGACAAATTACGGTATATTCATGAAGCAAGCATCCCTCACGATTTTGTCGTCGACCTTCCCTTATCTTATTTAAATATAAGAAGTTTTTGTTGGCATACAAATTAATTAATTAATTAGAAGTACGTACTTCACTTTAAGTCAAAACCAAGAAAAAAAATTAAACAATTAATTGAGTCTTTTTGTTACCGATCTAAGAAAAAGTTTGAGGCCAGTTGGTGTAGAAGATTTCATTGAATTTATAGCATCAGCTATCCACTTTTCTTCCCTTCCATTCTCTATTTGCATCTCCTGAAATATAATAATTAGTTGACAAGTCACATAAGAAAATTTAATGTTTTTTTAATTGTATCAAAAAATAATTATATACTTACTAGTGCCAACAATATATCTTCAACAGTTTCTCCAGAGAAACATTCTTTAACTATCTCCAATCTGGTTCCATGTTGTTAAAAAGTTATTGTTATGGCAAGCATGAAATCAAGAACAGCTTCTAATATAAGCTACATGTCTGGATCGTCCATATAAAATTCTTGATAAGCCATAATTATGTCTTAAAACCCGTAAAGTCTCTACAAAGACGATCGAGACTTTTCACAAATAATTTATATTAAGTATCGCGTGCGCACACACACACATATATATATATATATATGAGATTTTTTACATATATTTTATATATACCTGCTTATAGCACTAGATTGTTTCAGGTTTGGTTTGCCTATAAATTTGCTAATAAGCTGAGAAATTTCAATTGTTTCTGACGGAGCCACCTCGCTTAATGCATTTTCCAGCAGTCGGAGATCCTATATCATAATTATTTTTAAAAAAAATTAGGAAAATATATATTCGGTATAAAACCATTCAATTAATTAATGATATTAATTTTATAAAATCTTCATAGATTCCATGCATCAAAGTTAAAATAAAGGAAAATGTTAACATAGGTACCTTGGAACAAACAAAATGAGTTGCTAACCCACATGCAATCATTTCCGCTCCATCTATTCGTGCTCCAGTAAGCCCTAAATATTCTCCTGAAAAGATAAATGAAGCGGATAATTATAATATCGATACATGTGTGAGAGAGTCACCACTAGACCATTTGAACTCTATAGAAATGCATGTATTCTCTAAAGCGAATAATCATAATACAGATTTTTGTACACGAATATATCTAATAGTTGAAATTTTACATCCTGGAGAGAGAGAGAGATTTACCGAGATATCCTGGGAGTCTAGAAAGGAAATAAGTTTCCCCAACATAAGATCCTATTGCTGCCTCCGGCATAGCAAGCACCTATATATACATTTTCAGATGAAAATTTAATCAAAATATTCTGAAAATTCTAAGAACATCCATGGTTTATGGTTATATATGTTATGTTTAATTTTCATCGATATAAAATCATTTTTTGTAAAAATGAAGTATATATACATACAGTATTCTCTGTGACTATCTTGAACCGAGCTGGCATGGACACTCCAGCTCCACCACCCATCACCATTCCATCAATAAGTGCAACCTTAAATTAATAGTTATTATTAAATGGACTAATTGCACAAACGTCCCTTGAGTTTAGGTATAATTGCATGTATATAGAATTTTTACCCATAATTGCACAAACATCCCCTATAATTAGTTGACTTCGTTAAATCTAACCATTGACCACAATTTTAACCAAAAAATAACCAAAGTGCCCCTAGTTACCTATTTTATTATTAATTATATATATACTTTTTTTTTGACAATTTATATATATACTTAAAATAATAATTATATACAGTACTTAATTTATTTATTTAACAATTTTTATAATCCATTTTTTACATTTTTATAATCCATTTTTTTAAATAAATAAATTAAGTATTATATATAATTATTATTTTTAAGTATATATGTAATTATTTTTTAAAATATATATATAATTATTTTCTTAAGTATATATATAATTATTTTTTAAGTATATATATAAATTGTCAAAAAAAAAGTATATATATAATTAATTATAAAATAGGTAACTAGGGACACTTTAGTCATTTTGGTTAAAATTATGGTCAATGGTTAGATTTAACAAAGTCAACTAATTACAGGGATGTTTATGTAATTATGGGTAAACATTCCATATACGTGCAATTATGCCTAAACTCAGGGGTGTTTGTGCAATTAGTCCTTATTAAATCATATAAATGAATTATATTTACGTTAATATATATTTTAACGTAACTGTGTTTATATTTACCAGTGGCTTCTTATACGTAGCAACCAAATACTCCAGGGTAACATATTTCTTGAAAAAACTTGCACCAAAACTCCAATGTCCTGATTTGTCAATTAACCATCCAAGTAGAATAATAAGCATACATATACTAGCAAAGAATCAAGAAGGATTGTATCTTATCAGAGCCGGTAATTCTTTTTGTATTAATTATCAAGTCTGTTAATTATTTAGAATCTCGTATGAAAAAAATACGTGGATCCCGTATCTAAAACATGTGGTTTAGGTGTAATTATACAGTCACCTGCGGTCATAAAATTATACAATGCTACAACATCTCCTCCAGCACAAAATGCTCTTCCAGTCCCCTGTAGGTGAAAAATAATTGGATTGATCATATCCTAAATTTAAAATAGTTGAAAGAAAAATCATATTAATGAAGTAATTGTTTGTTGCTTACCTGAGATTTGACAATTTACGCTCAGAAAACAACTTTATCAAAAATTAACACTCACCATCATGTTTTAGTGTTGAGTGTTACATTTAAGGGAAATGATATCTACGTCCCTTTCTCATTTGCCTTTCTCACTCATCACCTGACACATATATACTCTCTAATTTAATAAAAAACTCTCACTTTTTACTGCAAAACTTGTTTATGTTTTTATCCTTTATTAATATGCACACCCGCTTGAATAATAAAAAAAAAAAAAAACCTTTTTTTTTCTTTCTTTCATAAAATTTGTTGTATTTGCACCATAAAAACTATGAACAAAAAGAGTATATTACAGAGCATTATAAAAAATATTATGTTTCTGTAATACACATGTAGGACTTATATTTTTTGATTGTGGACTTCCAAAAAATAATTATGGATGTGGTCTTGTAGGTGGGATTTTCTGAATTGAAAGAAACATTAAGAGGAGACTTGAACAACAACAACGTAAAAAAAAGAGGGAGGAGAGAGAGGCTACTTTTTATTATTATTATTATTATTATTAATTTGGTTGAGAGAAAAATAAAAAACTTAAATAGGCCAGAGTTGTTATTTGGTAGGTATTGGGTTAAGTTAAAGAAAAAAAAAACAAAAAAATGTGAGAGATAGAAACAGTCATAGGAAAGTCGTTTGGTATTAATAAAGGATAAAAACATAAACAAACTTTACAGCAAAAAATGAGAGTTTTTTATTAAATTAAAGAGTGTATATGTGTCAAATGGTAAGTGAGAAAGACAAATGGGAAAGGTAGATAACATTCCCCTACATTTAATTGTTGACTTTTTTAAAATTCTAAAAAGACAAAACTATTCCTGACACCTATAATTAAAAAATAGTAATTTAAGAAAAAAAGTATCAATGATAATGAAAAAGAAAATAGTTATAAATATCTACCTTCAGTCTCTATATGGATGGTTGAGATCCATTAATTTTTTATTTCTTGAAAAAATAAAAAATAAATGAAAAAGAAATAGATCTCTAACCATCCATCACATAGATATAGATGATGGAGATTCATTCGATTAAAAAATTTTTAAATTAATTTATATAAGAGGAGATTTAATAAAAATTTGAAAAAAAAAAAAAAAAGAATCACCAATCTGAACTTTCTCCTTTTTAAAAGCATTTTCAAAAAATCTCCGCCGTCCATCTCAAAGATAGGCGGTGGAGATCAATTGTTTTTTAAAATTTTGAATTTTTTTTTAATGAATGAATTTACACAATCTATCCTTTTTTTTTTTTTTTTCAATTTTTAATTTTATTAAAATAAAGGTAAATAATAAAAAGGTCTTATTATCCATCAAAGTGTCCAAATTAACACTACAATTTGGTTAGACTCTAACGATAAAAGATGTAGGAGTCAATTTTTGATAAAGTTTTTTTTTTCCTGAATATAATCAAATTGTCTAACTCCAGGTAGATATTAGATAGACAGAAATTACTTCCTTTTATAAGAAATTAGAACCAGTATTTGTTGAGATATATATATATATATATATATATATATATATATTTTGCTTCATCAATAATAAATATATATAATTCTAACCTTCAAAATCACAAGTCTAACTTTAGAATCATTTTCATAGATTTTCAATCTGTTCATCAGTTGAGAGAGCTGCCAACAATACAAAATAAATCAGAGTTGATATATATTGCAAAATAATCAGGTGCGAGATTTCGTACGTTTTTTTTTTTTTTTCAAATTTCGATTTTCATTTATACATATCAAATTTAAAATCGTTCATTATGTATCGATGTAAATTAGTATCTCGTATGAAAAAAATGTGCAGATTCTCACACTTGAAACCCGATAAACTATGATCAATAAAAACAACAAAACATGTAGGATCTTGAGATAATTTATGTATATTTTGTGTATATATATATATATATATATATATAATATTGGATTTTGTGGATATTATATTATACAAGAGATCATCAAAATTTATTATTGTGAACATTATTGTCTTATAAAAAACAATTTGGGATTTGTATGGTCCCATAACAATCAATCATTATATTAATCATATCAGATTATATTAACATTTAAATTCTTATATGCATAGTTAAAGGTTGATTTTTTTTATTTATTATAAAACATAAAATACGAAAAAAAAATAAAATAAAAAAAATAGTTTAATTGCCTAAAATATATAAAGAGAAAGAGATCGGTAGTTAACCATTTCATAAGTGAGGGCATTCAACTTGTGTGGTCTGTTTAATATCACTTTCTTCACCATTGAATTTCCTTGAAATGCTACCTACATCATTCATATAATAGATCAATACACAAGTATATAATAATTCTCTACTCATGAGAGTCTTAACAAAAAATTTCAAGAATGTTATTAAAACCATAAAAGGGTAAAGCTGGAAACACCAATCAGAGAGAAAGGCAAGAGAAACAGAACACATAAACACCTTTACTTTTCATTAATTTTGTTAGTCAATTACATGAAGAAATTAAAGAGAAGTTATCAAATAAATACATATGCATGTAGACGTACACGTACCTGAACAACTTCTCTGTTGTCAAGGAGATCCATCAGAGAACTATTTATAATTATAGATTTATAGTCTTGTATTACTATCCTGGAAAGGGTTTTTGAAATATGACTGTAAGTGTAAGCCAACCTCTGTATTTATATATGCGGATCTGTTAACTTTTCAGGAAAATTTTGAGATAAATCTAGATGACAATAATTTTTTATATATATGCCGTGGCAATGCGGCATTCTGACATAACAACAGTGATGTCATAGTTGAGGAATTTGTAACATCAGCCTACTAAAGTATATGCTAGAAATAGATATATAATCCGTTTTGATTTTTTATTTATTTTAAGTTTTATACTATTATATAAATTGGGAGTTTTTTTGGGTAGAGAAAGGACTCGAACCTGTAACCTTATGATACAGATGTGAAGGGTTTTGAGTTACATATACAGTATTGTGTGATATGAGTTTTTAATACGATTGATTATTCATATCATATAATATAATTTAAATAAATTAGATGTATAAAATCATGACACCAAAACAATTTTTACCATTAATGGAGATCCCTTTTTTTTTTTTTTTTTTTTTCAGACCTCCAACTATAGAGTTGAAAATCTGATCAAACCTCCATTGATTGATCATGATCAATCAATGGAGGTTTTTTTAAAAGAAATATGCAGAGAAAAAACGAGGATGAAAAAAATAATTAAAGGAAAAAGTATCCCTTGCCATAATTGAACTCAAATTATTATTGTTGTCTAACCCACGAAGCACTCAATAAAGAGTGGTGCCGTTAAATTTTTGGACTCATGCATAAAACCACGACACCGAAACGAGAGAATTTTGCATGCACCCGGTGCATTGCACCCATCCAATGGGTGCATTGCCATGTGGCAAGGACAACCAATCAAATGAGTACTATATGCCACGTGGCATGTACCCATTGGTTAGGGTGCATACAAGATTTTCTTCACCGAAACAGTTTTTACTATTGAGTAATGCTAGACATTTCAAATTTTTTTCTTTAATTCTGTCCCAAATGATGTGGCACGTGAGGTGTCAACATCTTATGAATCATGAGATTATGCGGTGACTGAACAATATATTACTTATCTTATCTTATCTTATGTATATATTACATCTCAATTTCCATTGACTTGAACCGATTGGTTTACAATGATATATCTATAAACACCCCACTTCCCAAAAACCCTAAATTTATATAATATAATATTGTACTTCAAATATATATATATATATACAAACGGGGTCGCGGCACCGCCGTGGTTGCGTAGAACAAAAAAGAGAAAAAACACGTGGGCCCCTTATATTTATTACGCGGGTCCCATGTGTTTTTTCATTTTTTTCTTCTACAGGACCGCGGCGGTACTGTAACCCCAATTGTATGTAGCAAAGCCCATATATATATATATATATATATATATATATATATATATATATATACAATAATTTTCAAGTCAGCACCCCCTCATTGTATTACTATCAGAATCTTTTAATGAAAACTACATGCACTTGTCAAAGCATCTTTTAAATCCAATGGTTTTCATTAAAATGTGATGATAGTAATACAATGAGGGGGTGCTAACTTGAAAATTATTGTATATATATATAAAGAAAAGAGTTCTTAAAATTTCTAGCACTCTTTCCAAAGCCATTTGTGGAAAAGTCACCCAATTAATAAGTTTTGTAAAAATAGCACCAATTAAGGTGATCTGCCAAAATTGCCCCTAATCTCTCTTTATCTCTCTCTTTCTTCCTTTCTCACTTTCTTCCTCTTTCCTCTTTTTTTTTTTTTTCAAAAACCTCCATTGATTCCATCAATGGAGGTCGGACAGACCTCAAATGGAGGTCGAATGGAGGGCGAAAGACCTCCAATGGAGTCGAAATGACCTCGACTTCCATTGGTGGTCGATGAAGAAGAAGATTAAAAAAAAAAAAATCTGGAAATAAGTCTCGGGTATTTTGAAATAAGTCTCGAGTATCTGAAATAAGTCTCGGGTAGTTGGAAATAGCTTGAAATAAGTCTCGGGTGACCTACCCGAGACTTATCTCTAAATACCCGAGACTTATTTCCAAATATCCGAGACTTATTTCCAGATTTTTTTTTTTTTAATCTTCTTCTTCATCGACCACCAATGAAGGTCAAGATCATTTCGACTCCAATGGAGGTCTTTCGCCCTCCATTCGACCTCCATTTGAGGTCTGTCCGACCTCCATTGATGGATCAATGGAGTTCTTTGAAAAAAAACAAAGGAGAGAGGAAGAAAGGGAGAGAGAGGAAGAAAGAATAAGTGAGGGCAATTTGGGCAGATCACATACTTTGGTGCTATTTCTACAAAACTTATTAAGTTGGTGATATTACCACAAAACCAATCCAATTTTGTGCTATTTCTCTCTATTTCCTCTAAAGAAAATAGGCTTTTTTAGTCAAAAATTAAGAGACATTATTGTTTTTAGCCAACATTATCATTTTTATTGTTTCTATCCATTCTTTGGCTGTGAATACCTAAATGCCCCTATTTTTTTTTCTTTACCTCTTCTCTCTCATTTTCTGCGAAACATTTTTTTTTTTGTTCTTTCTCTCTCTCACGCCTTCTCTCTCTCTCTCCTCCCTCTCTCCTCTGTCTTCTCTCTTTCTCTCCTCTCTTCTCTTTCTCTTTCTCGTTTTTTTTCTAAGTTTTTTAAAAAAAAAATCAGATTTTTTTTAAACAAAAAATTTTAGATTTGGTTTTTTTCGCTAACAAAATTTCCAGATTTCATTTTGTTTAATTTTTTTTTTTTTGGTTGTGTTTAAGTTTGGGTTGTGGTTGTGGTTGTGTTTAATTTTCAGATTTTATTTTTTAATTTTTTTGTTTCAGATCTCGTTTTTTTTCCATGTTTTTTAAAAAAATTCAGATTTTTTTTTTAAACAAAAATTTCAAATTTGGTTTTTTTGCAAACAAAATTTCCGGATTTCATTTTTTTTTTTTTTTTTTTCAGATTTTGTTTTGTTCAATTTCCATATTTGAGGGTGGTGGTTGTTTTTATGAACGGTGGGAGTTATGTTTGGGTTTGGGTTTTGGTTTTGTTTTTAAAAAAAAAATCATATTTTTTTTAAACAAAAAATTTCAAATTTTATTTTTTTCAAACAAAATTTCCAGATTTCATTTTGTTTAAACACACCAGACCACCAATTAAACACACCATGACAACCCAATTAAACACACCAGGGATGACCAATTAAACACACAAGGTGTAAACCAATTAAACACACTAGGTGTAAATCAATTAAACATACCAGACTAATTAAACACACTAAGTGTAAATCAGTTAAACACACCAGACTAATTAAACACACCGGGTGTAAATCAATTAAACACACCAGGGCAACACAATTAAACACACCACGACAACCTAATTAAACACACCAAGATAGACCAATTAAACACACTAAGACAACTCAATTAAACAAACCAGGTCTAACACAATTAAACACATCTAGGAAGAAGAAGAAGAAGAAGATGGAGGTCTAGGAAGAAGAAGAAGGAAAAGAAAAAGAAAATAGAGAAAAAAACAACTTTTCCGGGAAGAAGAAGAAGAAAAAGAAAAAAATAGAGAATTATATATATATATATTTAGGAGGGCAATTATGTCCCAAAAGTGGATATTTTGACTAAAACAATAAAAATGATAATTTTGGATAAAAACAATAAATCCACTAATTTTTTTAGCTAGTTTTAAAGTTCATATATATATATATATATATATATTTATATATACAGCAGTGTTCACATGAGTTCACACTCATGGATTTTATGAGTACATTGGATATGAGTCGTTAGATTCAATTACTTTGACTTAATTAAGTCAAAGTCAAAGTCAAAGTAATTGAACCTAACGACTCACATTCAATATACTCATGTATTTATATAAGTGCGCACTCATATGAACACCATGTATATAAATATATATATATACATATATATATCTTCATTGCCATAAGAACTTGGGTGGTGTAGTGGAATGTAAGTGCATCTTTAGGTATGAGGGATTTACCATTTAGTCAACCTTATCTTATTAGATCAACTGAGAATCTAAATCCATAAATGTTACGTGAAGGGTGGCTGAGTGGCTGGTCATGCTGAGGTGGCAGATTTTAAAGTTGCATTTAAGTATATCTTATTAGGTAGCAAGTCATATCAATGATACTATTTGTAATTATTGCGTCGATCTAAACTTTAATATCTCTTACTTATTGAATTGAACTGATTAGTTGTCGATGGATAAACATATTGATTGCCATAAGAACTTGGGTGGAGCAGCGGGATACACGGCCATCTTTACTGTGATCTTCCAGGTGCTGTCTGGTTTGCTCTGCTTTTGGCTTACTCCTTTGAATAAAGATTAACTGTTTAAAAAAAAAATCTTTATTGTGATCATAATATCTAAGTATTATTACCTTTCAATTGTATTTACTGTTTCCATTTTATCTAGAGCCATTTACTAATTGAGAATGCAAATTAAAGAAAATCAAGTTTCTTTAAAAAGAGAACTTTAACTTCTTTTTTATACAGGGTCACATAACTTGATTCACAGTCGATTTTAGTAAACATGTATATTAAGTTCTCTATTTCTCATAATAATTCTCGATTAGTAAAAGTACCTAGCGTTTACTCGGAATAAAATCTTGGGTGTATATATATACTGTTACAATCCTGTCTAGTTGCTTTTGAACTTGTTTTATTTGCATTAACAGCAACTAATGATGCACTCAAAACGAGCAACGGGAGAGGCGAAAACACAAACACTGGAATCCTATTTTCAGAGGTTTGTTATCTTTTTTATTTTTATTTTTGTTATGAAGCTGAGTGTATGTAACTATGTAAGTAGGTTACTTTTAAATTAAGAAAATATTTTTTTGACGGTATATATTTATCCATCTATCTAGAATATATATTTTTTTGAAATTTTTGTTATTGGTAGGATTCGAACCGTTCACTTAGAGTTATTTGCCCAATATTGTTATTATATTAAATAAAAAAAGTCCAATTTTATGCATTCCTCTTTAACTTAGGAGAAAAACTTACATGAGATGGCCTCACGAGTGTGCCATGTGGCAATTTTAAATTATAATTTTATATTTTCAATATAAATGATACACTTTGACGGTCTTACCAAGTGTTAATGAGACCGTCCCATACAAAATTTTCTCTTAACTTAGAAGAGAAAATATATCCCCCTTAAGATTTGGTTTCCTAGTTCTTGTAAACTAGTCTAATCAATATATATATACTTGTTTAATTTTATTTTATTTTTTCTAGTTTTTCACTTAAACAATTTCATTCCTACCACTACAACTGAATTCTTCAATTCATCTATCCGAATAATTTCAGGTACGAGATTACAAATTAATAAATATTTTAGGTTTTTTTACATTTGTTATTTTCTTAGGTTATTATTTATTAATATGATTTCTTTAATGAATTCTTTTTTCAAAAAATATATATGATTTTGCTACATTTATTATAATTTTTTTTTAATGTTTATTTATTTAAATTAGTTTGAATTTTTATTTATTTGATTTTTAGATGAGAAACCCATCGACAATTGATGGATTTTTCAAAAGAATTAAAACCTCATAAACCTTATAATTAAACATAAATAAAAAATAAAAATAAAAAAAGACCGGCTAATGAGAGAAACACCCTACAAATTTATATATACGTGGATTAGTTCGATATTTATATAATGCTCCTTTATTTTTATTTTTTCCTATAGCACTTACAACTTTTAATAATATCATGATCATTTCAAACAAATGCTAGCTAGCTAGTCCATTACATGAAAGAAAGTGAATAAAAGAAAATAAAAGATGAAGTGGTCATCAAAGAAATACATGTGTATTCCTGAAAATTTTCTCTGGCGTCAAGGAAATCTATCAGAGAATCATATATTATAATTAGAGTAATATATATCTTGGAGCTATCAAAGGGTTTGTGGAATATGATTGTAAGACGTCCTTCGTATTTATATATATGCCAATTCGTAGCCAGACAGGAAGAAAAAAATCAAATACTTGTATGCATCGTCATGCAGGGTGCATCTCTCACCATGCATGATCTCGACATGTGGCAAAATTTGTCGAAATTTTTCGTATTGCCAAATCATGGTGGGAGATACAACATGCATGAGGTGCAGGGTAGTTTTCTCTCGGAGACAGATGTTGACGGAACAGTTGTAGGCATTCAAGTGCATACAATTATTGGTTTTTAAGTTGATGAAAGTTTGGCAATAACGAAACAACAAAAAAATCCGTCCTAGTAGTTTTCAGTATTATAACATAACCAGTTATGTCAACAGATAGAAAGGGACCTTTCCTTTTAGTACTTCCTTGGATGGGAGGGGAAAATTTAAATTCCAATTCCAATAAGAATTTAACTCCCGTTTTCTATGTGGAGTCCACCTAACTTATTGATTCCTAAACTTTTTAGTAAAAACAGTAATGATAAATCAAGAATTTAAGTTCTCTTTCTTTCGTAAGAATTCCCGATTAGTAAACGCGCCTCTAGTGTACATTTACTTGGAAGGAAATCTTAGATACATCGAAAATGCTTATATACTATTATGATCAAGTCATGTAATAAAATTTATCACATGGCATCGTCGTTTGAGAGATCAATGGTTTAAAAATCAATGAGAGAGGCCTCTCCTGCAACTACCGCATTTTGTATTAGAAAACATATAGATATATATAATATATACATATACAACAATGGTACGAAACAACAAAAAAATCCGTCCAAGTAATTTTCAGTATTATAAACATAACCAATTATGTCAACAGATTATATTAGACGTCTGTGAGATTGATGATGCTTGCATATGCTTGTGGATGAAATCGATCGTTTGATGATGTTGGGTACATGTACATCTCTCTAGATTGCAAATCATGTCAATGATACTCTTAGCAATGTTATTAGTTAACAAAATATTCAAAAACAAAATTCACATACAAACATTTTATAATTTAATACACTCTAATACGTACAAAATATCACCAAACAAAGGATTGTAATGAATAATATAGTCTAATCCAATACAATCCGATTCCGTTTAACCTAATACAATATAATACAGTTTAGTGTGTCAAACATGCCCTTAGTGTGGATATGAGAGTCATACCACTGAGCCAACCTTATCTTATGATTCTTATCTTGTCTTGTCACTTGTCAAGTTTGTCGTATGGAAGATAGATGTATGATGTATTTCACGGTATCTAAGTATTAAGCATTTATTTTAATTGGGAATACAAATCAAAAGGAATCAAGTTCCATTAGAAATAGAATTAAGACTTAAAAATAATAATAGTAAATAAATCAAATCAAGAAAGGGACCTTACCTTAGTTCCTTGGATAGTTTGATGGGAGGGGAAAATTAAATTCCATTTCCGGTAAGAATTTAATTCCCATTTTCTATGTGGAATCCACCTAACTTTTTGATTTCTAAACGTTTTTGGTAAACATGGTAATGATAAATCTAGAATTAATTAATTCTCTTTCTCTCATAAGAATTTCCTATTAGTAAACGCATCTCTAGTGTACATTAACTTGGATGGAAATCTTGGATACATCGAAAATGCATATATCTAACCATTCATTCATTTTGAAACTTTTAAGACTTATTTTTCTCATATCTTAGATTACAAGTAAATGAATGGTTAAATATTGAAGTCTGGAATTTAAAGTATTTTAGCCTTACCCTTTTGTTTTAGAAAAACACCTTCTTTTTTTTTTTTTTTTTTTTTTTTGTTCTAAAAGAAATTTAAGTTGTTTTTTAGTCTCAAAATGTATGGATGGCCATAAGCATTATTTGGACAAATGTTTTTATATATTTTTTTCATTCCATATAGTCCTTCTGTTATACTTTTTAAAGTCAAATACTACTTTTTTGTTATTATTATTATTATATTAATATACTAAGATAGTATATAAAATAGTTCCAAACACACCATATATTATTTTCATTGTAATTTTAGATGTTTTATACCAATAGTGTGATTGAAATCATCTATTCCAAACTTAAAGTGTATTGAAAAGTGTTTTAGTACCATCAAACAAAAAAGTTAACCGTGTTATGTCCCCATCCCTCAATTTCGAAATATTGAGGTGAAGAAGCACGAACAAGAGAAGAAAAATATCTCTGTATTGATAATCTGTTATCTTACATTACAAGCTCACTAGCTCCTATAAATACCAGAGTTAGTTGTAACTAACCAAGGAACAAACCAATCATGTAATTACACGTCATTGACTAAGTAACTAATTAACTAATTACATTTCCTAATACTCCCCCTCAAGATGTACTGTAAATGTCCTTAACAGACATCTTGGATAACAGAGGAAATAAAAGAGAAGAAGGCAAAGGCTTAGTAAACACATCAGCCAATTGGTGTTGAGACCGAATAGGCAGCAACTTAATAAGCCCATGAGAGACCTTATCACGAATGAAATGGCAATCAATCTCAATATGTTTAGTCCTCTCATGGAAAGTTGGATTAGAAGCAATATGAACAGCAGCCTGGTTGTCACAAAACAGAAGTGCAGGAGAGGAGACCTTAACCTGGAAATCACAGAGAAGTTGATGAAGCCAAACCAGCTCACTAGCTGTGGAAGCCAATGCTCTATATTCAGCTTCAGCAGAAGATCGAGAAACTGTGGCTTGTTTCTTGGCTTTCCAAGATACCAAAGAGTCCCCAATGAAGACACAGAAACCAGTCACTGACCTCCTAGAATCAGGACAGGATCCCCAATCAGAATCCGAAAAAGCTTTTAATTGTAAGCCAGGTGAAGTATCCGAAAAAACATTCAAAGAAGGAGAACTATTAGAAGAAAAGAAGAGCCCTTGACCAGGTTTGTTCTTAAGATATCGAAGTAGGTGATGAGCTGCTTGGAGATGAGGGTCTCGAGGCTGAGATAGGAATTGACTCAACTTGTGCACAGCAAAAGTGATGTCTGGTCTGGATAATGTGAGGTAAATAAGTCGACCAATGAGCCTCCTATAAACTGAAGGATCAGGCAGAAGAGCACCATCAAGAGCACTAAGATGAACATTAGGATTCATGGGAACAGCAACAGGTTTGCAAGCAAGATTTCCAGTGTCCTCAAGAAGCTGCAAGGTGTAGTGCCTCTGAGACAACACAATTCCAGCTGAAGAACGAGCTATCTCAAGACCAATGAAGTATTTCAGAGGCCCAAGATCCTTGAGCTTGAACTGGGAATGAAGAAAAACTTTGACAGAATTGACCACCTGAGCATTCGGACTTGTGATGATAATATCATCAACATATACAAGGAGGGCAACAAAGGAATCTCCAGTTCCTTTAGTGAACAAGGAATAATCACTTTTGGATTGAGCAAAACCGAATTGAAGAAGAGAATGAGAGAACTTTGAGTACCATTGCCTAGAAGCCTGTTTTAGGCCATAGATAGATTTGTTAAGTTTGCAAACAGGTTTCCCACCCTGCAAATCAGCATTCCGAGCACCATAGTAACCAAGAGGCAAATCCATATAAATTTCCTCAAATAGATCCCCATTTAGAAATGCATTATTCACATCTAGCTGAGTCAAATGCCACTTGTTGTTGGCAGCAAGAGCAAGAAGCACCTTCACAGTCACAAGTTTAGCTACCGGAGAAAATGTTTCAATGAAATCAAGCCCCTCTTGTTGTGTGTAACCCTTAGCCACTAAACGTGCTTTGTGCCTTTCAATAGTTCCATCAGATTTGTATTTGATTTTGAAAATCCATTTGCATCCAATGGAGTGTTTTCCTTTCGGTAGAGAAGTAATGGACCAAGTGTTGTTGGTTTCCATAGAATCAAGTTCTACTTTCATTGCAGCCCTCCATTCAGGATACTTAACAGCCTGATGGAAGAATTGTGGTTCATAATGTGAGGAAACATTTAGGATGAAATTCTTGTAGGTAGGGGACAAAGCTTGATAGGATAAAACACCATTTAGGGGATAGGTAGTGGAACAAACAGGAGAAGAAACGTCCTGTTGGGACACAAAACTGCAATGAAAATCCTTGAGGTATGAAGGAGGTTGAGGCACTCTAGAAGATTTTCTGAGATGAGGAATAGCTGCGTCAGATTGAGTAAGAGAAGATGGTGTTGGTAAAACATCAACAGCATCAACAGCAGCAGAAGAAGAAGGAGCACGGTCTGAGATGAAAGTCTCAGAATCTGGAACAGCTACAACAAAAGGAGGACTAGCCTCTAAAACGGAAGGAAGTGAATCAGATGGTGAAGGTAGTAAAGTAGACTGTACCACTGATGTAGCAGGAAGAGGAAGAACAAGGTCTGGAAAAGGGTCAACTAGATTGTCTGATGCAACAACAGTATGAAAAGGGAAGATTTCTTCATGAAAAACCACATCCCGAGAAACAAAAACTTGCTTTGTTTGAATATCATAAAGTCTATAACCCTTAATGCCAGGAGGATATCCAATGAACACACCAATCCTAGATCGTGGATCGAATTTTGTCCTATGAGCAGTAAGAGTAGAAGCAAATGCCAAGCAACCAAAAGCCCTGAAGTGAGAATAATCAACATTTGTCTGATATAAAACCTCAAAAGGAGACTTATGATGCAAAATAGGAGTTGGAGTCCGATTGATTAAAAATGTGGCAGCCAAAACACACTCATTCCAGAATTTAATAGGAACCCGAGACTGAAAATATAAAGCCCTGGCAACATTAAGCAAGTGCTGATGCTTCCTTTCCACTACAGAATTTTGTTGTGGTCTTTCCACACAAGAGAATTGGTGCAAAACTCCAATTGAGCTGAAAAACTCAGAAAAGACCAGTTCCGGTGCATTATCAGATCGAAACACCTTGATCTTGGCACCGAACTGTGTGTCAATCATCTTAAAAAATTTTGGTATTATGGAAGTAACATCAGACTTGTGCCTGAGAAGGTAAATCCATGTAAACCTAGAACAATCATCCACCAAAGTCAAGAAATATCTGAAACCATTATAAGAGGAAACATGGTAAGGTCCCCAAACATCACAATGCACTAAATCAAAAGGAGATTGAGACAAATGATTGTGAGAATCAAATGATAATCTTCGCTGTTTTGCAAGAGGACAAATATAACAAGGTGGAGCCTTATTTAACATAGAAGTATCACAATGTAATTGAGATTTTAAGCTATCTAATCTCTTAAAAGAGATGTGTCCAAGTCTATTATGCCAAACTTGAGCAGAAATGTTATTAACATAAGCTGAAGACACCGAATTCAAGATTGCAGCATCAAGAACATATAGATCCTCTTTCCTCTCACCCCTGCCAATCGTCCTCTGGTTGCACAAATCCTGAATTTCAAAGTGATCAGGAAGAAACTGAATTGTAAGCGTAGTCCCAGAGGTTAGAGCACTAACAGATAACAAGTTAAACTTGAATGTTGGTACAAAAAGAACATCCTTAAGAACCAAGTCTGGACTGATCCGAACATCACCAGCAAGACTAACTGAAATTCTTGTATGATTGGGGAGAGTAATAGAGGAATTCTGGATGTGATGCAAGGAAATAAATGCAGAAGCAATAGCACAAATATGTTTTGTTGCTCCAGAATCTATTAGAGTTCAAATTCTGGAAAAAATTGCTTGGAGAACTCTGATCTGTCTGCATAGCATAACCAGAAACTTGATTGACAGAGTTAGAACCAATAGTGACAGAGTTAGAACCAACAGTAGAGTTGTAGTTGTCACGAGTTTTTGGTTTATATCCAGGAGGATAACCGTGAATCTTAAAGCACCTGTCAATAGTATGACCATGGATTTTACAATGAGTACAATAAGGTCTGCCTTTCCTCTGACCTTTATAACCAGATCCATCATTGAACTTCTTATCAGAAATATCTACTTTAGCAGCAAAGGCCATGGTATTAGAAACATCAGAACCACTGCTAGCAGGAATACCAACCTTTCTTTGATGTTCTTCTTGAGAAATCAAGGCAAAAACACAATTAATGGGAGGAAATGGATCCATTAAGAGAAGCTGACCCCTAACTTGAGAAAAAGAGTCATTCAATCCCATAAGAAAAGACATTATGTGCTCCATCTGATAATGAGCATTCATTTCTTTAACACCTCCACATGTGCATTTGCCACAAGAACAAACAGGTTTATAGTTACTCAATTCTTCCCAAATAGTTTTGAGTTTTGTGAAATAATTGCTAACAGAACTCTGATCCTGAGTAAGATTCATCAATTCTCTTCTTAATTGAAAAATTCTTGGACCATTTTTCTGTTGAAACCTATCTCTAAGATCAACCCAAATTTCATGAGCAGACTCAGCATAGATAACACTAGCAGAGATATCTTTAGAGACAGAGTTCAGAATCCAAGATATAACAACATTGTTGTTCCTAGTCCAAGAAGCAAGAAGATTGAGATTAGTACCTTCAGGTTTGGTGATCGATCCATCAATGAACCCTAATTTGTTTTTCACAGATAATCCAATCAGCATTGCTCGACTCCAAGAGGCATAGTTATCTCCTGTCAGCAATTGCGAAACTAGAACAACACCAGGATTATCAGAGTGATGGAGGAAATAGGGACTAGATCGATCTGCAGTCGAAGATCTGGAATTTGAGTTGGAATTTAACACAGCATCATCTGCTCCAGTTGAAATCGTCATCGCAATCGAAGTTGAAAAGAAGCGAAAAAGAGATGAATGAAGAAACTAAATCACACCGAGAAACTTAATAGCTCAATCAATGGTGGATCGCAGCAGAGAGAGAGCAATCTGCTCTGATACCATATTGAGGTGAAGAAGCACGAACAAGAGAAGAAAAATATCTCTGTATTGATAATCTGTTATCTTACATTACAAGCTCACTAGCTCCTATAAATACCAGAGTTAGTTGTAACTAACCAAGGAACAAACCAATCATGTAATTACACGTCATTGACTAAGTAACTAATTAACTAATTACATTTCCTAATACGAAACGTTAATCTAGTTATGTCTTCCTCACCCAATTTCGAAACCTTAATCGAGTTATGTTCCCTTCTCCCAATCTCAAAACTTTAATCTGTCTCCTTTCCCCAATTTTCGAACTTATAATTGTAATAGTTCAATAAAAATAACAGAAGATAGTGAAGTGCCTAAAGCAATGAAATCCCATAAAACACTTTTTTGACACGTAATATGGCCCAAAATCTCTCTACTTGAGTTTGGATTTCTCCAAGATCTCTCTCCTTTGAAAATGTTACAATAAAATTGTATTCAACTTAAGTACATATTGTTTATACAATGAAGAAGATTACAAGATCAACAAACTATCCCAAAATGTACACCCCATTTGTTCAAAAATTCCCTTTTTTGTAATGATTACAAGGCTGGTAAAACGACCACCTAACATCCCCAAAAATCAAAATAAAAAAATTCTACTTAGTTGCTAAGCTTTTGAGATGAAATCTAGGAACATTGGAACCTGTGTGTGTAGATAGAGATGGAAAAGAACTACTTGGTGTATGCAGAATGTAGCTATATACAAGAACAAATGCATGCACATTTGTACAGACAATTATCGGTAATCGCGGTTAGTAATCTGCTGTTTTGTCATAAACAGCTCATGGGCACAGACCAATCTTGCCAACTTGTCATAATCCTGGTTTTGGATGATTTAAGTTTTCGACAGATACAGATTTGGTGAACTGTGATAATATACGAATGATCATGACAGAGAGATGGTTTCACCTTAAGATATGCACATGCATGCCACAGCAAAGCTTCAATCAAGAAAATGATAGAACAACGAATGACCAGCATATCAGCATTGCAAACAATTACACTCTGTAGTTGCAGAAACATTCTTACAAGTTACAACCACAAATCAAGTCATAATAATGTCGGAACCTATATTCAGTTTTCGAATGTTGGTCACCTAAATGGGACATACAAAGTATACATAATTGTCAAATTGCATGTATAACGAAAAAGAACACGCATTGGACAGAAACACACAGTATAGCTCCTCTATTGCTCATCTACCCTTCCAGATGTGTAGCTATTTTCTTTCTAAAACAATCTTGTGGGAAAAAGGAGGGTTACCAGAAGAATTGGTCCGAATATAGAGGAACGGGTAATTTTTTTCTCCATTTCTAAAGAATTGTGTGGATAAAAACAGTGAAAGAAACTTGTTACAAACCGTGCAGATCTGCTTTAAGAGTGATTACAGTTCGTCATGTGTTGGAACTACCTCATCTGTCAAAGTCAAATACAATAAACAACATTAATACAATAACTTTTTCAAACTAGTAACATGCATCGCTATTAACAAAAGATGTATTATGCAAGCTACATGGATGCCATGACCGAAGTGATAAGCTCATCTTGGATCTGTTTTTCGAAAATTAAAATTTAGTTTTCATCTGAAATCTTTTGCCAATTATGTTTGTTTCCTACTTAAATTTCTTACAGAAAGTTTCCATGAATAAAAAAGCTACAAGGAAGTTCCTCTCAGCATTTCCGTTCACTGTCAATATCAAGAGACCATTGCTGTAGCTAATGATGTTTTATATCAAAACACTGCTTTGTTATTTCTTATATGCAAATGATGATGGTCCAGACTAAGAGGGCTAATGCTCTGTTCCGCACTTCCGCTCTCGTGGAGATCGCAGCTTAGACAAACTAGAATATTCTACTAGAGTACTAGGCAATTGAAATGAAGATTTTGAGATTTCAAAAGGGAATAGAAAAGAATGATAAATTTAACAGAGAAAAGAAAGGGACATTCTATTATTATACTTGCATCAAAGAGAAACAATTATACTTGATACATTAAACATCACATTTAACTGTGAACGGCAAAACTGATTTATTCTCACTGGTATTATCCTGAATATGTGTTCCGGAATCTTTATCAAATCCACCGCCTAATATCACAAAAGTATACCTCTTCTTGAGTTACTTAAAGTCTTAAACAAGCTGATATTCTTCAATCTTTAAGATAGGAAACAATATAGTAGGAACAGAAGATACTATGATGCTCTCTCCGATCTCAGCAAAATGAAATGTGTACGAGTACAACGGATGCAGATATATCTAGAAATCAATAATGATGGTGCACATAACCCCAAGTCATATAATCCCAGTAAATATCATCGCAGTTTTATAAAGCACAAGCATGCGCAGATTCTACACATGTATGAATATCATATTAACTAAAAAGAGAATTGGAATCGATTGACCTGAGGACATCTCTTTAAAGAAAAATGACATTTCTCTTTGGGCTGATAGAGCAGATTCTGAACCATGAACGCAATTCTTTTCGGAATCCAGCCCACACATTGCTCTGACGCTTGACTATTTAAAATGAAAAAAATCATGAGGAAATTCAGAAAATTTGACAGTGAACAAACAATATCACGTCACTAATCCAAAATAAATCATCGTAAAATAAAGATTGAAATAAGAATTATGTAGCTAGCTAGGTAACTCTATCTCACAAGGCAATAGATATCGGTAGCAAAGCACAAAGTAGATCATAGTGGGAGCTAGATAACCTGTGGGGATGAGTAATTTTAGCCTTGCGTGCATCAGTTGGTCCAATTAAACCACGCCAATCAGCAATAGCATTTTCCTTCTCCAAAACCATAACCAACACTGGACCACTGATAAAAGTCAAGTCAAGCAAAAGAGAAGGAGAAACTAACTTTAATATAAATATAATATAATAAACTAGGCCACCATATATATCAACCCGAGAAGCAGAAACAAGTCCATTCGGTACTTTGAATGACCAGATTTATATAAAATTCTACATGACAATCAATTAAACAGCATCATATTTCAACTCATCAGCGTAACGACATAACAAATTCAAAAACGATGACTTTTCTTCACTTAGTAAAGTCTATCACCTAAGTTCCAACAGGCTTCGATAACTTCAGTAGAAATATCAAAATTGGGTGAACTTGTACTGTTAATTATTAATTAGTGCTGAAGATGAGTTATCAATTATCGTACTTATTTATAAGTGCAAGCTTCTCCAACATTTCAATGACTATTTAACAAATATTCACACATGGGAAACCATTATAGAGAAGATCAAATTAAGCATATGCAAATAAATGACTAATACTGAACTCGCTCATCTTAGGCCATTTATCGAAGGTACCTTGTCATGTATTTGATAAGACTACTAAAGAAGGTTCTTGAAGAGTGTTCTGCATTAAAGTTCGCCGCCTTCTCTTCATCAAGTTGAACAATTGTTTCCCTCAAAATGCTGAAACCAGACTCAAGAATCATCCTTTTGATCCCATCAGTGTAGTTACCAGACACTCCATCTGGCTTTATCAGAGCTAGTGTTTTCTCCTTTTCCACACTTCCCGCACTTGACGTCCTTGAAACAACACAAGCTCATATCAATTGATAAATTATCATGAAGTTGATTAACAGAATATTATCGTAATCGAGACACAACCCCAATTTCTATCAAATCCATGATTACATAGCTTGTTTTACCCTTCAATAACACACTCTCATTTTGTCTTAGAATTTCAATTTTTGTAATGTTAATGCATTTTTACCAAATTTTTCCATTTCACAGAATCTTAGCAACTTTTACACAGTTTCAAGAAAACCAATGCAAGAGAAATATAATCAATCAATCAATCACATTTTTGATTAACACAAATTATAGCAAAATAAAACCAAAATAATTCTCAAATTACAAACTTGATCAACAAATAGAATGCAAAATTATAGCACGCTTAAGCTCCAAATCTCAAATTTGATGCATAGTTGTATAAAAATCATTTGCATACTCAAATACCCATATCATGAAATCTTTTATACATCAAATTACAACAATTTTCTCTCTTATTTTCCTGCACTTTCCTAGCAACCAAACAAAAACTTCAGAAAATTACCTGCTGAAGAGGGAGACACAGAGCAAAACGAACAAGCAAAGAAATCTGAACCCACCAACACCAAGACTCATTTCTCTTATTACACTGCACAAAAACACAACAAAACACATAAAAAAGTGAGCTTTCTAAAAAAAATATATTATGGGTGCAAAAAAAACGAAAGCTACAAGCTTTTTCACAGGAACCAAACAAAGCCAGAGACTTGAGACCTGCACTGCAACTGCATGCAAGTTTTGAAATTGAAATTTTTGGATTTCTATTTATTTAGGACAGGAAGAGAAAGAGAGAGAAAAACGACATTGTTTCAAAGCTGATTCGCTTGTTTTGTGGGACAAAATGTGTCACTTTGTCTGAAGTGTTGTCCAATTGAAAGTCCAAGCTGCTTCATGTCTTTCTGACTTGGATCTTTTATATTTTATTTTATTTTTTTGTTTAATTTGATTCTTTTTTTAGAAATATTTTATTTTATCATTTTATAATCGTGTATTGTAATGAATTATTTTACTATTTTTCCCATATTTATAAAAATATTAGTCAAATTCAAAAAAAAAAAAAAAAAAAGAGTAATTAGCACAAATCTCCCCTCGAGTGTATGTGAATTTGTATGTTGCCCCATAAACTTTTTTTTTAGGCATTAAACCCCCTGAACTATCGCTTATTGGGTACTATTTTTCCTATATTTATAAAAATATTAGTCAAATTCAAAAAAAAAAAGAGAGTAATTGACACAAATCCCCCCTCGAGTGTGCCAATAAGCGATAGTTCAGGGGGTTTAATGCCTAAAAAAAAAGGTTTAGGGGACAACATACAAATTCACATACACTCGAGGGGGGATTTGTGCCAATTACTCAAAAAAAATTATTAGTAAGAATATGAAATATATATATATATATATATTTATTTATTTATTTATTTTAAATCCGATACCAATTGAATAAGAGATTTACCGGAATCTAGTTAGATCAATCTCAAAAGCACCTACTAAATCTCTAAAACAAGACCCAAAAGAAGGGTTTAGCTAGTCTTGAAATCCATTGAGATGAGGCTAGTCGGGCCCAGGTTAGTGTATCGGCCCATACAAAGTGGCACAATTTGCTAGCTTGGGCATGGACTCCATATTCATCTTCAAGCTAATTATTTGACAGTAACTCGAACTGCCATATTGTCAAACTAAATGAATGCCTTTCATTATCAAACTGTGGTAGACGGTGTTTGATCTAGTTGAGTTGATAGTTTTTTCTTTTATTTTGCCTTCTATTGAATTTGGGATGTTTTAAATCTTATTTTTCCTAACGAAAAAAATGTCTAGATATGAAGAAAAAATCTAAGTTTTAAATTAAAATTGTTCGAGTACGAGAACTATTTCTCCTATATATATATTTCCAACATTTTCTGATTATTTTTTATTTTTAAAATATAGAAAACTATTTTCCGTCTCTAAAACAATTCCTTTTTGTTCAAGTATGTTTCATTTTTCTTTATCATCGAGATTCATTAAATTTTATAAAAGTATTATATGAATCGTATGAATTAACTCAAGAAAATAATTTTTTTTGTACTTGAAAATTTTCTTTTAAATCAAGTAAATCATATCATAATCTCCCAAAACATATTTATTATAACACAAACTCCAAATTAACAACATGGTACATATTCAACAAGATGAGATAGTCTCAGTGGTAAGCCTCACACACCTATATCCAAAAGATTGTAGGCTTGAGTCATACCCTCTTATTCTTCAATCCCAAAATATTATAATAGTTAAATTTTAAAAAATAAATAAATAAATACATGTATGGTACATATTCAGTTCATTATTTGATTTGCTTTATAGTTCATAGTTTCGATGCCACATTATTGTCATGAACAAAGTTTGATCTTGGAGGAAGTTGTAAGGGTTCCCAATCGGCTTCATCCACTCTTCCGAAACATCGATCCACCATTTCTTCTTCAACTAGTTCTAACTTCGAAGGCTGCCACTGTTTTTAGAGAAACACCGACATTCAACCAAAAAAAAAAATATTAATAATGAGATCCAAACGGAAAACGATATAAGGTTAATCTACTAGTATATTATATTAATGTTCATACCTCTGGTTTTTTGCCTTTTTCTAAAAGTTTTGCTCTTACACCCTACGAGAAAAGTATATATTACATCAATAGATATAAGTTCACGAAAATAAGTATCATTAAGTGTATCATTTTAATTTTTTTTAATACATACCTTATAAAAATCATTACTCACGGTTCTTCGTATAACGTGACAAATTACGGTATATTCATGAAGCAAGCATCCCTCAAGATTTTGTCGTCGACCTTCCCTTATCTTATTCAAATATAAGAAGTTTTTGTTGGCATACAGATTAATTAATTAATTAGAAGTATGTATTTCCCAGTACTTCACTTTAAGTCAAAACCAAGAAAAAAAAATTAAACAAAGTAGAAAATCTTAAGATTAATTGAGTCTTTTTGTTACCGATCTAAGAAAAAGTTTGAGGCCAGTTGGTGCAGAAGATTTCATTGAATTTATTGCATCAGCTATCCACTTTTCTTCCCTTCCATTCTCTATTTGCATCTCCTGAAATATAATAATTAGTTGACTTAAATATTCTCCTGAAATAATATTCTCCTGAAATAATAAATGAAGCGGATAATTATAATATCGATATGTGTGAGAGAGTCACCACTAGACCATTTGAATTCTATAGAAATGCATGTATTCTCTAAAGCGAATAATCATAATACAGATTTTTGTACACGAATATATCTAATAGTTGAAATTTTACATCCTAGAGAGAGAGAGAGATTTACCGAGATATCCTGGGAGTCTGGAACGGAAATAAGTTTCCCCAACATAAGATCCTATTGCTGCTGCCGGCATAGCAAGCACCTATATATACATTTTCAGATGAAAATTTAATCAAAATATTCTGAAAATTCTAAGAACATGCATGGTTTATGGTTATATATGTTATGTTTAATTTTCATCGATATAAAATCATTTTTTTTGTAAAAATGAAGTATATGTACAAATACATACAGTATTCTCTGTGACAATCTTGAACCGAGCTATCATGGACACTCCAGCTCCACCACCCATCACCATTCCATCAATAAGTGCAACCTTAAATTCATAGTTAGTATTAAATCATATATATGAATTATATTTACGTTAATATTATAACATAACTGTGTTTATATTTACCAGTGGCTTCTTATACGTAGCAACCAAATACTCCAGGGTAACAAATTTCTTGAAAAAACTTGCACCAAAACTCCAATGCCCTGATTTATCAATTAATCATCCAAGTAGAATAATAAGCAGATATATACTAGCAAAGAATCAAGAAGGATCATATATAATCAGACCCGATGATTCTTTTTGTATTAATTATCAAGTCTGTTAATTATTATTTAGAATCTCGTACGAAAAAATATATGGATCCCGTATCTAAAACATGTGGTTTAGGTGTAATTATACAGTCACCTGGGGGGTCATAAAATTATACAATGCTACAACATCTCCTCCAGTACAAAATGCTCTTCCGGTCCCCTGTGGGTGAAAAGTAATTAGATTGATCATATCCTAAATTTAAAATAGTTGAAAGAAAAATCATATTAATGAAGTAAGTGTTTGTTGCCTACCTGAGGTTTGACAATTTATACTTAGAAAACAACTTTATCAAAAATTAGCATTCACCCTCCTGCTTTAGTGTTAGTACTTGAGTATTACATTTAATCGCTGTTAAAAGTCTAAAAAGACAAAACTATTCCTGACACCTATAATTAAAAAAAATAGTAATTTAAGAAAAAAGTATCAATGATAATGAAAAATAAAATAGTTATAAATCTCTACCTTCAGTCTCTAAATGGACGGTTGAGATCCATTAATTTTTTATTTTTTGAAAAAAAAAAGAAAAAAAAAAAAAGAACATATCTCTAACCATCCATCACTTAGATATAGATAGTGGAGATTCACTCGATTAAAAAAATTTAAAAATTTAAAATTAATTTATATAATAGGAGATTTAATAAAAATTTGAAAAAAAAAAAAAATGGAATCACCAATGTGATTCTTTTTCCTTTTTTTAAAAGTATTTTAAAAAAAAATTTCCATCGATCATCTCAAAGATAGACAGTGGAGATCAATTGTTTTTTAAAATTTTGAATTTTTTTTTAATGAATGAATTTCCATCATCTATCTCTTATTTTATTTTATTTTTCAATTTTTTAATTTCATTAAAATAGAGGTAAATAATAGAAAGGTCTTATTATCCATCAAAGTGTCAAAATTAACACTAAAATTTGGTTAGACTCTAACGATAAACGACGTGAGAGTAAATTTTTGATAAAGGTTTTTTTTCTGTGACAGGTAAATATTAGATAGACAGTAATTACTTCCTTTTAATAAGAAATTAGAACCAGTATTCGTTGATATACCAATTGGCTTCATCAATCATTAATATATATAATTCTAACCTTCAAAAGCACGAGTCTGACTTTAGAATCATTTTCATAGACTTTCAATTTGTTCATCATTTGAGAGAGCTACCAACAATACAAAATAAATCTGAGTTTATATGTATCATAAAATTATCAGGTGCGAGATTTCGTACCTTTTTTTTTTTATTATTTTTTTTATTTTTAGAGTTCAATTTTCATTTATACAGATAACATTTAGAGTCATTCATTATGCACCAATGTAAATTAGCATATTGTATGAAAAAACGTTTAGATTCTCACAATTGAAACCCAATAAACTATAATCAATAAAAAAAACAAAACATGCAGGATCTTGAGATAATTTATGTTTATTATATATATATATATATATATATATATTATAACATTGGATTTTGTGGATATTATATTATACAAGAGATCTTCATCAAAATTTATTATTGTGAAAATTATTGTTTTAAAAGTCTTATAAAAAACAATATGGGATTTGCTATGGTCCCAAAACAATCAATCATTATATTAATCATATCAGATTATATTAACATTTAAATTCTTATATTCAGAGTTAAAGGTTAAACATAAAAAAGAAACATAAAATACGAAAATCGAAAAAATAAAATAGTTTTATTGCCTAAAATATATAGAGAGAAAGAGATCAGTAGTTAACCATTTCATAATATCACTTTTTATATCTAAAAAGCCAAC
The DNA here is from genome assembly GCA_030490815.1 of Acer saccharum. Lineage (NCBI taxonomy): Eukaryota > Viridiplantae > Streptophyta > Magnoliopsida > Sapindales > Sapindaceae > Acer > Acer saccharum. Next base: position 3,283,078 of record CM059866.1, read on the forward strand.
AATTGTCCCGATCGAAAAGTGTTTTTATATATCTTGGAGAGAAGACAGATTCAAGTTCGCTTCAACCTCGACCAACTGTTTGAAAAATCCCAGGTATCTATATCTATAGACAATATTTGTTCAACTGGTTTATAGTACTTGCAAATCTGCTATCACAGTTTCAACGGATTAGGTTTTCCCCAAGAAAATAGTCTTACCTGAAAACAACAACCCAGAAAAAATATCAGACTTGATTATAGGATTCCATATATTCATTGATAAGAATAAAAAATTAAAAAGAATCTGTGGGTTTGAAATCTGAATGTGTCATGTATAAGCAGCCACCAGCTTAGACTGGGACTGTGATAATTAAGTTTAATTTAGTATATGTTAGCATTTTTAGCACGCCAAGTACCGGAGAAATTTAATGCATGTGTAAGTTGGTTGTTGAAGATTGTAAGTTGATGTCTGGTTTTATTGGACATGGGTCGCTCTCTCTCCATCGATTCTAGACTTGTAGTTAAACAATATAGCAGGAGGCTATATATATACATTTGACATACATTGACCAAAAGTGGCATTCAACTTGTGTGGTCTATTTAATATCACTTTTTTCACTGTTGAATTTCCTTGAAATGCCACTTACATCATCCATATAATAGATCAATATACAAGTATATAATAATTCTCTAGTCATGAGATGAGGGTATAGAAAAAAAAAAATCAAGAATTTTACAAAACCTTTTTTTTTAACAGCATATATTGTTAAAGCCACAAAAGAAACACCAACCAAAGAGGAAGGCAAGAGAAACAGAACACACAGACGTACTTAAACCCACGCAAAATCAGGAGCAAAAGCTAAAACAGAGGCAAGAACAACACAGGCAAAACAGGTATTTTTTATTTTATTTTTACAAAACAATCCGACCAGAAATATATATAGTTTAGCTAGATATAAAACACTTTTTCTTTTTCTTTTTTCAATAGCACTTTCAACTTTTAATAATATCATATTTCAAACACGTGGAAATTGTGGGAAATATCACCTTTTTGACTGGATTTTGTAATAAAGTCACCACTTTAAAAACTTAAGTTTAAAAGGCACTAAAGTGAGTGATTTCCAAAAATGCCCTTATTTTACATATTTTCTTTCTTACTTTGAAGTTTTCTGAGATTTTACTCTTTCATCTTCCTCCATAACAGACCTCCAATGGAGGTTGAACATCATAACATCATCAATGCATCTTCATTGGATAATTAGTTTTGTGGCGCTACACAGACGCATTCGGGGGTTGAGCTCGGAGAACAATTGAAAAGTCTAATTGAAAAGGCTCGGAGAACAAATGAAAAGGCTCGAAGAACAATTGAAAAGTCTTGGAGACTATTTACAAAGTCTCGGAGACTAATTGAAAAGGCTCAAAGAACAATTGAAAAGGCAGGAGCCTTTTCATTTAGTCTCCGAGCTTTTTCAATTGTTCTCCGAACCTTTTCATTTGTTCTCCGAGCCTTTTCAACTAGTCTCCGAGAATTTTCATTTGTTCTCTGAGCCTTTTCAATTAGTCTCCGAAACTTTTCATTTGTTCTCCGAGCCTTTTCATTCGGAGATTCAAATTTTACAAACCTTTTTATAAAAATGAAAAAGCTCAGATTACTGTTGAAAAGGCTCAAACAGTGTATTAAAAGGCTCAAACACAGTGTTAAAAGTCTCGAAGTCTCAAATTTTACAAACCTTTTTATAAAAAATGAAAAAGCTCGGATTACTGTTGAAAATGCTCGGACAGTGAATAAAAAGGCTCGGAGACAGTGTTAAAAGGTTCGGAGATTCAAAATTGAAAAAGCTCGAAGAGGCTTTCAAAAGGCTCGGACAAAGTTATAAAAAGCTCGGAAACCTAGATCTTCATCGTCTTCTACATAACTTTTTAATAAATTCAAACCCTAATCTAAACCAAACCTAACCCAGAACCATAATCAGATCGACAAATCAAACACACATAAACTAACAACAAAAACCATGCAATCGATAAGGGTAAGTTTATGTTTTGATTTCGTTTTTGTTGTTGATAAGTTTATGTTGGTTGTTGTTTTAATGTGGTTTTTTTTGTTCGTCGTGAAGTTTTCAGGCGTACTTCTTGCATTCATTGCTTTCTCTCTCTACTGTTCTCTCTGTCAACTGTTTTCTCTCTAGGTTTGAAAAGACACAAACTTACAAAATAAGGGTATTTTTGTCTGGTCACCTAAATAGGTGCATTTTAAACTTGAATTAGTAAAGTGGTGATATTCTCACAAAAACTGCCCCAAATAGTGACAACAAATTTTTGAACCCTTTCAAACACCTTTAATTTTCATTAATTTTGTTAGTCAATTACATTAAGAAATTAAAGAGAAGTTATCAAATAAATACATATGTATGTATAGGTATACGTACCTGAACAACTTCTCTGTTGTCAAGGAGATCCATCAGAGAACTATATATAATTACAGTCTTGTATTACTATCTTGGAAATGGTTTTTGAAATATGATTGTAAGACAACCTCTGTATTTATATATGCGGATCTGTTAACTTTACGGGAAAATTTCGAGATAAATCTTGATGACAATAATTTTTTTTATATATGCCGTGGCATGCTGATATAACAACAGTGATGTCATAGTTGAGGAATTTGTCACATCAGCCTACCAAAGTATATGCTAGAAATAGATATATATATTCCGTTTTGAAATTTTTTTTTAAGTATTATACTATTATATAAATTGGGAGTGTTTCTGGACAGAGGAAGGATTCGAACCCACAACCGTATAATACTAATGTGAAGGGTTTTGAGTTATATATACAATATCGTGTGACATGAGTTTTTAATATGATTGATTATTCATATCATATAATATAATTTAAATAACTTTGATAGTTAGATGTATAAAATCATGACACCAAAACTGTTTTTACCATTAATGGAGATCCATTTTTTTTTTTTTTCCAGACCTCCAACTATGGAGTTGAAAATCTGTTTTCAAACCTCCATTGATTGATCATGGATGGAGGTTTTTAAAAGAAATATGCAGAGAAAAAACGAGGTTGAAAAAAATAATTAAAGGAAAAAGTGGGGGTTATTTTTATCCCTCGCCATACTTGGAGTCAAATTATTATTGCTGTGTCTAGCCCACAAAACACTCAATAAATATTGGAAAAATTGTTTTCCAAGTAAGAAAGCAAACAAGATCAAACTTATTTCAGGACCATATCAAAACCACACTTTTTTTTTTCCTTTTCAATTTTGCTTCTAAGTGAGATTTCCCAAAATCAAACCAAAAATCACAGTTACAAACTCCAAAAATCCCAACCAAAATCGACCCCAACCCCATCAAAATCCAAACAAATACTCAAACCCAAAAAATCAACAAAATCAATCACCACTACTACCACCCAACCGCCATCCACCTAAACCCAAAAGCCAAACCACCCACCACAAACACCGTCAAATTCAAACTAAGACAACCAAACCCTTTTAATTTTTCAAATTTTTGAGGTGGAGATGAGAGATTGAGTTGGAGATGGAGAGGAGAATCAAGAGAGAGAGAGAGAGGGAGAGAGAGGAGGAAGACGGTGATGAGAGAGGAGAGAAAAAATGAAAAAAAAATTTAACTTTTTGATTAATACGATGTCGTTTCTTAGGTGGAGAGAGAAAAAAAATAGATAAATCAATCCTAACCATTCGTTTGTTTATTTGCCGCATGTCAACGGATGCTTAAAAGATGAGCAAAAAAAAGATGGGTAGGGGATCTCAATCCCGTGACATTAGCCCCATATCCGTCCTTCCACCAAGGAAACTAAACGCCCTAAGGGCTGACCACAATATAATTGCCAAAAGTAGAACCAAGGATTTGGGTATTTAATCCCAAGCCTTGGACCACCAAGGCAACCATCTTGTGGTTTATTAGAGTTATTTATGTTAGTATATATTGACATATTGTATATATTATTGTTGGGGTATATTTGTAAACATGCTTGTTTACCTTAAACCTATTTTGTAATGCTATACATATATAAGCATAAGTGCAGCCGCTAATCCAAGGGCTTTTGCTTCTCTTTGCTTTGGCTTCTCTTCGCATCAGAATACCAGAGTAGTGTATTTGCATCACATTTGTTTCTTTTATGACTTTGTATCAGATCTGTTTATAGTAATTTGCAACAGTATTTCAATTGATTTCACACTATAAACACCCCCACTTCCCAAAGAGTTTTGCCGGGAAAAGCAGAGAGAGAAGAGAGAGAGGACATGGCTCAAAGTTTGCTTCAGTCGAGTACCGCCACTTTGATGGCTCGTGCTACTGCCACTGAGACCGGGTACAGTACAGCCCAGCTTCCGCCCAAGACCCGCAATTCCCGGGTCCTCATTTTGGGAGGCTCGGGTCGGGTTGGAGGTTCTACTGCCATTGCTCTTTCCAACCTCTCCCCTCAACTTCAAATTGTTGTTGGCTGTCGAAACAGGGAAAAAGGTGCTGCAATGGTAGATAAACTGGGAAAGAATTCTGAGATTGCTCAAGTTAACATTGACAATATGGACTCATTGGAAACCGCATTAAGAGATGTGGATCTTGTAGTTCATGCTGCAGGGCCTTTTCAACAGGCAGAGAAGTGCACCGTACTAGAAGCTGCCATAGAGACCAAGACAGCATATGTTGATGTTTGTGATGATACCAGCTATGCATTCCGTGCAAAATCTCTCAATAATAGAGCAAAAGCTGCAAACGTTCCAGCCATAACCACTGGTGGAATCTGTCCAGGAGTGAGCAATGTGATGGCAGCAGAGCTAGTTCGTGCCGCAAGAAGTGAAAGCAAGGGAGAGCCAAAGAGGCTAAGATTCTCCTACTATACAGCAGGCACTGGTGGTACTGGTCCAACAGTATTAGCTACTAGTTTTTTACTTCTTGGAGAGGAAGTTGTTGCATATAATAAAGGAGAAAAGATCAAATTAAAGCCTTATAGTGGAATGCTCAGTGTTGACTTTGGGAAAGGGATTAAAACAAAAGATGTCTTTCTTTTAAATTTACCGGAGGTCAGAAGTACGCATGAGGTCCTAGGAGTACCAACTGTCAGTGCTCGATTTGGATCTGCACCATTCTTCTGGAATTGGGGCATGGCAGCCATGACAAAGCTTTTTCCTGCAGAATATCTGAGAGACCGAAGCAAAGTCCAACAGTTGGTTAAATGGTTTTACCCTGTAGTCCGAGCAGTTGATGGCATTGCTGGAGAACGTTTCTCTATGAGGGTTGATTTGGAGTGCTCAGATGGGCGCAACACAGTTGGTGTATTTTCTCACAAGAAGCTTTCTGTATCTGTGGGAATTGCTACAGCTTCTTTTGCCCTTGCAGTTCTTGAGGGAAGCACACAACCAGGTGTTTGGTTTCCAGAGGAGCCAGAAGGAATTGCAATTGAGGCTAGGGAACTTCTTCTCGAGCGTGCTGCGCAAGGAACAATAAACTTTGTCATGAACAAAACGCCATAGATGGTGGAGACTGGAGACGAACCCAAAAGAGGTTGGATTAGGAATATACGTATGAATGTGCAGAAAAGGAAAAGGAATTGAAATTATCATTCGAATTTCTTCTACAGCTTCCCCACCGTACCGATTCTACCGAAGGTTGAAGTTCCAACCATTATTCATCCTAGTTTTGTTTTTCTTTGTTAAATCATTAATCCTAGTAGTTATTAGTGATGATGATATGATGATTTGATGTAGAACAAGTAGCAGATTCCTACGTGGCTTTGAGGGACCATCCTAAATTCAAGGCCAAATGATTCCTATTAGTCCGGGTGTCGGAGTCGGAATGACGTGAAACTTTCACGGTTGATGCGTTTCGGCGAGGTCTTCAATAGTCACTTGTGAGGCATATCCTTTTTTAGCCGAATTACATCGTTTAGTCCCGTAATTGTCGTTTTTGTTTTTTTATGAAAGTTTTGTTTTGGTCATAAGTTGAGTTTTACAAGTCAGAATCGTCTACCGTCAATTCTGACTTGCTTAGGGTCGTTAGTAGTATTTATTTCCGCAATTATCTCAATTTTACTATTTTTGGTCATTTTCATTAATTATGCCCGTTTCTTATCCAACAAGGATTAGAGTTAGGGTTTATTTGCTTTATAAATATGCTTGTAAGCCGAAAGGCTGAATTATCTTTCATTCAATAAAAATTCAGAGTTCATTTAAAGAGTTTTCTCTCTTTTCCTGGTGGATTCCAGATTATTACTAAATACAGACTTTGGTCTTATTCCTTTTGTGTTTCACGCTGCGTCATGATTATATAATTGGAGCATTCCTCAAAAACACCCCACTTCCCAAACCCCCCAAATTTATATAATATAATATTGTACTTCACATGAGTGCACACTCACGGATTTTATATGAGTACATTGAATATGAGTCGTTATATTCAATTACTTTGACTAAGTCAAAGTCAAAGTAATTGAATCTAACGACTCACATTCAATGCACTCATATATTTACATAAGTGCGCACTCATATGAACACCACAGTGTATATATATATATATAAACATCCTCACTGCCGTAAGAACTTGGGTGTTGCAGTGGAATGCAAGTGCATCTTTAGGTACGAGGGGTTTACCATTTAGTCAACCCCGTCTTATCATTTTTAATTTTTCTTATAGCACTCGACTTTCAATAATATCATGATTTTCAAATAAATTAATGCTTGGAACACCTTATAAATTTCATTCATCATATTTTGCTCATTTTTCAAGCATCCGTTGATACGTGGCCAACAAGCAAAAGAATGGTTGGGATTAGTTTACTTTATTTTTTTCTCTCTTTCTTCTGATTTATTTTCCTTTTCCTTCATTTTTTTTTTTTCCTCTCTTTCTCCTTATTGATCAGTTTCATTATTTATTTTTTTCGTTTCTTTCTACTAATTGATTTTAGCATCTCTTTCCTTCAAATCCAAATCCATTTCTAATACTTCTTGTTTTAATATTTATTAGACATTATTTCTACATCTAAAAACTGAAAAAGGGCACTGCCAATCTCAATCAAATCTACATCTAAAAAATTGGTTTTGGGCAATAAAATGTCACCACACCTCAACTTATGTCAAGGATGATCATCAACAACTTTTATGTTTGATAAAAAAAAATAATAATAAAATAAAAATAAAAATAAACTTTAGTCATGTATACAAAACAACTGTAATGTTGCATTCTTACAACTCTGAATAAAATAATACTAAAAATCATTCCGATAAAGAAGAGCTATTTGAATTCTGAGAATCTTGAAATGCATATGTGGAATTCTGCATATTTTGTTGAAGTAATGTTTGAAAATTTGTCTGTTGAGATCGCTCATCAGTAGTATTTGCCATTGGATTGGATGCACTACAACTTTGCAATTGTTGTTGGAACTGTGAAAACACATGTGATAAATAATTATTAAGTAAGAAAAATAAGATGAAAGACTTAGGTGAAAGTCCAGCTTCTTTGGCCAAATCCACTTCAATTGCTTGTTAACTGGTTAATTTTCTTTGAGAAAGAAGCATATAAGTACACTCTTGCATTACAAGTGGATGATTACGCCCTTCAACAAAATGATTGACAAAAAATTTATTTTTCTTCCTATCCAACTTAATGCATAATTTAGCATCACAACATGTCCTTGTATCGGCTCTATGTTTTATAACCAAAACATCTCGTTTATCTTGCGGTTGAAAACCCTCCTTACAACAAACAAAAATACTAGAGGTGATTTCACCAGTTTGTTTGTTCTTGGCAAATGTGTCTCTTCTAATACTGAACCCCATTCTTCGTCCCATTCTTCGTCCATACGAATTATAAAACTCATGCACATTCATTTGAGTCAAATTCCATACCAAATCTAGGTTTCCAATCAAAATCAGTGGTATCCATTTTAAAACAAGAATATTATCCAAAAATTTAAATGCACCTGTAACAAAAACATACAATCATTTGCCAACGTTGAACATCAGTTGCTATCCAAAATATACAATCACCCAAAAAAATGTACTATTAACTATTTCTAATCAATAAAAAAAATTCAGTGAATTATTGAAGCAAGAAAACATCAAGGATCCAATTGGAAATGGAAATAAAAAGACTTTACAAACGTACAGTAAGACTTCACCTTCCATTCAAAATTCCAATTGTTCTCTATACATTACTTAAATGCTCTGCTTCTAGCAAATCACTGTTGGGGATAATCCTCTAAAACCGATGAACGCGGAAACGCCGTGCCTAATATACGCCCAAAACTCATAGCAAATAATAACGTCAATAAGCAGAAAAATAGATGAGAGAGAATAAAACAATCACAACACAAGATATATGTGGAAAACCCAAAACAGGTAAAAAAACCACAGGCCGTCAAGACGACAGAGAAAATTCCACTATATGATAAATTGTTACAACCATATACTCTAGGATTCTCTCTCACACCTAACCCAAAACCACACTCACAAGATCCTCACCAAGAACCCCACAATATCCCCTAGGTTTCCCCTAAATATCACCCACGGATCTCTAACTTGATCCACCGATATTCCCTTGGATCCCTCCTTGAATATTCTCATTGGGTCTCCCCGGATCTCTCTCACACTCTCTAATGTTACATGGTGTTTAACTCACATATTCAACCTAATTACAAGGTTCTATTTATACTAGTTACATGGAGTATAATATAAAAGGAAACCCTACTCCTAAATGTACATGACTTACTTGTTCCATATAAATACTATTTCCTTTTATGACAAGTCTTCTTGTAAGGAGTAAATCCTTTTCCTTCAAGCACAAGAACTTCCAGAAATAAATTACTTCCTTTTTCGTTGAAGATTTCCCGTTTCACATATGCTTGTTATTGACTATGATTCGGGTCATGGTTGTACACCCGCTTCCTAAACCGTTACAAGTCACTTTAAATTACATCGCTCAGAATACCACGATCCATACGCTGAAACAAATTTGGCCGATGTCACCACGACCGCTGTCGGTACTGCTGTGAAAGCCACAGCGCTTTCCACAACGTTCTTCACTAGACAAAGACAGCTGTCGAAACCCACAGCGTTCTTCACAACCCTATATCGATGCCATGACCACTGCCAAAGTCAAAGCGGCTGTGACATCGGTCGTGACGGTTCTTCGTTCCTTCTGTTCTTCATCCCCCCTCAAACACCACTTTCAACTCCCAAACGTTATCCCACATATTCCAGGAAGTACCACATCAGTTGAGTCTTGTTTGGTTCACTTATGAATATAAGTCAAAACCTAACAATCACTACTTTTCAATTATCTTTTTTTTTTTTTTTGAACAGCTTAAGTAGAGTATATTAATCAAGCCTGAAAAACGCAAGTAGCAAAACAAAGTGGAAATAGGGTAGAAACAGAGACCGAAAGGAAAGCCTCAAAATACAAGGAAGTACTGCAAACATTCTGTTACCATATACTTAAGAAATTCTGAATAGTGACCATAAAGTACAAATAACAAATGATAACAAGAGAATCCATTTAAAGAAATTTTCCATCAGGGTCAGCAAGTTCTCTTGTCAGCATACTAATTTCCACGCAGTTTCCCCTTTCTAAATAAAAAATTTGGCATCTTAGAGCCATCTCTACGAATTTCAGTTTTTAGTTTCTTGTACCTACCACATTAAGGTAGTTGTGTAGCCAAGATTTCTTAAAAGCATGTGATTTATTGAAAATAACTAAACATTGCATTATGTTCACTCAGTGTACTCTTTCCAATACTTTCCAAAAGGTAATTATGTGATCTAACCTACAGATTCTAAACAATCATATATGGTAACAGAATGTTTGTAGTACTTCAAGATTCAGCTGCTTGAGTAATGACCCAAGATTCAGTAGCCCTCTAATATACAAGGAAGCGAAACCTAAAAACCCACACAACACCCAGAATAAAAAACAAACTGAGAAAACAGAAAGTAAGGCAAAGCAAGGACAGTCAACTAGACAGAACCGAAAGTACCAGCACACAACCAAAAAACCACTTGACGACAACAAAGATATCAACTCCTTATCAAATTGACAAGGAGTCCATTGAGGCGTAAACCCATAAAGAATGAAGGTTCACAACAATCAAGAAGTAAAGGTTTTAATTAGAAGATGATGAAAAATTACCAGATTGGTATCCTAATTCAATCGTCACTGGAGCTAAGGATTGGGTCTCATCGTCGGTGGTGAGACGGAGGGGTGGTTATGGGTCTAATCGCCAGCGAGATGAGGGGAGGGTTAATCTTGTTCACGGCGGCCAAATGAGAGGTGGGTCACAACGGAGAGAGAAACATACGGTGTCGATTGCTGTGGGGGTGTGGGGACCAGATAAGGGTAAATTTTTTGGTTGAAAGAAACATACGATGTCGTTTGGTAGATGGAGAGAGAAAAAAATAAAGTAAACTAATCTCAGCTATTCTTTTGCTTGTTTGCCACATGTCAGCGGATGCTTGAAAGATGAGTATAAATAAGATGGGTAGGAGATCTTGAAAAGAGAGAGAGAGAGAGAGAGAATCCTATTAGTGGGCTCCATGGCTGTCAGTCTTGTTTTTACAAAACACAAACAATAGGAACAGAAAATCTTCCATGAGTCCGTCTCATATGTGATATTGGTGAGACAGACCCAATGAAAATATGACATTTGGCACATCAATTAAAAGAAATTGTTTATTTTTTCTTCACCAATAATATATGGACACATGGCAAAGTTATTGAAACAAAATTTTACTTTCTCTCTTCAGAAGTCTTTACCTCTTCCTCATCAAAAAGGAAAATTAATTTTTTTTTTGTAAAAAGAACTACGAATTCTGGATAAAAAATTTTGAGATCTGAACAAAAAGAAAAAATTTAGGGCATGTACCCTTTTTCAAGGGTGTTTTTGTTTTATTTTCCAAAAATGATTTCGAATACACGTTCCTTACCGTTTTCCATTTTGTTTTTCATTTTATTTTCAAAACAAAAACAAAATGAAAAACAACGTCAATGTTAAAAGTGAAAAAATTGAAAAACAAGTTGTTGATGTTATTCGTTTTGTTTTTCACTCTAAATAAAAAAACTCAATTTTTTTTTTTCTTTTTTATTTCTTCTTGTTCGATCTCTGGTCTCCATCATTGTTCTTCTTCTTCCTCTGCTTCTCTCTTTTTCTTCTTCTTCTTCTTTTCCGATCGCCAGAATCTTCTTCCTATGCTTCTCTCTTTTTCTTCTTCTTTTCCAATCGCCGAAATCTTCATCTTCTTCTCGTTTGAACCTGTTTCCATGACAAGCAAGAGTCGAAACCACCATAGATTGAATCCTCGGAGGCCGATCTACAAAACCTAGGTAGTGTCGCTGCAAATCGACACTGGAATCAGCCACACACACTACATGCGCCGCTCACGCCACCATCAGATCAACTTCTTCTTCCCCAACTAGTCTTTCTTCTTCCTTCCACTGATCTAGCCACCGTCGGCCCTTTCCGCCACCAGCCCTAGCCGTCGCACATCCCGGCGACCTCATCGGCACCGTCGACTTAGCCAAGCTGCAGCGGCGCCGACAGAGGTTTGTCTTTTGCTAGACCTGTTCTAGGCATTGCCCATATCTTACCAAAAAGAAAAAAAAAAAAAATAAAAATAAAAATAAAAATAAAAAATAAAAAATAAAAAATCAACTCATTATAATTTTTGATATATTTTGGATAACCTACCAGACGTGTTTTTTACACTTTCATATTCGGAATACAGCTTTCAGGATATGCTACCAGACATGTTTTTGGATTTCGAAATTGAAACCTAAAATATTGTTTTCATTTTCATTTTTATTTACAAAAAATAGCAAATAAAAAACATTACCATATGCACCCTTAGATGCAAACAAATTTTATATAGCAAAAACATAAACACATATTACACTCTCTAAATAATTCAAGTTCTTGTAAAATCAACCATAAACTTCATCGGTGGTTTCTCAAATCAACTCCTTTTCTTACACTTTAATAATATATAATGTAAATTGAAATTTTTTTGCTTTCAAAAGGAAACCTAGAAACCAAAATCAAAATTTCCCACTTCCCAGCTCTAAAATAAAGTAGCAAAAATAACTTTTTGTTTAAAGAACTATGAAATCTGGGGTTCAGGTCTGATGGGAAACAAGCAGATTTGGGGAGATTGTTAATGTAGGTTGTCGGCTTTGGCTTGGTTTTTGGGTGTCCTCCTTCACTGGGTTCTTGTCTTGTGTTGCTGCGAGAGAGAGAAGGAGAAAACTCAAACCGTTTGGAGGAGAGAGAGAGTGTGTTATCAGATGAAGATGAGAGAAAAAAAACTCACCGTTTGGAGGAGAGAGAGTGAAAGTGGAGTCTGATGTGTCATAATATAATTGAACAGAAAAATTGTAATCAAAGTTTTGTGCACGTGGCATCTTTTTATTGGGTTCATCTCACCAACATCATATATGAGACGGACCCATGGAAGATTTTCTCCACTGGGAATCCTATTTTCAGAGGTTTGTTATCTTTTTTTTTTTTTTTTTTGTTACGATTTACAAAGCTGAGTGTATGTTATTATTATTATTATTTTTGTTACGAAGCTGAGTGTATGTAAGTAGGACAGTAGGTTACTTTCAAATTAAGAATTTTTTTTATGATATATATATATATATCCACCTATCTAGATCATATATATTTTTTAAGCTTTTGTCATTGGTAGGATTCAAACCGCTGACTTGAGAGTTATTTGCTCAATATTATTATTAGAGAAAATAGCACTAGACACCATTATTATAATAAATAAATAAAAGTCCAATTTTATGCATTCCTCTTTAACTTGGGAGAAAAACTTACATGGGATGGTCTCACAAGTGTGCCATGTGGCAATTTTAAATTATAGTTTTATATTTTCAATATAAATGATAAACTTGGACAATCTCACCAAGTGTCAATGAGACCGTTCTATGCAAGTTTTTCTCTTAACTTAGAAGAGAAAATATATTCCTCTTAAGATTTGGTTTCCTAGTTCTCGTAAACTAGTTTAACCAATATATATACTTGTTTATTTATTTTTTCTAATTTTTCACTTAAGCAATTTCATTCCTACAACTACAATTGAATTCTTCAATTCATCTATCCGAATAATTTCATATACGAGATTACAAATTAATAAATATTTTAGGTTTTTTTACATTTGTAATTTTCTTAGGTTATTATTTATTAATATGATTTCTTTAATGAATTCTTCTTTCAAAAAATATATATGATTTTGCTACATTTATTATACTATTTTTTTTTTAATGTTTATCTATTTAAATTAGTTCAAATTTTTATTTATTTGATTTTTAGATGAGAAACCCATCAACAATTGATGGATTTTTCAAAAGAATTAAAACCTCAGAAGCTGGTTCATTTTTGCTTACATCTAATATTAATATTCCAGCTTGTGAAAAGCAATCCATTGAATCTCCAACAAATGATATTAACCAAGAAACTAATTAGTATAGATTGAAAGGGAAATTGCAGAGAAACTTGGTATAGATTTAATTATAGATGATTTTAGAGATTTAAAAGAGCGACGAGTTCCATTTTGATTTATAAAACTGATGTTTTTTTTATTTATTAATTTATTTGTTCTACCATTACACATGAGACTGGATGCTTCTACATTTTTTTTTTTTTTAATTATTACCTAGTTTTTAAATATTAGTATATTCGTCTAGTGTTAAAAGTCATGACCAGCCGATCATGTCATGTAATAAAAATTTTCTAAAAGTTTTGCTCTTACACCCTACAAGAAAAGTGTATATTACATCAATAGACATAAGTTCACGAAAATAAGTATTATTCATTGTATCATTGTAATTTTTTTTTAATACATACTTCATAAAAATCATTACTCATGGTTGTTCGTATAACATGACAAATTACGGTATATTCATAAAGTAAGCATCTCTTGAGATTCTGTCTTCGACCTTCCCTTATCTTATTTGAATATAAGAAGTTTTTTGTTGGCATACAAATTAATTAATTAATTAGAAGTATGTATTTTCCGGTACTTCACTTTAAGTCAAAACCAAAAAATAAATAAATAAATAAATAAATAAAAGTAGAAAATCTTAAGATTAATTGAATCTTTTTTAGTGGTGGCAAAACAGGCCGGCCCGGCCCGTTAGGCCCGTTTTACAAAACGGGCCGGGCCGGGCCCACTTGTTGGTGGGAAGGGGGGGCCCGCCCTAGGTCCAAGGCTTGTTCCGAGACAGGCCGGGCCTATGGCCAGCCAGCCCGTTTAGGCCTAAACAGGCCTTAAACTGGCCGAGCCCAACGGGCTTTTTTTTTTTTTTTTTTTTTAAATTTTTAAATATTTTATTTATACAATATTAGTTTTTATACATTGTAATAATTTTGTGTAATTATTAGTGTAATAATTTTAATATGAAATATAACATTTTTTATTTCATACAACACTTAATTAGTTTTCGATGAATAATATTTTTGTAATTTCATATTAAATCTGTGGTGAAAAGTATAAATTACAAATCATGATTGTCTCGTTAAAAACCTTACCAAGAAAAACCCAATGGGATAAAAACTTGGTAAGGGAAAAAGAGTGCAATCGGAAAAAAAAAAATTAAGTATTTACAATTAAGTATATGTAGAGACTAGAGAGTGGGAGGTATGTAAATATATAATATATAATGTATAGTGTATGGTATATTAGTAAAATAGTATATAGTATATAAATAATATATTAAATAAATAAAATAAATTACAAAATAGTTGAAAGAGTGAGTGAGAGATGTTGGAGATTGTAGAGAATAGAGAGAATAAGAGAGTAGGGATTATTAGAGAAGTAGAGAAAATGTAGAGAATGGGGTGAGGGTGATGGGGTATTTATAGGAAAATGTTAGGTTAGGGTATAATTAGAAAAAATTGTAAAAGATTTTAAAAAATGTAATTTTTAAAAGTTTTGGATATTTTTTTTCCTCCCCCAACAGTCACCTGGTTAAAAAAATGTAATTCAAATTTTGAAAGAAAAAAAATTAAAAAATGTTGATTTTTTTTTTTTGGCGGGCCCAAATGGGCTGCTCATGGGCCAGCCAGAAAAAAATTTGTGAATTTTTTTGGGCCCGCGATCACACCTCCTGGGCCCAACCTGGACCGCCAGCTTAACAGGCTTGGGCCTGGCCTGTTAAGCTTGCAGGTCGAGCCGGCCTGAGCCCGCGAACGAAACAGGTCGGGCCGGGCGGCCCACCAAAGCCCGACCCGTTTTGCCAGCACTATTCTTTTTGTTACCGATCTAAGAAAAAGCTTGAGGCCGGCCAGTTGGTGTAGAAGATTTCATTGAATTTATTGCATCAACCATCCACTTTTCTTCCCTTCCATTCTCAATTTGCTTAATCCCTTTTTCCCTAAATCTTTATTGCATCAATACATTAGACTTTTGCCTCCCTACATATTTTATTTTAATGTAATGATCCCTCCGGACAAATATTTATGGCTCGATCCGCCCATGTTTTTTGGGGGTAATATATAGTCACCTGAAGTCATAAAATTATACAAAGCTACAACGTCTCCCCCAGCACAAAATGCTCTTCCAGTTCCCTGTGAGTAATAATTAATTAGACTAATTCCTAAAATTATATCAAATATTGCTTTATCGATCAATTGTAAATTTATGTAATTCTAACCTTCAAAATCACTAGTCTGACTTTAGAATCACTCTCATAGACTTTCAATCTATTCATCATTTGAGAGAGCTGCCAATACAAAATAAATCAAGAGTTTATATACACAAAGTATCAAATGCGAGATATTGGGATGTTTTTCTGCATGAGATTTCGATTTACACCGGTGCAAATCGAATTCTAAAATCATTATACACTGGTGTAAATATGCGGGATCCCGCATCTAATTAGCTTTTATATATATATATGAGAATTCCAAACTCCAAACCATCCACACCATAATGAAATTTAATGAATTTTGATGAGATTTTTTGCATGCATGATAAGAAAAATGAAATATACTTTCAGAAAAAAATTCAAAAATTTTCAAGTTTGAGAGCTAGTTTTTCTAAATTTTTTAAGTTAAAACATTTAAAAAATGGAAACAAAAATAGCTCTTGGATCCAAATTTTTTTTGAAATACATTTCCTAACCGTATCTCATTGATCTTAAAATCTCTCATCGAAATTCATAAAATTTCATCAAGATTTCATCATGGCCCAACCATATCTCATTGATCTTAACATCCACACAAAACATCTCATCGAAATTCATAAAATTTCATCAAGATTTCATTATGGTGTGGATGAGTTACATAAGGTGGTTTGCACTAGACAATAAGTCCTATATATATGGGATTTTGTGGATATTAGCTATCATCTATTGATGATAAAAGTTTCTTATCATACTGATACAAGAGATCTTCACTTCAAATCTAGCTAGCTTTTATTTATATATTGTTATTAAAGTTTTATAAAAAAAATATTAAAAAAAAAAAAAAAAAAAGGGATTTGGTATATATCGTCCCATAACAATTGCTAAAAAAATGACAAGATCAGGTTGATCCAGTGATATGTCCTTACACTTACACCAAGAGATTATGGGTTCGAGTCTCCCCCTCTCAAATCCCGAATTATTGTAATATTTCAATAAATAAAAAAATTCATATCAGATTATATTAACATTTAGCTTCAGAAACAGAGAGTTAAAACTTTATAGGTTACTTTTTTTTGATACAAAACATAAAAAAGAATGAGAAACATATATAAGAAAGAAAAAAGTTTTATAGAGAGAGAGAGAGAGAGATCAGAAGTAGTACTTTACCATTTCATGAGAGCATTCAACTTGTGTGGCCTGTTTAATATCACTTTCTTCACCCCTCGAATTTCAAATTTATATATACATGGATTAGTTCCATATTTATATAATGCTTATTTATTTTTATTTTTTCCTATAGCATTTACAACTTTTAATAATATCATGATCATTTCAAACAAATGCTAGCTAGCTAGTCCATTACATGAAAGAAAGTGAAGAAAAGAGAAGAAGTAGTCATCAAAGAAATACATGTGTATACCTGAAAAATTTCTCTGGCGTCAAGGAAATCCATCCTATAATATATAATTCAATAATGCTAGAGGACCCAAAAAAGTGACCCAAATTTTGGACCCAAACCTATGTGGCAACATCACATGGGATCTTTAGGAAAAATATATATCTTGGAGCTATCCAAAGGGTTTGTAGAATATGATTGTAAGACGTCCTTCGTATTTATATATGCCAATTTTGTGAAATGAATGAAAAGGAGCCAGACAGGAAGGAAAAAAAAAAAAAAAAAAAAAAAAAAAAAAAAAAAAAAAAAAAAAACAATACTTCTATGCATCGTGATGCAGGGTGCATCTCTCACCATGATCTTGACATGTGGCAAATTTTGTCGAAATTTACCGTATGGTGGGAGATGCAACATGCACCTCGTGCAGGGTAGTTTTCTCTCGGAGACAGATGTTGATGGAACAGTTGTAGGCATTCAAGTGCATGCAATTATTGGTTTTTAAGTTGGAAAAAAAAAAAAAAAAAAAAAAAAAAGGAGGTTGATGAAAGTTTGGCAATAATGAAACAACAAAAAAATCCGTCCTAGTAGTTTTCAGTATTATAACATAACCAGTTATGTCAACAGATAGAAAGGGACCTTACCTTATACCTTTAGTACTTCCTTGGATGGGAGGGGAAAATTTAAATTCCAATTCCAGTAAGAATTTAATTTTCTATGTGGAGTACACCTAACTTCTTGATTTTTAAACGTTTTTAGTAAACACTGTAATGATAAATCAAGAATTAATTAGTTCTCTTTCTCTCATAAGAATTCCCGATTAGTAAACGCACCTCTAGTGTATATTTACTTGGAAGGAAATTTTGGATACATCATCGAAAATGCTTATCTACTATTATGATCAAGTCATGTAATAAAATTTATCACATGGCATCATCGTTTGAGAGATATCAATGAGAGAGGCCTCTCCTGCAACTGCCAAAGGCATTTTGTATTAGAAAACATATAGATATGTATGTATATATAATATATACATATACAACAATGGTACGTGGTCTGTTTTTATTTTTGAACTTGTTTTATTAGCAATCACAAAGCTCATAACAGCAACTAATGCACTCAAAACAAGCAAGGGCAGCACAGATCTGCGACAAGACAATGGAGCACTGGTTGTTCATGTGCGAACAGGTCTGGATGAAGCACATGCAGCAGCACCGGTTGAGCAGCCTACCGCAGCAATTCGAAGCAGCCTTGACCAGGATTTCAGCTGCCTCTGATGATAACTTTGTGTCCTCAGCTGCTGGAATAATGTTCTCCATTGTCGCTTTCAAGTTTCCAAAGCCTACTCCTAGGCTTCCCAGGTAAATGAAACTTAAGGTGGTGCTGGAATCTGCCCTCTTCTGTAGGTTGATTTTGTTGAATACCTGGTTGTTTTTTCATAGACAGGTATCAGACACAACAAATTCAAATAATTACGTAGGGGCTCGAACCCGAGGACTAACACAGGACAACCAGACTCTGATACCATATCAGTAACCATCAGGCCAAAAAGCTTTAAATCGATAAGAAAGAGTTCAACAATAGTATTTAAGCACTCTAACAGTATCGATCATTGAAATGGACCGAAAAGAGGAAAGCAAAAGGCGAAATTTCCATATTCAAAGTAAAGCTTGCAATGTTTCTAGAGATCATAAGGGAATATGCATACCTCCTGTATAAAAACTGGTTCAGGTGCTTTCTTGCTACTATGAAGTAAAATCATGCGTGTATACTCAGATGGAACCCCAGTTTGGATACTCATTTTTGAAACCTACGAAAGAACATCATCGAAGAGTTATAATTACTGTCGAAACCAAGATATTAACTCAACTATAGAAGTTAGTTTAGCCCGAGATAGGCAGCAAACCTTCTCTTCGAGCTCTGTACTTTCAAATAACCATGCCTGAGCTGTGAGTATATCGATTTGTCTCCTCGCAAATATCTGCCGAGCAAAAAAAAGTAATCAGCGAAAAGAAACGTACATCTGCACGCGATTTTCTACCAGTCAATTATGATTTCCAAGAGAGATTACTCTATCAAGAAGTATATCCTTGGCCTTCTGTGCTTTTAAGTCTATCGCGAAATTGCTCATATCTGCCTTTTTGCCCCTAACTTCAATGGAGTCAGGAAAATTTCCAGCGTATCTGCCTGAAACAATCAAGGGACTTCCAGAAAAGAGATCTGGAATATGAGACGGAAACAACTGCAAAGAACATAGAGAATAAGATACATCAGCAACATAACGAGAGAGATCAAACAGGACAAGTGGATATAGAGGCCATCTTTGTGAATGCTGAATAATATCACGATGAACATGGAAAATATTTGCTATGAAGACCGGTATATATACCTCGAGTGATGAATCAAGATGTTCGAACGTCTCCAAGGTTAGATTGACCAAAGTGACTGATGAAGCAGCATCAAATAGTCTTTGCATTCTATGCTCGACGTAATCTGACAAAATAAAAGCATAGAGGTAAATCTTTAGGTGATTTAAGGTTTTTCATCCCGGTAAAACGACAAATCTACCACTTGAATGGCAGAGCAAAGATCAATAAGTCACCAAAAATAGCAAAAAGCTTCTTCAAGTGATCGAAACAAAAGGTTTCATGTTTTATTAACTATAACAAATGAAAAGTGTAGGAGTGAAAATCTGCCCATATTACAGAATAATTTAGAAAAGGAAACGAAAAGTAAGAACTGACCCGGATGATAAGCACAATCGTAGTGACCCTTCCCGATTTGCGCTAGCATTTGCAAGAAGTAGTGATTACAATATAAACCTGAAAATAATTTCGTTCAGAAGATATAAGTAATAGAAACACTTCAACAATGTCAATGCAGTATGTTATCAAATACTTACCGATGCCAAAAGTGTAAATCCTAGGAGATATCGATCTTGTACTTGTAAGATAAACTTTCATTTCATTGCAAATCTGTCGTTCATCTTCGACAGTCCCATCAGTTATAAGAAAAATGAGAGGAATTGATTCACTAGTATCCGACAACAGCTTCATTGCCTAAGCATAAAATGAAAAATCATCGGTTTTTCCCACAAAGATTGTATAGATGTTTTTAAGGAAACATGACAAGCCATACAAACCTGTTTAAGGGGAAGCAAAATGTTTGTGCCACCATCCGCGATCAATTTTTCGCCAATCCACTTAGTAGCTTTCGAGATAGCTGCCTTGGATGCCAGCTCCATTGATGATGAGAATATGTGAATCCCTCCATTGAAACCAATTATGTTGAAGGAGTCTTGCGGGTCGAGCTTGTTAAGTGATGCCATTAGTGCTTTTTTCACATTTTCAAGAATCTCTCCATTCACACTTCCACTTATATCCACCAGAAACACCACTTCCTTCCGGAAAACCTGCCCAATTCATAACAATTAAGAAGAATTGCAACGTGTTTACGAGATTTTTACAACGATTCTATTCACTAAGCGGAATTAACAGATTATTCATCGATAGAGCAGGCTGCAGACGAATATTAACATACCTTCATACTCTGGCTCTTTCCTGGGAAGAGATAGAGGCAGAACATTTCTCTCTGGTCGAAATCGAGCAAAGTTGGAGACTGGAAGAGAACACCACCATATAGATCATTAGATGAAACCTGTAAACACAGCATTCTAGCAGGATAAGCATAACCACTTTGCGGATTTTACAAGGTCGAAAAATTTCTCTTGAAAAAGAACAAAAGAGTTATAGTTCTTAGTTCTTACAGAATACGAAAATTTGAAGTCAGCAGTGGACCATTTAGGCACTTCAGCATCATATAAGAAGCTTAATTTACCCGTTTCGCTACTTAGTTCCTACAAATTCGTCTTAAACATGTCAGATTTCAATGAATCGATAATCTAAACCTGATTGAAGTTAAAAGAATTACGAAAACTCACATACCTTTAGCGGATGGCTAGTACATTTGTACGAAATTTCTTTACCAATACCAGAATTAACATTCAACCGAATCTTTTCTCTTTTCGAAATTCTCTTTCCGAAAGGAACGACATATTCCGGAAAAGTAAATGGTACACTGAGGCAGAATTGGTCTTCTTGATAAGTTAATTTCTGAGACCAACTCACTTTCACTGAAAGTGTGGTACCTCCATCAACCTGAATTAGTAGTAACACATCAAATAATGCCTCGAAAATTTGTTTCTATTTTCGACAAAACACTACAAAATAGAAACAGAAGCACTTTTAACGATACCAAAAGCACTTTCGATCGAATGTATGTATGCAATTTACCTTTGGAATTTTGAAAGTATATATTTGGCCTTTCAAATACCCTCCTCCATTTTTGCTTTTCTTGGTTGCATTTTCTTTATCTTTTGCATCTTCAGCTGTGATCAACTTGGAGTGATATAATCTTCCACCAATGTCAACTTCAACACCTAGAAGTGAACCCTGTTAGCCAAGTCATGTTTTTCTCTTGAGAACTTAAAATAATTTGCTTCAAAACATTTCTAAAAACTACTAATTACAACAAAAATCTAAACAATAACCAATTTATAGACACCAAACTCATACTTTTAACCAAGTATATGTGCAATTCCATGAAAGAAAAAAAAAAAATTACGACCCCGGAAAATTACTTTAACCAAGTATCTCTCATAGCATTTTGCAAAGAACTAGCTACATTTGAATTCTAGTGTAATCAAGGAAGAACTAACTAGTTGTCGAGACCCTAGCTAGCCGCTACAAGCACGGTTTGGAATGAAACTCGCACTACACTTCGCGATTTAATGGATGAAGTTGGAACTCGAATCTGTATATCACGAGCACAACCACATTGCTAAGAGTGGATATGCAAACTATTTTTCTTCCTTGGATTAACAAAAATGAAACCATTTCATTTTCAATGTACAATACACTAATTTATTTCCTTTTTGTTGTTTCAATTGTCTATAAAGTTGACCATCTATCTACTCCTTCAGTTACAAAAGTCATTTACTCTTTAACCACCCATTTTTCAACAAATTAAGCACTTTTTGAAGAAAAGCACTTCCAAATAAAAACAGTTTTATTTTGTAAAAAACACTTGACAATGCTTAAAAATTAAAATATCAACAATTATTATATTGTTAAAATATCAAAAATATTGTTAAAATTATTGTATTTTAATAAGATTTTTTGATATATTACATTTTCCATATTTACTTCTTATAAATTAAGCAATTTTAGAGGAGAAAGCACTTCCAAAGTTCCACATATATCCACCTAAAAGTCTACACAAAATAGCTTCAATTACATGCTTATCCGAAAGTGCTTTTTGACTTCCATAAAATTATGACATGATACCCACCGAACACGCCCAATTATCACAAACACAATATTAAGTTATATTACTATTAATTTATTTATTAAAAAAAAAAACAAAATATAAAATTAAATAAATCATCAGTACCACCTGCTCTCTGATGGGCACAGCAATCCGGCAATCACACTTGCTACTCGTCATGATGCAATGCACGCGCCACCGCCCCAAGACGGTGACCACCGCGTTGTCCAAACAACAATCAACTTCCACTTCGACTCCATGCAAGTGCAGCGGTATCAGCGCCGGTGGCTCGCACTTGCCGTGCACGTAAGGCTGGTAGCTCGGCACGTCCGGGTTGTCCACCACCTCCGGCTCCGCCACCACCGCGTAAACCGAAACCGCCTCCGGCAGGTAGCTCTCCGGCGTCCTCGTCATCTCCGGCGGTACCACCACCTCCCCCAGCTCTTTCCCGTAGTATATCCTCTTCGACAGATTCAGCCCGTACTCAACGCAGCTCTCAAACTCCGCCGCCATCGTGCCGGAAAATATATCTCCGGCGGTCGTGAAAGTTTTCCGGTGGAAGTTGGAAGGGTTTGGTCGGTGTTGGAAATGAAAATTGAACGAATACAATAGTGTATAAAAACATCACCATTTATATAATATTTATATATTTATTTATGTAAAAATTATTAAATAATAAATATTGCGCGTTTTTCATACGGAATCTCGATACACATCGATATAAAATGAATTGACATCTATTCGTATGAAAAAACATACAGAATTCCCGTAGCTGATTAGTTCTGTTTACATTATTTAATTCCGTGCGTTTTTCATGCGAAATTTCGATGGACATCGATATAAAATAAACCGGCACCAAATTAAATGTTACTAATTAGGATTCGGTATAAAAATCATATGGAATTCCTTATCTGATTAGTTCTGTTTGTGTCTGATATATATGATGAGATGAGATTGGTCTGGTGGTAAACCCATTGAATCCTCCCCTCTCCAAAAAAATGTAAGTAATAGTGTAATAAAAATTGATATGTATTATTGAGTTTTTTTTTTTTTTTTTCCCTAAAAAAAATTAAATACAATATTTATGTGTATATTAGTTATATTTAATCAATTTTTCTATTGTCAGTTCGTCCTGATATAAAATATATTAGAATGAAGAATGTAGATCATTGAATTTACATAATTTGACTTAAAGTGTACGTATTTATCAAAACTTTTCCATAATCTATGGTCCACATTATTCGTCCCGATATAAATATATAAATATATACTTTATTTATTTTATACTTTTTTCCCTTTGAATTGCAGCTCGGTAGTTAATGAGGAAATTAATAGTTTAAGGTGATGAACCAGTGAGATGTTGCCACGTGATGTGATGGTAAGAGAAGATTTATTGAAGTGAATGAGTGATGTACTTTTGGGTAGCAATCTGGTGTGTTTGAGTAGAGGATTGTTTTGTTAAACAACCACTAAGGTCTTGCCATGTCAATGTATCTTTTGATCGTGTTATTTATATAAGGATAACTTTTTGTGTCGGGTTCTATCGAGATCGGCGTGATGAAACATTATAAGTCCGGTTCAAATAGCCAACATGGGAGGATCCTTCCATGTTTTACATTCTTGCATTCAAAGTGAGACTCGGACTCAATACATAATCAACTAAAAGTATAAATTTATATTTAGAATCTTTAAATTAATTTTAAATTCAAAGAATTTTTAAGAGTCGTGTGTTGTATTTTAATTTGTGAAGGCTTCTTTTATGAAATTTCAAGTTTAATTTCATTAAAATAAAAAAAAATAAAAAAAAAGTGATTTTTTTATTACAAATTTTACTTTAAAGTTGTATTCAAAAATGTATTTTAGGTATACTTTTTTTTTTTTCACCAAATACTTTTGGTGTTTGGCTTGAATTTGCTAAAAGGGAGATTGAAAACTATTTGATATATTTTATAAAAACATTTTTTAAGAATTTTTTTTATCAAACTTTTAATTTGAATGTTGATTTTTTTTATTTATTTACTTATTTATTTATTTATTTATTTATTTTTTGTAATGTAGTACTCGACCACATTCAAGTAAAACTTAATTAGAATAAATTATTGATTAAAGAAAACATGAGCACTATTAATTATTATTGTTGTCCCATCAAGATTAATTGTTACTTTTGACTTTAATAGCATCAATTTAAAGTGACGTGACAAATATTATAATCTTCAAAAAAAAATGTGACAAATATTATATGATTTTTTTTTATTTTTTTTTTTTTGTGGGATTGATCATTGATATACTAGCTAGGTGAGTCTATAATTATTTTGTTTTCTTTTTCCTTTTTATTTTATATTATATAATATTTTATTTTCATTTTTAATCTAGTATATGGCGATTTATTGGTAAAATACGTTTCAATACTTTTGAACAAATGCTCTCCCCTGCAAAATAATCCTAATAAAAGGTATTCTATCAAATTCTATTATTCGATTTCATTTGTGTTCAAACATAGTACCAAGATGGTTCGGAATACATGTTAATTACAATTTATATGATACATCATTTAATCATTAATTTGGATATAAAAATTAAACAATTACTCGTACATATATATTACAAAGGTGAGAACTTCTCTAATATGAACTATCATATAAAAATAAAGTCATATACAATTTTGATGTTTTGAAATTTCGATATAAGTACAATCACTTACAACATCATTTACGTTAATTTTTGGTATAATGTTTTGGATCATATAATTTCCTTCCTTTTTTTGGATGTACGGTATATGTATACCTAAATTTATTTTTTTAATTATTATTTTTTATAACATTTTTGTTATGATCACTCGATGGGACATATATGCACCAAAGCACTACTCCAAAAGAAGCAGGCTGACCCCACAAATTAAGTGCATGATTTTTTATTTATTTTTTAAGTATTATGATAATTATTACAATAAGATTGTTAGGATTTATAAATATCAAATAATACATATGTGATCCGGACGTCTATTCCCATAACGGGAGATAATTACTCCCATACTCACTACTTATATGGAATGGGTCAGTAACTGTTCTGTTAAGAGGTGATGTGTTTACGGGTGTGATTTTTTTTTTTTTTTTTTTTTTTGAAGGAATTTACGGGTGTGATTTAAGTGGCAATAATTGTCATTAAAGTTGATCAAGGAATCACGGTCTGCCACGCTTTAGTAATTAAAGAGTAGACATTAATTTTCCAATTAAAATCTAGTACGATCACGACCATCTGGTCCTCCACAATGGTCCCCACGCGGGGTCCTCTCCTGTGGTCCTATACTCCTATAGTCCTATGCAATCCCGATCCAAGATCTATTTAGCCCGGTTCAATACTTCAATATTATATTAAAACACGTTTATAATAAGGAATAGGATCTAGATGCTATACATGAAATGTATTGTTATTGGGTAGTTTTTTTTTTTTTCATGTATTACAAATATTACAATAGGATTGTCGGGATTTACCAAGATCGAACAATGCATGTACAGTTCGGATATCTATTCATATAAACTGAAAGAAAACTTCTCATACACACTTCTTAAATGTGTATTGTGAGACTCGAATCCTTAACCACCAACGTGGAAGGGAAGTGTTTAACCACCTTTGTTATAAGGTGATGTGTGTTGCTGGATAGTTATGTAAGAAAGTCTTAGTTTTGATTTTTTGATTTTTTTTATTTTCAAATATATGATTTTTGTAGACCATTTGATTGCAATCCAATGATTAGAAACTAACCTAACTACCAATATAGATTTTTAGTTCTAGTGTATGCCCATCACACCCACACCACGGGGTTGCATGTTCGAGTTTCTTCCCCTCCCCATACCCCTAATTATTACATTATTTCAAAAACATGTACATATATTTACAAACTTTTATAATTATAAAAAATTAAAATAGTTTTTGATGTTAGAAAAATACTATGAGTACAATTTAAATTTTAATTAATTTTCTAATTCCTAAACACTATTATTGAATCATGAATAAATGACCATAAGGTTTTCCTATATCATTTTTAGAGTAATTTTTAGATATTCTAACTCTATAAATTAACTTATATTCCAACTACTGATGTGTCAATTATCAAATGAATACACATTGAGGCTTCGTTTTCTCCTCAAGTGGCGGAAGCGGGAGCTATTCTCAGGGGCCTCCAGCTAGCAGCTGACACGGGTTTATTTCCGTGTAGGATTGATTCCGATGCGGAGGTTGTGGTTGGGTGGATTAATAGTAGGAAACCTCTTAATTCTGATGTTGGTAATTATATTGCTGATATTTATGCTGTAATGGAGCAAGTTCGTTGTTTTTCTATTAATTTCGTTCCCAGATTGGCGAATCAGGTAGCCCATGGTTTGGCTAAAAATGGTCTCTTCTGTGTTGAGGACATGTTTTGGCTGGAGGAGTTTCCTCCGTGTGTTAGTTCTTTTGTCTCGGCTGATTGCCGTGGTTGTTTGTAATGTTATGTTTACTTCAAAAAAAAAAAAAATTATCAAATAAATACACATTAACCATTATTATAAAAATGTTAAAAGACATCACTAGCAAGACATCGGTTCTTAGAAAACCGATTGATATAAAAATTGAAGACTTCGGTTCATTAAAAATCGATCTCTTAAGTTTTTATGGTTGAAAATGACAACGTTTTATATAAAAACTGACGTGGATTGATTTTACATTACAATATCAGTTTCACTCGGAACCTATATATTAAATAATCTAAAAATTAACACATCGACCACGTCTTCCCTTCCTTCTCCTCTTCAAATCTGTAGCCATATAATCCCACCAACATTTCGGCACCCATTTCGTTTCCTAAACGTCTTTCTCTTAAAAGAGAAGTCGAATTTCGACGATGACATCATGGATTTTGTCAAGTCCACCGACACAAATTAATTGAGTTTTGTCTTTTTTTATGGAATCGGTTTGTGTTTCTTTGAGTATATATGTAGAGTTTTTAAATAATTTACATTTTATGTTGGAGCATTTGAGATTTACAGTATTCCAGACGAAATTTTGGCAACAATGAAAATATGTGAAATTTAAAAATAAAATAATAATAAAATAAACAAATCGGTTTTAGTATGAAACTGATTTTTCCATTTGTATTAGATACATCTGTTATAATACAAAACCGATGTTTATTAGCTTATATGTGTTATTAGTTTTATATATAATCGTTGTGTTTTAAAATAATTTACATAACCGATGCTGTTACTGCGTTTTATTCAACATCGCTCAAATAGACAACAGTTTTTAAATCATAAAGAGTAATGCTAGAGAACCCAAAAAAGTAACCCAAATTTTGAATCCAAACCTATATGACAACATCACACATAACATGGGCCCACGTCACTCTTCCCAAAGATCTCATATGATGTTGCCACATAGGTTTGGGTTCAAAGTTTGGGTTCAAAATTTGAGTCCTCTAGCATTACTCAATCATAAAAAACCGATGTAACGTATGTAAATAAACCGATGTCTTTTAACTTTTTTGTAGCAGTGAACGATATTTTTTTTTAATATTAATTTTTTCTTTAACATACTCTCTAAAATATATGATATAACTAACTCATTATATTACGACGCCCCATCTAGAAACCATTTATGACTCCGTCCTTGGTTGTCGAGTCATCAAGAAACCCCATCCAGGTGTCGCTACTTACTTAAACGGAGTTAGAAGATTATAATATAACAGATGGATAAGCATAATTGAAGTGTGTTTCATCCAAAAACCTAACAAAAAGAGTAAGAAAAATTATAAATTCCAGCTACTGTTGATTAATGATTGTTAGGATCGGTTAAACGTTTTTTGAAAAGGCAAAAAATTACATAAGGTTGGAAATGGATTTAGAAGAGTACAATAAGCAGTTGATAATCTTAATTAATTGAAATGATCGTCAACCACAAACTGACCAATTATTATTATTTTTTCAAAAGTATAGGTTTGACCTATTGACCTAATATCGATTGTGATTGGTTAAATGATTTTCGAAAAAAAAAAAAAAAAAACTAAGAACTAGTAGTTGGATTATCTCTATAAGCGAGCGATAAACATAATTTAATTCATTTTCATCCAAAAGCTAAAAAAAATAAAATAAAATAAAATTTACAAGTTTCAGCTAATGTCGCGATTAGTAATTGAAAAGCATAATTGTAGTGTGTTTCATGAAAAAAAAAAACCTAACAAAACAATCAGAAAAGTTGCAAGTTTCAGCTAGTGTCAATCAAACGATTTTCGAAAACTAAGAAGTTTTATACGGTTGGAAATGGAGTGAGGAACACATGGCTTCTTGCTAATATGGTGGGTCTTTCCTTTGGAAACCCCCACCACCAAGGTTCAATGCATGTATATATACAAATTTTCCACCAATAGTGTGGGTGTTGTCCCACCAATATGTGGGTGCTCTCTCCCCATCTATGAGAGCTGCAATCCGGACTGTACTTGTAGAGTCCAATCTCGTCGGTCCCGGTAGTTGTTATATAATAAAAAAAAAAAGAAAAAAAAGTAATGAAGTTAGGAGATTAATATAAGCATTTGATAAGCATAGTTGAAGTGCCTTTCATAAAAAAAATAAATAAAATAAAATAAAATAAAATAAAGTTATAGATTTCATGTAGTGTGGGTTAGTGTTGGAGTATAGGTTTGACCTAGTGTAGGTTAGCATCTGTTATCAATAATGAGGATTAGTAAATGATTTTTGAAAAACTAAAAAGTAAGATAGAGTTTGAAATGGTGTTGGGAGATTAATGTAAACAATTGATAAGCATAATTGAAGCCCCTTTCATCAATAAACTAACCAAAAAATTAGTAAAGTTACAAATTTGTTAGAGTCGATTAAAGATTTTCGAAAACTAAGAAGTTACATAATGATGGAAATGAAGTTAAAAAGATTATTATAAACATTCGAAATTCTTAATTGAGTTGAGAATTAAATCATTTAATCTTTTCTTAGTAAATAAATTTTTAGAAAGACCGAGCTTTTCAAGATTTGAAGAATTGGATAATAAATCTATGAGAGATATGGTGAAATTGTTACCTATATAAATAGGATTTGGATCCTGATATTTTTTCCTGACATTTTTAATACATATGATTGATTGTTGATAAAGTGGTTGTTGAAACCAATTACATCTTAACCACACATTCATTACAATGCTTATGTGTGATAAGATTATGTGAGAGGTTAGGAAAAAAATCAGATCAGTAGAGGATCCAAATTTATATAAATATTACACACTTCCACACTTCCACATAATCATGAAAACGGAAGAAAAAGTAGAGAAGTAGTGGAAAAAGAAGAGATGTTAAATATTGAAAGAGGAAACATACCAAAGAAATTATTTATAAATCAAAAGAAGGAGAGAAGTAGTGGGGGTCAATTCAAGTTAATGTAACCCGAATAATATCAACCATTGGACCAACCTAGGATTCCTTGTCTAATTTTTGATGCAATTAAAGGGACCATGTGATGATGAATGAGAGAACATAAAGAAACCCTACCACCTACCACATTTGAAAACATAACCTATCTTGTGACTGGCTAAAACTTGGGTGCAACGTGATCCATGTATCCATGCATCGCCCACCCTAATATTGTCACATCAATAAAGTTGCTAGTGTGATAGCATCAGGGTGGACGATACATGGTGCATCAGATGCACCCAAAACGTTCTCCTTGTGATCATACTTTTTGTTTTCTTCTTGTGTAGTTATCATTTAAAATCAAATCAAAAGCGTAATTTTGTAGCTCAATAAAGAGAAAAAAAAAGGTGTTTATGTTACCAAAATTGACACTCTTGTTTGCTTTTAGAAAATGAGTACCACCAACACGAAGATTTTCATAGTAAATTCATTGTAAGTTAGGTCCACAAATCTTCCATCTAAATTATCATGTCAACTAACATTCACAATGATAATAACGTTGTGTTTTTTTTTTTTCATATATATTTGTAAAAAGAACAAATTAATTTCATTTATGCTTTTTAGAAATTTGGTTGAGATATAAATAGATTTCTTTTAGTATTAAAATTCATTAAATGCATCACATGTTATGTTGAAAGCTATCATTCAATCTTTACCAAAATAATGTATATATAAATAAAATTATATACTTGACTGTCAAATATATATTTTTTTCGAAAACATTTTCACATGTACGTTAAGTTATACGATTTATTAATTAAACCGATATGTATAGGAATTAATTGTGATTAAAGATTAATTATGAATTAATAAACTATGATGTATTTTTTAATATTTAAACAAATAAATATATATATAAAAGAAGGAATTTTGATTTTATATTATAAACAAATAAAAAGACCGATGTAATCAAAAAGCAAAGACTAGGTATTAATTTATAATTGGTTTTGCTTGATCTAATGGAGCAAATATTATCCTTAGCTTGGCATCTAAATCAGAACAAAGAAGATTAAAACTATAAAATCTTAGAAGAAAGGGATATAGTTCTTTTGAATACTAAAATGATTTTATTTTGCATTAATTTAAAATATGTGTATTATGAATTTAACAAGTGTGAATAATAGATTCACATTAACAATATATGATACAAGTCAAGAATATTCATTAAACATGAGTATTATAAGATTGGATTTAAAAAAAATAATCACAAATCTACCAATCCAATCGCTTTTCACACATGAGTTTTTGACTTGATATGGTACTTATTTTGAAACCGGGTTTTCAAGTTTTCCTTAATACGTTAGAATGAAAGAGAGATTTTAATTATTATGTTAAAGGTCAAGTATTTTGTTAAATATAAACCTTCTATTCTTGTTACATTGAAAAGATATCACAGTTGTTCCGGTTACATTAAAAGAATATCACACACACACAATTATTTAATATCATCATTTTATTTTGGTGATATTATCAATACCATTGATTTCGTTGAAAATGATGGAGAAATTATAGAAATATTCTATCAATTTCCTAATCTTATGACTACATGCATCCTTAGGTTGATAATTTCTTATCATATACATTTTTACAATAATAACATTTTTAAACTTATCATATACATTTATAATTTCTTACTCAAATCTAAAAAGATTATCTAAGAAAAACCCAAATCGTTTTGGGCCAGCTAATATTTTCAAGGCCCAAAAACACTGGATCCAAATTTTGACGTTTACTAACTACACCCCATATAATTCTGAGCACACCAACTTTAGTTTCTTCTCTTTAACATACAAGTCACATAGATAGATCGTCTTCGTGCTCTCTCTTTCTCTCTCAAGATCTCTCTAAGCTTGGCGAAAAAGAAAACGAAAAAGAAAAAAATATAAAAAAAAATTGAAAAACAATAAATCACAGTAGCAAAAGACAATGAGTAGAGGAAGTGGAGGAGGATATGATCGACACATAACAATTTTTTCTCCAGAAGGTCGTCTCTTTCAAGTAGGTATGTGCTAATATCTTCGACGCCCTTTTTTTCGTGTTTTGATGATTTTTCGTTTTTTGCTCAAAATATTACTTTTTTTTTTGTGGTGTTTTGAGGATTTAAGGTTCTGGGTATGTGATATTAGTTGCTATTGTTGATGTATTTAGTTGATTTAGTATTAAAGAATAATAAAGGTTATAGCTTTAGGATTAGCATATATTTTTATTTTTTTATGTTTTATAGTAAAATATTCTAGCTCAGTTTGATGTTTTGATTGCTAATCTAAGAAGAGTAGAGAAGTTTTGAACTTTAATATAAGGTTTAGAGCCCAATTTGAGGATTTAAGTTGAGATGCTGTTTGGTTGCTGAAAAAGTTTGTGGAAAGGGAGACAGGAAGTTGTGATTTTTATACTAATTTATCAGAGAAGTTGTGGTATTTTAATATTTATTTCTTGGTTGCTGGACTTGCTACGAGTGAATTGTAATCAGATTGTATTTTTGATGGTTGAATAGAGTATGCTTTTAAGGCTGTTAAGGCTGCTGGGGTGACCTCGATTGGTGTCCGAGGGAAGGATTCAGTATGTGTTGTGACTCAGAAGAAGGTCCCGGTGAGTATTATTTGTTGATTATCATTGAAATTTGGTTTAGTTTTGGCTTGAAATTATTACGAGTTTCATATTCTTTAAATTGGTGCAGGACAAGCTTTTGGATCATACAAGTGTCACGCATTTGTTCCCCATTACGAAATACCTTGGATTGCTAGCAACCGGGATGACAGGTTTCTCTTTACGCTTTATTCAGCTTTGGACATGAGGAAGTTTGATGAAAATGTGTCACTCATAACATCTAAATAAAGCTTGGACACACCAATGATCTTGATTTTACATAATTACATCTATGACTTATCTTTTGAAATTGGAAATTCAATTGTTGATACTTGATATAACTTGATAGAGTAGATGTTGGAGTAAATCTATTAGTAAACCAAATAGTCGTGACTGAAAATTCTAATGATTTATCATTTATGTGTTGTAATCCACGATGATAAAAATGTTGATTGAACAACTGTCAACTGTAGAACATGTTTCATTGATTATGGCACAAGAGTTGATTTTATACAAATATACAATCAGTGTGATGAAAGAGAAACTGATTAATTGCTATTACCTAAAACTAAGGTTCTTATAGCAAGACGGAAGGTCCATTTAAATTATGATTCAAATGACAGTACGATCACACAAAAGCATCCTTCTAGTTATTTAATATTCTTCCCCCATAGAGTATGTCTTTGGTGTTCATGTTTTTGGTCTTGAGTTCAGATTTACATTATTCTCTTTCTTCTTTTTTTTTTTTTTTTTTTTTTTTTTTTTTTTTGTGTGAGTGATTTACATTATTCTCTTGGTTACCATGTAATGAAAGTGAGTGAGTTAAAATGTGTGGAGCTCAAATATCTTCTTGTCATTTTTCAGCTGATGCAAGAACCTTGGTTCAGCAAGCAAGGAATGAAGCAGCTGAGTTTCGCTTCAGATATGGATATGAGATGCCTGTGGATGTACTATCTAAATGGTATATTTTTTATGTCTCGCTAAGCCAAATTATACTGTAACTTGTTTTTCATCAGTCCACCGTCCACCAAATGCCTTGTGCTTTTTTTGTTTCCACTTATTGAATGTTCTTGTATTGTTGCCTAATTTTCAACGTGTTCATTGCTTAAATTTGTAATTTGCAGTGAGATATGATATTGACTGTTTCATGAACACCATTTTTGTGAAATTCTGTTTATGTACAGGATTGCAGACAAATCACAAGTCTATACTCAGCATGCTTATATGAGACCACTTGGAGTAGGTTCGTTTCTAGTTCTTCTCCGTTGTGAAACATACCCATGTCGATAAAAGGCCCTGCATCGTGCAATAATGCACCGGTCGTTGAAGTCTTTCCTTTTCCATTTCAAATGTTACTTCCATTAGCCTTCTTACTAACGTTGCACTTTCCCTTCTTCCTTTTTGTTGTTCTTTTTTGTATTTGCATTTGTAGTTGCTATGGTTTTGGGCATTGATGATGAATATGGACCTCGTCTCTACAAATGTGACCCAGCTGGCCATTTCTTTGGCCACAAGGTATGTGGAAGCTTTTCCCGTACATTTTACAGCAATATCATGTTTTATTCTTGTCTTATCAATATAATGTCAAAGAGGTGGGCTACACTATTTGAATTAAACTCAAAATAGGTACCACATATATCCAGATAACATTATAAAGTTAATAAAATTGATGTACATATTTGCTTGTGCACATTCTCGATTTTGCTTTATAATAAGATTTCTCTACCACTTGCTTGCATAGTGTAATATGCTATGTGAGGGGATTAATTCATATTGTTCTCACAATCTCACCTATAGCTGTTGGAGGAATTTTCAATGTTTATCATAGTAATTTTATATTTGTTTTTTCGGTTTATAACAGAATGTTAAATTAAATTAATTTTATGCCTGAGAAATTCATTGTAATATACTAATATGTTCTTAGGCAACAAGTGCTGGATTAAAAGAGCAAGAGGCCATCAATTTCTTGGAGAAGAAAATGAAGAATGATCCTGCATTTACTTATGAGGAAACTGTGCAGGTAAATTTTGTCTTATATCTTTTAATGTAAGAACCATGTCCTTATCACAAAATGACAAGATCCAACCTCATGCATATTTGCTAAACACATCTACACTGTTTTCCATTTCGTCAATCAAATTTCGCACGATAATACTGGATTCTTATGATTTGTAAATTATTTCAATTTACTTTCATGGACATTTTGCATCATTCTATTTCTGGAATCTAATATCTTTATTTTGCTTTCCATTTATAGACTGCGATTTCTGCCCTGCAATCGATTCTGCAAGAGGATTTTAAGGCCAGTGAGATTGAGGTACTGATAATCCCCTTTATCTGGTTGAGTTATATACTCGAAATTTAATTTGATAGCCTGTTGATAGCGAGTACAACGAGCATTCGTAGGCAGAGTCGCAATGCTGTTAGTTGTTTGCAACTTCTTTGTTTCTAGGATGATTTGGTTTCTACATTACATATTGTGATTCTTATTATAGTTGCAAAGTAACTTTCACAGTTGTTTTTGTGTCACGGATTCTTTCTTTTCTTCTCGGATAGTGCCCCTTGATTGAATTTCCTTTCATTAAATTGTAAGTATGCATCGTGAGAGGCATGCAAGATAAATCTATTTGAAACCTCTCTTTCGTCGCACCTATCTACTTAAACTTCACATCCCATGCTGTGACCTCATGTTTCATCTTCTTTGGTTTGAATTTTCTTAGTTTCCGACTTATGCTGCAGTATTACATTTTCAGTTCTAAATCTTCGAGAAAACAAACTTATCATAATTCATAACGGTAGCATGCACTCTTTGCTCCTTGGTTGCTTTGAGCTGCTATTCCATATCAAATATGCTGTGATATTCAATCCGCGTATCTGCTTGTGTTGATGTTGAACCACATAACTTATTTAGACGATATACGAATAAGATTTTATTGAGACTATAATTATAATGCTGATCATTCTTTAAAAACTTCTTTCTTCTATAGGTTGGAGTGGTGAGGAAGGAGGATCCAGTCTTTAAAGTACTATCCATCGAGGAGATTGACGAGCACTTGACTGCTATCAGCGAACGAGACTAAGAATTTGTTCAATGATCATCATAGCACACTTTTATCCAAAAAAACGACAAGACAGTGATCTTTCCTCGTTTAAATTTTACATGTATTCGATATTTGCATAGTCGATGTCATTTAGAACCGAAAAACGTTTTGAAATCATGTTAAATACACTCAGCACCAACCAAAGAGGAAAGGGAAGGTGCTTTTGTAATGGTAGTAGCTAAGCTTATGAGTTATATAACTTGATGATGATGACTGTAGTTCATGAATGAAACTGAGTCTTGGCTGATTTTGTGTGTTTTGATTTTCTAGGATAATTAAGATTGTGTTAGCTTAAATTGCTATTTAGTTCGGATTCGGATACGGGTCAAAGTGGATATATGTATTATCTCAACCAGTTTGCTTGCTGTTGGTTTAGTTCACATTTTTTGGCTTGTACTAAACACTTTTTTTGGGGATTAGATCAAGGGTTTTATAAAATCACACTTGTTTACTCACATTGGGAATAGATCAAGGGTTTTATACTATTGCGTAAATTTGAAGTTTTTTTTTTTTTTTTAAGAGGGGGAAGATTTGAACCTATAATTCCACAGTGCAGGTGTGACTTGTGAGTAACCTATCGAATCAACTTCATCTCGTCAGATCAAGAGTTTGTTGGACATCAAATGACTTGTGAGCTATTTAATTTGATAGTCTAAATTATATTAAGATCAATATAAAAATAAAAATACCTCTTATTTTTAATTAAATTAAAATAAATAAATCGAATATCCAACGTGCTAAGAAACTTCTTAATTCTTATCAAGTCGGTTTCAAAAACTTTCACGCTCATCGGCCCAACAACCTCCCGACACGTGGCAACGAATTTTCAAAACCAAAAATATTAAACTAACTTGTAATTTATATATATATATATATAAGACCTCGATTTAAATAAATAAAATCAAAACTCAAAAAATAAGAAGACTTGTTTCAATTTGGAGTTGCGATCGAGTATATACGCAAGTTCTAATCGGTGAAATAGGACGAAAAGTAATTTTAGTTTTTTTTTTTTTAAAATTAATTCGTGAGCTCGAGCTGTCACTGTTTCAGGTTCATTTCTTTTTTTAGACCCAATAAAGGAAAAAAGATTTTTCTTTCGATTTGCTGTGTTAGGGTTTTGCTCTGTTTCGGGGTATCGATGTTTTTTAGGTTAATTATAATCAATTTTTAATTCAATTTATGTTTGTTTGTGTTATATATGTTTTTGGTTTTGTTTATGCATGTAAATTTGTAATTTTGAATGTTGATAGCTTAGATTTTGAATGATTGGGATTGTTTGGTTGATGAGAAAGTGTTTGAAAATGAATTATCAAATTTGTGATTTTGAATCATTGGATTTGTTTGGTTGCTGGGGAAGTGTTGGAAAACAAAGGAAAATTGTTTTTTTTTTTTTCTCCTCTCATTTTGCTCCAGTTTTCTTAGCAACCAAGCGGAGGGATGGTGTGTTCAGATCAATTTTCATTTTCTTGTTTGAATTTGAATTCAGTTTAATTAGAGTATTGTTAAACTCTTGCATAGTTAATGGAAACTTGATCAATTTTTTTTATTTTTTTTAATCAATATATGTTGAAGCTAATAATTGTATGTCTAATTCAAATGAAAATTTGTGCATTTTATGGGGTTTTTGTCTTGATGCCTGTTTAAGTCTTAAGAATTTCGTATAATGCATCTGCAATTTGAGTAGGGAATTACGAACGTGGAATGTTTTTTTTTGACTTTATCACTATTGTTCTTTGATTAGGGATAGTTTCATGGCAACTGCAACAATGGCTACTGCAGCTGGTGCAGCTGCACTCTTGTACTACACACTGAATCGTAAATTACAGTCTGGTTCAGCACAAGGTGATGATGATGATAGTGGTGTTGTATCGACTAGTCATCCTCCTTTAGGAATTGACCGAGTTTCACATAGGTTAGTTCAAGCCCCTGGTACGTGGTTAGAGACAATTTCAACTTTGTCAGAGACTCTTAGGTTTACTTATTCAGAGACTTTGGGGAAGTGGCCCATTGGGGATTTGGCATTCGGAATTAATTTTCTATTGAAGAGGCAGGTAAGCATCCTTGAAATTTCAAGAATATGATTTGTATGGAATAATGTATAGTTTGTTTGTAATGATATGCTAATTTCAGGAAAGAAGTATTGTCATGAATAAAAAATGTTTTCTTTTCTTGTAATAATTGCTCGATTTTCGGAGTGAAACAGCTGCAACACAATTGAGGTGCTCCATTTGGCTAAAGTGTGTATGTGAAAGAAGTTGGATAGATAGATAGATAGATAGCTATAAATTGTACATTTAATCATTCAACTAGTGAGGTTTTGTATCCATGTTTTTTTTTATCAGCAATGAAAGTTGATGTACTAGAGTGACTTTGAATGATTTATTGTCAGTAGGTTTATTATTTTGTTGGGCAATGATTCTGACCATATAACTAATATTTTCAGGGACAATTACATGTTAGCAGTGTATTTGGTGGTAAAGATAGTATACAGCTTCAAGGACCAGAGATTACCGCTGAACTTAAATATCTATTAAACTTGTTGACCCTGTGTTGGCATTTTTCGAAAAAACCATTCCCTTTATTTTTGGAGGAAACTGGGTTTGCTGAAGAAAATGTTCTTCTTCAGGAACCTAAAGCAGGAGTATGTTATCTTTGAACTTGAATATTGTCATCTTTGTGTTGACTGATTTAGTACTAATTTGTCTAATTTGGAATTCGTTGAATTGTCATTAATCTTTGCAGATATTGAAGCCAGCTTTTACAATATTAGTTGACCACAAGACAAAGTGTTTCTTCTTACTGATTCGTGGAACACATAGTATAAAGGACACTCTTACAGCTGTTACTGGAGCTGTGGTGCCATTCCATCACTCTGTTGTTCATGATGGAGGAGTCAGTAATTTAGTTTTAGGTTATGCACATTGTGGGATGGTTGCAGCTGCACGATGGATTGCAAAAGTTGCCACTCCTTGTCTCCATGAAGCGCTTAGAGAGTATCCTGATTATAAACTTAAGGTAAAAATGTAAATTGGAACTCTCTCTGCATACCTTTGTCAGTTTAGTGTAAATGATGATTAGGAAATGTTTTTAAGTCAGCAAAAAGTTTAACTAGACTTAATACAATAATGAAAAAGTATCAGATGTTAATGTTAATGATTTGTACACATGAACACGAGTATCGTAATATGGCTTGGATAAGGTGTGCTAGACACAGCAACTCTCAAAAACTTAAGGGAGATGTGTACGAGCATCGACAATATTAACATTGTACTATACTATAAGTCTATAATGGTATACATGTTTGCTTGTAGAAAGTAAAACAATTATCAAGGTTACTAGTAACTGAAACTTTCATAATAAGATTTGTTTGGTACTTTGGTATCCTCTAAACTTTACCTATGTATTAAGAAAATGCAATGATATTTGCTGTAGCTGTCTGTGTGATGTTGGATATTAATTTGTGATAGAGTGATGTCCTCGTGTGTCTGCATATTAATTTTTCAATAAGAGGTGTTCAACAGATTGCGGGTTGAAGCACATTGAGGTTTTTGTTAAACAACTTAAACTAAACAAGTCTAGAAAGAATTTGAAATGAGAAAGAAAAACTATGAACTTACAATGTGAAATCTAGCCTATGAAGAAAACAATTTTTATGTTCTTATCTAAACGATATAATTTTTTTTGTGATATATACCTGTTTCCAGACATTTATTGTGGTGCCTAATGTAGAAGCAGTTGAAATAGCCTCATAAATTGTGGTGCCTTTGATTTCTTGTTCTATTTCATTTGCTGCCTATTATGGTTCTTAAGCTGGATAAATTTCAGAGTTAAACTTGTGGGATGTTACCAGATTGTAGGACACTCTCTGGGTGGAGGCACTGCAGCGCTTCTAACATATGTATTGCGGGAGCAGAAGGAATTGTCAACGGCTACATGTGTTGCATTTGCTCCAGGTTTGTTGCCTTATCTTAAAAATGTTTTCACGTCTAGCCGCTATGTGCTGATGCCTCTTTCTATTCTGCTGAATCTAGGGTTTTTTATTTTATTTTTTTTTTAATTTTTTTAAATTTTTTTATTTTATTTATGATACTATTGTTTGTTGAGTATCTACATAGCTAACTGGGTATATCATGTACAGCCGCTTGTATGACTTGGGAATTGGCAGAGTCGGGGCATGAATTCATTACTTCTGTCATAAATGGAGCTGACTTAGTGCCTACATTCTCAGCTGCTTCAGTTGATGACTTGCGTGCTGAGGTTATGTTCCTACTCTCTGTAGTTTAGGATTATAGTTACTGCCTTATTTTGAAAAGAGTTGATATTTGAAGATCCCTTGGTATAAGTGTTGTTATACTTAATATTATCGGTATGAAGTCACTAGTGTTGCCATCTGGTCCCGTTATAGCTTTTCCCACTTTTTTCTTTTTCTAGCTTTAATTTATATTGTACCATAATAAGGTTGAATACCTAATAAAACCGATAACAATTGATTGCTGTTCCATCCCTTTATGGATTTGCCTCCTTACTTTCTTGCCCTTTTCACTTTTTCTCTTTGAAGTGATTAGGTGTGCTCTTCTTACGTAGTAGGTTACGTATTTACATCTCAGCCGGTCTGGCTTATTGGTACTTGATAATACTTTAATTGCTTTGCATGATTGACAATTTCAGAAACATTGCTTGGACTTCTTGTTCCATTCGATTTTAAAATTTATTTTCATGCAACTCACAAAGAGGAACTCTTTTCAGGTGACAGCATCTGCATGGCTGAATGATCTGAGGAATCAGATTGAGCGTACGAGAATTTTAAGTACTGTCTATCGGTCTGCATCTGCATTGGGTTCCCGACTTCCATCCATGGCCAGTGCTAAAGCAAAAGTTGCTGGGGCTGGGGCGATTTTGCGCCCAGTTTCTAATGGTACACAGGTAAACTCATTTCCGATATACTAAAATAATTCTGTTTACTATCTACATTCCATCAATCATCATCAAGCTATGCAAAATTTCTCCTTTTGTTGAGAGTCTCGACTGAAATTTTTAATGAAGTAAAATCTTAGTCTGGTTGTTGTATCTTATAAAAAGTTGTGTCCTGATCTGATCGCTCAAGTTCTCTGGAGTCTTGTTTTATTTTAAACGTTGCACTTCTTTTCACCCTTAAGCAGTGAGAAACTGACGTTCCTGTTTTGATGCATAATTTTAACATGGTTTGTGATCAGATAAGTTTGAGTGCCAGACTGCCAACCTAGGAGTTGATAATTAGGTTGGATTACATTTTATTTTAACCATTTTAACTCTGCCGGTTCATTGTCCGCAGGTTGTGATGAAAAGAGCCCAGAGCATGGCTCAGGCAGCATGGACACGCCCTTCATGGTCATGCATTGGACCCCGTCATCGGGCTGCAGCTGTTCGTTCAAACTCTATAGAAGAGGGAGATTCCCCAGAATATTCCTCACCCAAAATAGAAACTTCTGAACCTCTTCTTTCATGCCCCAAGAAAAATGCGGCGATGGCTGCGATGCAAAACATTGAACTCCCTGTATCTTCCTCCGTTGGAATGGAATGGACTTCAGAAATCGAGTCTTGCTCTGATGAAATTGCTGGTCTTGACATTGATGGCGAGGGCGTGGACCTCATTGGCCATAATTCACATGAAGAAGGCATGAATGAAGTTGAGTTGTGGCACCAACTTGAACATGAGCTTTATGAGCGAACAGAAGGTGAGGATGATGATGTGGCAAAGGAAATAAGGGAAGAAGAAGCGGCAGCCATTGCAGAGGTAGGCGGGGACCAGCCGGAGAGCTCTGCACCA
This sequence comes from Acer saccharum, assembly GCA_030490815.1. Lineage (NCBI taxonomy): Eukaryota > Viridiplantae > Streptophyta > Magnoliopsida > Sapindales > Sapindaceae > Acer > Acer saccharum. The sequence continues at coordinate 3,324,367 of CM059866.1, forward strand.
GAAATGAAGGAAGTACACAGGTTCTTCCCTCCAGGAAAGATCATGCACATAGTTACCCTCTACCAAGAAGTTGAATCTGATAGTGATTCCCCATCCTCGAGCAACTCTGACAGTGACCAGCAGCCACCTCCAGAGGCTAAGGTTGGGATTTTCCGAACACCACGAACTGTATATAGTAAACTGAGGCTTTCACAGACTATGGTAAGTGATCATTTCATGCCAGTTTATAGAAGACAGATCGAAAAGCTAATAACAGAGCTTGAAAAAGAACAAGCTCCTGATAGTCATCACAGTGAACATAATGCAGAGGTAGTGTTATAGAGAAGATGATCTTTGAGCCTATACAGTTAGGAACCAATGATACTTCGTGTTTTTGGGAATCCCAGAACTCCATCGTCTTACACGTTTTCACTGCCCGGAAAGACATTTTTACCAGATGAGAGTCACCGGAGTCCCGGAGTTCAATACTAGTTCAGTGGTCATATACTAACAATAAAAGAATTCAATACATCTAACTCATCTTTGGCTGCTCAGGAATTGGTGTCTCTTCTGGAGAGAGAGGCTTATGTCCAACAGCTATACAGATTTTGGAAACATATTTTTGTAAATTTATATTTTGGGTTTTTTTTTTCCCTATTTTCTTTTTCACAGGAATGATTTTTTTTTTTTTGGGATTATATGTTGCTTAATTTGCTATATCATAAACTAATGTTACATTGTATTGATTCTGCTGTAAGATTTATAGAGTGGGGTTCAATTTCAAGATCTCTTATACAATTAATTAAAAGGGAAATTATTCCAATTAGTTTGTGACTTTTATAAAAATGATCGAATTGATTTTCATGTTTTTTCTAAATAACAAATTAGTTTTTTTTAAAAAGTTCGAGACTTACTTGGTAATTCATTTCTAAATTCGTTGAAATTTCAATGAAAATATAAATAATCTTATCGTGAGAAAGAAAAGTCTACTTTTCAAACCTAATCCAAATTATGTCCGATAGTTATAGTGAAAATGAAATAAATATAAATATGCATGAGTAATGTTAGACGTTTCAATTGAGCTGTTAACATTATATCAGTCATCATATAATCTCATGATTTATAAGACGTTGATATCTCACGTCTCACGTGCCACATTATTTAGGACAGAATTTGGAATATATATATATATATATATTAAATTTGATTTTTTTTTTTTTTTTAAATTTTTGCTTGGGTGATGTAACAGGTCTATCCACAAGGCAACAACCCAGTTTTTCTTGAACAATCCAATGCATGTAGAGTTGCTTTCTTAACAAGTAAATTAATAACAACATACTCATGATTTGGACTTAGCTGACATTAATTTCCAACGGGTTGGTAAAATTATTTTATCCATTTTATTTTTTTTATTTTATATGTTGACTTGGTATATCAAAAGACTTAAATACGGACAAAGAACCGGTAGTTAAGAGCATCCATTCAATCTAATACACGTTCTACTCGACAAACACGTCTTATATAATCAAAATAATTTGTATTCAATGCACACAGTCAGTTGTCAGCACATCCTTTCATTGTTTACAATGAAATCTTTGCTCATAGAATTATTTCAATATGCAAGAAATGTTTGATTTTATTAAAAAAAAATTAAAAAAAATAAAAAGTGAATGAAATACAGATAAAATCTAAAATTATTTTTCATCATAGATCTTACTAAAAATAGCCATTAAGATTGATCAATGTTACCTTTGTAAAATATAAAGAATACAATTTATTTATTTTCATATTTAATAGGCGTAACATTTATCACATTTTTCTGCTTTTTTTTTTTTTTTTTTTTTTCGTTTTTATTCTTAATTTTTCTGCTTTTAAATTAAATACCACCTTTTTTTTAGTTGAAATTAAACACCGCTTTGATATCACATTAATAAACTTTCCTATCATAAAAGATTTGATTTTTAAAAATTATTATTTTTTAAAGTATAACATAAAAGATTTGATTAGATACAAAGATTTGTGTCACTTCTATATTTAGTTAAATAAAATAAATGAATAATTTAAAAGAAATTTAAGATCACATCAATAATTTAACACTAGTGTGACACTTGCCCTTTATAAAAGGATTACTATGTTTCTTTGTGGCTAACATTTTCTCCATTACTTTCTCGAGAAAAATTTAGCAACCAAACAAAATTTCATTTTCATAACCCCAAGGGGTAGTGCCGCTGGTCACTAGGGCAAGCCGTAAACTCCGATGTCTTAGGTTCTATTTTTAGCAGCCACGTTTCTCTTGGGGTCACTGGAGATTTATCCAGCTGTTAATTTCAGGGCTTCGTGAGATTAGTCGAGGTGTGCGCAAACTGGTCCGGACACCCACGGATAAAAAAAAAAAAAAAAAAATTCATTTTTTCATGTCATTTCCCACTCATTAATCACCTCTCACTTTTTTTATTTTCATTTAATTTTTAATTTTTTGTTTTGGGTTTTTTATTCTTTTCAATCCATTATCAAAATAAACTAATTATTAACTAAAGCTAATGGAAAATAAAATAATTTATTTAAAGAAAGATAATCACTTTGGATTAACTTAATTTAAACATAAATAAAACCAATCATAGACGTATCTACAAGGGCATATACCAAATTGATAGAAATTAATTAGTTATTTAAAATCCACTTGATTAATCATTAATTATCGCAATTAGTGTTTGCCACATCGATGGTGATTAGATGCCATGTCAAATTTTCATTTTAAATATCACACCACATCAGCATTTTACATTAAATATTGAATTATTGATATGTCATGGTTGATTTGACTAAAATTACATCTCAAAGTACTTATTTACAAAGCACTTACCAATGAAATATGCTTCTTCTATAACACCCTTGATCGACAACAAATACACGTGTACGGTTATAAATTTAAATAGAAAATTTAAGTTATTATGAATTGATACATATGTAATTATGTATAATATGGATTTGATTAACATTTTTTTTTTTTTTTTTACTATATCTATTAATCCGGAATCAGGTATTTTTTTAAAAGTTTTTCCTATTGGTAGGATTCGAGAATATAGATTAGTTATTGTTATTACTTTTATGATTTTTGAAATTTGATATCCAATAAGTCCATATATCAAAATTTGTCAATATCAAATACTATTTTATTTATAATATTACAAGTCTTGACAATTATTTCCATAGAATCTTAAAAAAAAAAAAAAAAAAAAAAAAAAAAAAACCTCAAATTTTGAATGAAAAAACGGGGTTTTCCAAATAAATATTTTTATATAATTAAATAAATGAAATATCTTCAGAAATAAAGTATAAAATGTTTTTTTTTTTTTTTTAAAGTACTTCGGAGTAAATCGAATTGTCCTTAGAAATTTTAAGAAATTAGTGGTTTAAAATGGAGTGTTTTTAGAAAAAAAAAAAAAAAAAAAACTGTGAAAAGATAAAAAAAAACGGATTGTAAGTAGAAAATCTCATCGTAAATACATCGACCATTTATCTAACCTAACAAAACCAATCAAACAGGGGTCGATAGCTGAATTGGTCACATGATGGATAGGAACCTATAATAGTGATGTGATTCATTATTGAGTTTGACGATAAATTGCAATTGAAGCAACCCCATTTTCGCCCCCAATCAAATTTTTTTAATTTTTTTTTTTTTATCAAACATGGAAAATATATACCTTGTTTGTTGGCAACTCTTCATGATCTCAAATTCAATCATATAAAAACCAACTAGTCATATTCAAATAATGTTGTTTTACTAAAATACTTGGACCAAACAATGCCAAGTTAAAGCTAAATAGGGAGTGAAATTATTGGCATCAATTGTGATAGTGACTTGCACTATTTAGATAAAGGACTAGCTACCAATATTTGTTCCTATCTTTCATGTGATGAAACTTTATCATCACAAAAAAAGAAATATGAGCATTTATACTTGTTTTAATTTTTTTTTTTAAATTTTCTTTTAATATATTTTGGATGCATTAATGAAAGTTGTGGGAACATGATTCAAATCTCACATGGCATTAATTATAGTTCTTATTTCACAATCATGCATGTGAATTATTATGAACATTTTTTAGGTCATTTTGTTATCATTTATCAATGTTTTGCCATAAAAAGAGGTACATTCATGGGTGATTATGATAGGATGTGAGACCAAGTTTGTATCTATATATATATATATACATAGAGAGTAATTATTATTATTATTATTATTTTTTGTGAGAATAAGTTTGTATATATATAGAGAAAGTTGTTTTTTTTGGTGCCCCATATATATTCTCACTAACACCAAATGAGATTAAACACAACACGTGGAGTCTAGATATCTAGGCCGTCTTTTTACACTTGTTGGTGGGTCTGGGACTTACTGAGAATATCGATCAAACATAAATATTATATGTGCAGCGCGAATATCTACTTGCATTAACATTTACAGTTTAGATATGATATCTACTTTCACATGACACTAGAGAGATGCCTTTCCAAACTTATTAGTAAATACAAAAAGAATATTACACTTAATCTTGAATTCACCACAAACATGAAAGGGAAAATGCACATCATATCACTCAACCTGGGCGGGAGTTAAAATCTTCATTAGCGTAAGTGTTCGAATTTTAACTATATCACGATTGTTTATGTAATTTGAAGATTTTAAACTTGTTAGCGTAAGTGTTTCATAAATTCTTAATTGATCACTCAACACTTACACACTGTAGAATTTATGTAGCATAAATAACCGTGATCAATTTAGTGTTAAGTGTTCGAATTTTAATAAAATCCAGATATCATAAAACTCGTATTACACGGCATGGAATTTGTTATCTTTTGACACATCATCATCATTCAAACTTCGGATATTAAATTAATTATGAATATAGTTAACAAATTTAACATTCAATTTCACACATTAATTATGATGTTTCAATTTTCAAATCCACACTTGACCGGAGATCATTCACAAATAATGTTGGCACAAAAGAATTGATCTTAAAAAAAAAAAAAAAAATGTATGCATGTGAACATGCATAAATATTTATTGTCATCAATATTTTGCTATAAAAGGTTAGACAAATATTTGTACATGACATATGTGATTTTGACGGGTGAAGTGAGAAAATGTTTTTCTTTTTCTTTCTTTCTTTCTAGCTAGTGAGAACATATTCAAAATTTGAACATATTCAAAACTTGAATCTATTTTATTATATTTTAATCTCTAGCTCGTATGAACATATTTGATGGTAGGTATTAAAATTGTTTATATATAGTCTCATTTTTAATACTTTTGAAAACGTTTAAAAAACAATTATTTATATAATTACAAAGTATATAATAAATAAATCACTTTTTTTTTTTTTTTTTTTAATACCGAAAGTCATTCAATTTCGCTTTTGATTAAGGAAGTAAATATATTTTGGAAGAATTGATATAAAATATATCTTTAAATAATATCGAATATTTCCACCGAAATTTTCAAAAAATAAGATGAATTCCTAATATTTTCATATATTTATGTTTTCGAGATAAATAATGCGATCTCATTGGGACGGTTTCACCAAGTGACAATAAGACCGTCCAATTGAAGATTTTCTCTGTTAAAAGAGAAATCGAAAGACTTTCGAGGGAAAAAAAAAAGTGATTCATTAAATATGTACTATTTACTTGAAGGACAATGATCCTTTCCTCACCTCATCCTCATCTCACTTAATCTTATGACACATAAGCATTACAAGGAATGAATGGTTAAGATGTGATTGACACTTTATTAACAATCAATCACATGATTTAAAAATGTGAGGAAAATGTGAGGATGAGGTGAGATAAGGAAAGGATCTTGGTCCTTAGTTGAAAAGATGAAGTTAATCAAACATGTTTACAATGAGAAAAAAAAAATGTGGATTTTATTAAAATTCGAACACTTAACACTAAATTGATCACTCAACACTTACACTCTTTAGAATTTATGTAGCATAAATAATCGTGATCAATTTAGTGTTAAGTGTTCGAATTTTAATAAAATCCAGATATCATAAAACTCGTATTACACGGCACGGAATTTGTTATCTTTTGACACATCATCAGCATTCAAACTTCGGATATTAAATTAATTATGAATATAGTTAACAAATTTAACATTCAATTTCACACATTAATTATGATGTTTCAATTTTCAAATCCACACTTGACCGGAGATCATTCACAAATAATGTTGGCACAAAAGAATTGATCTTAAAAAAAAAAAAAAAAAAATGTATGCATGTGAACATGCATAAATATTTATTGTCATCAATATTTTGCTATAAAAGGTTGGACAAATATTTGTACATGACATATGTGATTTTGACGGGTGAAGTGAGAAATTTTTTTTTTTTTTTTTTTTTTTTTTTTTTCTTTCTAGCTAGTGAGAACATAATCAAAACTTGAATCAATTTTATTATATTTTAATTTCTAGCTCGTATGAACATATTTGATGGTAGGTATTAAAATTGTTTATATATAGTCTCATTTTTAATACTTTTGAAAACGTTTAGAAAAGTACTTTAGACATTATGTATAATAAAACTAATTTCACAAAACACATTCCATATTATGAAGATTAAACTCAATTTAAAAAGTTTTTTTTTTTTTTTTTTTTTTCCTTTCGAAAAAAAAAAAGTTTAAATTTGATTAGTAACGTAATTAATTGTTAATGTTTGATCCTAATTGCATAATAACATTCTTTCCACTTTGAGATCAAATAAATCTTCAAATAAAAATAATAAAAATTATGAGATTTAAGGTTTTTGAAATGTTAAAAAGAGGGATAGAGGAGGTAAGATTTGTGTGTGAGTGTCATTAGAATGTTTTATTTTGTTTAATATTTTTTTTTTTTTTTATAAAAGGAATGTTTAATAATTTCATTAAGGATAAATTGCCATTAACAATTTAAATTTTTTTTTTTTTTTTACAAATGGAGTGTGGATTGATATTGAGTGGATTGTCAACAGCATCACTCATTTAATTACAATAAGTTTATACAATTTAATGTAGAATACATAGAGATTTAAATTATGAGTCTATGTTGATGGAATTTCACATTAATTTGTTTAGTTCATATTACGTTACGAGATCGATACTCTTAAAATATATCATTAGTTTTCTATAGTTATAATATCTTGTTAGAATACATAATCATAATCAACAGAAACTCATTTATTACTATAGTTAGGTCATCATATTGACATATAAATATGAAATAGAGACTCAAATCTGAAACCAACTTATATGTCAATGCATGTATTGTCAGATTTCATTAAATTTCAACCCCAACTAACATATTAAATGCACTAGAAAAATCTGAATGCCTCATCAACAGGAGATAATCTTCAATGGGAGGATCTCATTACCACTTGATGAGACCATACAATGAGATTACACTAAATTATAGTTTAATAATGTATATTTATGTTCTCAAGATAAATGGTGCAATCTTATTGGGACGGTTTCAACAAATGGCAATAAGACCGTCACATTGAAGATTCTCTCGGTCAAAAGAGAAATCGAAAGACTTTCGAGGAAAAAAAAAAAAGTGATTCATTAAATATGTACTATTTAGTTGAAAAGAAGAAGTTAACCAAACATTTTTTAAACATGTTTACATTGAGAAAAAAAAAATGTTTAAATCGTGATCTATATGAGACTCTTTTTTTTTTTAAAAAACAATTATTTATATAATTACAAAGTATATAATAAATAAATCACTTTTTTATTTTATTTTATTTTATTTTTTTACCGAAAGTCATTCAATTTCGCTTTTGACTAAGGAAGTAAATATATTTTGGAAGAATTGATATAAAATATATCTTTAAATATTTTCAATATTTTAGAGATAATATCGAATTTTTCCACCGAATTTTTCAAAAAATAAGATGAATTCCTGATATTTTCATATATTTTTGTTTTCGAGATAAATGATGCAATCTCATTGGGACGGTTTCACTGGGACGGTTTCACCAAGTGACAATAAAACCGTCCCATTGAAGATTTTCTCCGTTAAAAGAGAAATCGAAAGACTTTCGAGGGAAAAAAAAAGAAAGTGATTCATTAAATATGTACTATTTAGTTGAAAAGATGAAGTTAATCAAACATGTTTACATTGAGAAAAAAAAAATGTTTAAATCGTGATCTATATGAGACTCTTTTTTCTTCTTCTTTTTTTAAATAAAAAACAATTGTTTATATAATTACAAAGTATATAATAAATAAATCACATTTTTTTCCCCGAAAGTCATTCAATTTCGCTTTTGATTAAGGAGTAAATATATTTGGGAAAGATTGATATAAAATTTATATCTTTAAATATTTTCGATATTTTAGAGATAATATCGAATATTTCCACCACAATTTTCAAAAAATTAAATGAATCCTAAGAGCATCTCCAATGTTATTATGCATTTGAAGAAAATGAAGTGCCACATAAGATAGATATTAAAAAAGTTAGATAAACTCTCTCCAATGCTATTATCTAAGTTGAATATGAAGATGATGTGGCAAAAAAAAAAGTTAGAGAATATGGAGTTGAGTTTCTAATTCTAGAAACTCTCCTAGAAATGCTGACTAGGATTTCTAACTCTTTCCACCAATAAGATTAAATCTTTCAACTCTTTTCACCAATAAGATTAAACCTCATTTAATAGTAAAATAAAAGAGAAGAAAGAGTGTAATAATTGTTTTATTATGATTGAACATAAAATAGATGCATATTTGACTTTAAATAATTGCATTGGAGATGTGAATATACATTTCTCTAATTTTTTTTCGAAAGTGGGCCCATAATAAATAGAAATGCTGATGTGGCACTATTTAGAAACTCAAAAATGCATATTTGCATTGGAGATGCTCTTATATTTTCGCACAAAAATTAAAATATATCCTTTCTTGCCTGTAATTAAGTTACACAAAGAAGTAATTAAGATGAAGATCAAGATGGGCAAGATAAATTTAGAACTTCTAGAAGAATAATTATAATTTTAATCGAATCTTTTCATATTTTTCTTAGTTATTACTTAGGGCAAATTGCATTGCACTCCTTGAGGTTTGGACAAGTTGCACATAGATGGAAAAGTTTTGTTATTATACACTAACACCCCCAAGACTTAAATTTGACTTTAAAAATATCTAAAATGCCCCTAGTTTTATTATTTTATACTTTATTTTTTTAACCTTTTAACCAAAAAATTTATAAAATTTAATAAAAAAATTAAATAAAAGATATGATTCATTAAATAAATAAATAGTTAAAAAAAATTAAATAAATAAATACTTTAAGTTTATTTTTTTTACCTTTAACCAAAGACTTTATAAACTTTAATAAAAAAATTAAATAAAAGATATGGTTCATTAAATAAATAAATAGTTAAAAAAATCAAATAAATAAATAGTTTTAAAAAATCAAATCAAATAAATAGTTTTAAAAAAAAATAAATAAATAGTTTTAAAAATAAATAAATATTTTTATTTAATTTTTAAATTACCAAATTTATTTATTTAATTTTTAAACTATTTATAAAATAATACAACTAGGGGCATTTTAGGTATTTTAAAAGTTAAATTTAACTGTTGGGGGTGTTAATGTATAATAACAAAAATGTTTCAACTAAGTGCAACTTGCCCAAACCTCAAGGGGTGAAGTGTAATTTGCCCTATTACTTATTAAAACAATTTTACCGAAACAATCAAGTACATATTTATCTCAATTTTAAGTACTGACGACAGTACAAAAAAGCAAAGCAAAGAAAATATTTTTAGAGAATAAATACTCCAACTAATCACAGACCTCCAAAAGCTGTACCTTACACGTTTTTGTCGTACACGTGGCACTAAATTATTGGTGCAGACATTCAGTGAAACTTAACAGAACAGCACATAACTTCTTGGCTTATGTTTAATATGTTCCGATGACTTTTTATAGCTTAACAAAATGCTTAGCTGGCAATCAACAGATCAACGGTCAGGATTAACTGGGTGGATAAAATTTTGTGCTGACATGGAATTTTTTACTTTTAAATGAATAGCTTCTTCAATCATTTGGGTGTTGCTATTGCTAGGCTGCTAGCTAAAGCTACTAGGCTATTAAGCTCTCTCATTCCTTCTCTCTTATTATTATTATTATTAAAAGCGCTTCTCTCTCTTTTAAAAGTGCTTTTTTTTTTCTCTTCTTGAAAGTTTTGTACTATTGATGATATGATACACACATCAAAATACATGCTTTTGAGTGGGAGAAGAATTTAGTGGTTGAGAAGAAGAAGAAGCAGAAGCAACAAAAAGCACTCTCTTGGTTTCTTTCGTTCATACAAAGATTAATTGGGCTTGTTTGGAGGGAAAGAAAATAAAAAAAGAAGAGAAAAAGTAAAGAAAATCTTTGAAGAAAATGTTTTTTTTCAGGTGGGAGATTATTTTTGCAGAAGAAGAAAGCAGGGTTGAAGAAGGAGAGTGGGAAAAAGAGAGATAAAATACAAATAAAAAGCCAAAAGCCAATAGCCAAAAGCAATAAGCAGAAGTACTAGAGAGCAAGAACAACAAGGAAATTGAAGGGAAAAAGAAGAAGAAGGAAGAATCAAGTGATTTCTTGCTTTTGATCTGCTTTTGCTGGTATTTTTTTTTTCCTTATCATAACTCAATTTGTTCATTCATTTAATTTCTTCTTGTTGGTTTTTTGAGTTTTTAATCATTTGATCTGTAAAAAGTTTCCTGCTTTTTTCTACAAGTGCTTTCAATTTTCATTGATGTTCTGTTTCATATATTGTAGTGTTTCATTTTTGTTGATAAACAAGCCTCTTAATTTTACAATTTTCTCATCAACCAAACACAACCCCAGATAAATTCTGTAATCAATTTGATGATTGATTGAATGATTGATTCAATTGCGATGTTCATTGATTTTTATAGGGTAATTGGCAATGTCTGCAACAATTGTAAGTGACCCAATGGTGGTATCAGCACCAGAAACCACACCACCACCAACAACAACAACATCATCATCATCATCAGCAGCAACAGCAGCAGACCTCAAGACACAAATTGAAGTCGAATTTGCAAAATGTGATTGCTGTGAGCTGACTGAGGAGTGTACACAGGCATACATTGAGCGAATTCGCGAACGATACCAGGGGAAATGGATCTGTGGACTGTGTGCAGAGGCTATAAAAGATGAGATCATAAGAACTGAGAGGTTGATGAGCACTGAAGAAGCAATGGCAAAGCACATGAGCTTCTGCAAGAAATTCAAGTCAACCGGACCACCCCCGGATGCTACCATACATTTGATATCTGCAATGAGACAGCTCCTTAGAAGAAGCTTGGATTCTCCTAGAGGGTTGAGATCAACTCCAACTAGTCCTACCAACAAGGTTGCTGTTGGAGATCAAAGGCTTGTAAGGTCTGAGAGCTGTTTCCCTACTTTGTCTGGTTAATTTGTCCAAAAAATTGAGATTGGAATAAGAATTGGGGAGAGATTTAGATTACAAAATTCAATTCATGCAAAAAAAAAAAAAAAAAAAAAATCAAATAAAAAATTTAGATGTTCAATGTAGTAGTTGTTAATTACTTGTTACATGTTAATTAGTATTGAATATTAAAAAAATAAAAAAATAAAAAAAAAAGACTTTCTCTCTGTTCTTTGTTTGATTTCTCTGGAAATTTCTAGTCTCTTCTATGTTTTGAATACAAATTGTGACACTATTTTTTTAAAAAAAATTATTTTTAATTATTCTATCTGTCTGTGTGTGTGATTCTTTGTGGGCTGAGTTGCCAGTAATGGCATTTTTTTTTTCTTTATGAGATTCTAATTGAAAGATATGACAAAACTGTATTGATTTTTCCAGCTGTACAAAATTTTCCAGATCTTTCCAATAATTATTGAAATAAAGTATTGGTGAGGCAATTCTTGAGCTGTCTATTGATTCTTGAAGTTTAGAATTTTCATAGATGATGATGATGATGATTCATGAGGATTTCAAGCAAATTGAAGAACATTGAACCTGAACCAACAAAACACTACATGTTTTCAACATTTTCATTGATAAAAATGGATATGTGATTGATAAGAGGTTCTCTAGTAAGGACGTCCTGAAGTTATAAGTTAAGGACGTTCAACCACAGCCATACATTCATATTGGTGTGGGTATATTTGTTAATATGGGGCTGTGGACCCACTGTGAATGTGTGGCTGTGGTTGGACGACCTCATATTATAAAGTCAAGATGGTTCTGATTAGAGAAGTATTCTGTGATTGATTATCTTCTTTCTGTCAAGTGGAATAAAAAAAAATGAAAAAAAAACATTTGGGGCCACAAAATATTATAAAAAAAATTCATACCTCATAGTAGCAAATTATCCTTTACTCATCCACATCCAAACTTGAGTTGGATATGTTATCATGTTTTTCGTGTGAGATTCTGATTGCAAATCAAATTTTGAGTCCATTATGCATCGATACGAATTATGATTCATATAATAATAAATAAATAAAAGCGTGTAAAATCTCTTACATGAACATATTAGAAACGGTTGCTTGAAGCTGAAGGTGTCATTCTAACTTCTAAACTACATGAAGTAATAGTAGAGGATATTGAGCTGTACGTGGTCCAAAAGGTAGCATTGAAGAAACTTTCACTATTAGCAAAACCTTAATACAAAATGTTGTAAGAACCAATTTTCATTGAATATATAATAATTGACTTTATATAGAAGTCAATTTTTTTTATTATTATTCAATTTTTTTGAACTCTTGTACATTATATATGGGCAAAAGAACCATAGTTCAAAAAAAAAAAAAAAAGGTGAAAAAGTTGAGAGAGAATGTGCCAATAATTATGAAGTAGTACTTGGTAAGATTTGGAATTTGGAAATGGACACAAAGAGAGTCTCAATCATCCTATGTAAAACTAAGATATGATATGAAATCCTTCCTTGTCATGGAGATCTTAAATAGAAAAAAGATTGGCAGACAACATCAATCAAAGCACTTCAAAATGCTTCTAGCTAATGAGTCTAGCGAAAAGCTGCGATAGCATCGACATCTGATACGTCCAAGCCACCTCAATCATGTCATGTGAAATGTATCTTTAACGTATATGATTGGTTATTCCTATCACGTAGCCTGATTTGAATAGCTTGAACATATACGCTAGACGTATCGGAAGAGTTCTCGTCTTGGAGAAGGTTTTGGAGATTGTTGTTGTTGAGATGGGACATTTTGCAATGTAATGTAACAACAGCTGGAGCACACACAGGACAGGACTCATGATCTAGGACTCTCTGGGTTCCTGTTGTTGGTGTCAATTTGGGACAGTTCACACAGGTCATTTGATTCAGATTTGGAACCCCACTTGTACTAAAAACCTCTCTCAAATCTCAATTATGTGTTTCCTCCATTATTGTTATTATCATTATTACCTAAAGGGTTATCCAAGACCATAAATACAATCACCACGTACGACTTTTAAGTTTATACGTCTGTCTGTGTCTATTTACAAAATTGTCACTCAATTGATTGCACGACTGTTCATTAGAGTTTTAGAATCAAAACTTGTTGAAGAAACCTTACGATTCATTAGGAATTTCCCTTAAAATTTGTCAAAAGCTTTATTTACTAAGAGATGATCGAAAAAACACGAGTTTCACACTCTATCTCTATTCGTCAACGAGATTTATTCTAATTTTTAAGTTTAAATAGACCTTATCAAATCTTCTTTTTTTTATTTTTTTTATTTTTTTATTTTTAACATGAAAGCTACCCAATATTAATCATCCTATCCCAATCCTATTTCAAAATTAATCTCCTTTGCACTAGAAAAACATATAGAAGATTGGAAGTGGATAGCCTCACCAGCTTGGATGATGGAAAATATAATATTTGAGAAATTTTTAACTGTCTTTGTCTTTGGAAAATGGTAAATTATTCATTATTTTATTTTGTTTCCTGAAATAATCAGCATCTTAAGATTCTTAATCCCTCCTCTAAGCATCTACACTCTTCCACCAATAATTGATTTTAAATTTCTTTTCTTGATATCCTTGGTAAGTAACTCACCTAATCTTTACATTTCATTATTTTAATTAAAATACTTAATTCGAATGATTAACGAATCATTCATTCAGAACGATAACATTCTAGATTCGAGTAGGCATATCAAAGACGTTATATATAAAAAAAAATAAAATTAATTAATTAAAGTTTGATTAGATATCACATGATACATTCTTCCTTGTCTTTTTCTAAGCGTCATTAGTTTAATTAATTAATTCTTCAAGAATTGGATGCTTAAATTAATAATTCCAATGATTAAAACCAAGTTGGTTTTTCAATTATTAGATGAAACTTATATGAATAGATTACTTTTGAAATAGGTCAAAAAAAGAATTATAAAACAACAATCTTCAACCATCTCTCCCTAATATTTTTCTCGAGGGATCCTACCAACCAAATCATAATATCAAAATACGTACTTATTATCAAATTTTATCGAAAACTTTATAAGAAATCTGTTATTTAACGGAATCCGTATATATTTTAGCGAAACCTAGAATGAATTTCTTATTAACACCAAAGGTTTTTTAATTTTTTTTTTTAAATTTTTTTGTTGTTGTTATGTGGCAAGGCATTTTCTTCTGTCATATTTACTTTAATTATAACTTATTTTTGCTAAATCTTTGAAACATTAAAAAATTCCAGGCTGTCTTTGATTCTATTATTGTAATCAAATATAAAAAAGAGATTATAAATTGTAATCAAACAGAAAATATGATGTGATTTTTTTAACTTAATCGTATGATTATTAATTGTTTTCTAAGTTTTTTTTTTTTAATATATATTTATTTATTTGATGTGATACTTGTGTAATTTAAGATAATAATCCAATACAAATCATAGTACCATACTTTAAAAAAGTGCTTTCAACAAAAGTACTTAAAAAGCATTTTGCTTTTACTTGAGAATTTCTATATACCTAGAGGTCCTATACAAGAAATTTGAGAATTTCAACCTATTTTGCTTTTTATTTTATTTTTTTTTTTGTATGAATATCAATAAAATTTAATTATACCTAGACAAGAAATTTGAAAATTTTCTCATACGAAAACTATATTTTTAATATTACTATATTTACCATTTTATTAAATGTAATAATTTCCATATCTGACCATCAACGTTTGTGTGGTGGCACAGCACGTCACAGTATGGTTACTGACGTGCTTAGACACGTCTATATATGGTTGGTGACATTCCCAGTCACGTCATTGTCCATATGTTGACATGTTTGAGAATGTAATACGAGGTTAAAACTTGAGATACATGGTGCATCGGATGCACCTAAGACCCTCTCGTAATACTAATGCGCGAATTGTTTTTTTGAAAGAAAATCCTTCCCATATAAATTACTAAAAAATGAAAATTCTGAGTACCATTACAGAGAAGTTTCCAGGAGGAAATTTATTATTATATAGAGCAGCTCAAGGAAGGAAAATTCCTCTCCCTGAACTCTCTATATAGTAGAGAATCCTGGAAAAATAACTTTTCAGTGGAAAGGAGGAAATGAATCTCTGACCAAAGCCCTGTGATGAACCGTTTAAATCATAGCGGTGGTGTTGCAGGTCAACGGAGAATGGCTCTGGATGGATCCTGCATCGAAGGAACAGTGTAATGAACCGTAAATCAGGGGTTGATCGGAAAAACAAAAGAAAATGAACTTAAAAAGCTTGTGTTGGAATAGAAAAGTGAGCATACTTGACTGTAAAGCTGTTTCCATTAGCCGAAATTGATTCCTTGGGCAAGCGGTAATTCGTTTCCATAGTTGATTGTACTGCAAGGAATTTAAGTAGGTTACATTAGTGAGAAATGTTGGAGATAGATTTGGTTTTTTGAGATGTAAATTAGAATGAAATCGAACCGATCAGGATCGTAAGTAAGAAGAAATTTTTACTAAGCTAAGAAAATGGAGAATGACTATATATATCGATGAAGTTGATCTGAGTCGATAATAAAATTTTACCAAGTTGAGCGACGCATGTATTGCTTCCAAGAGTCACTTCCAGCTTCACGACCACCCCCTGTAGCCTTTTCGCCACCAAAAGCACCGCCAATCTCGGCCCCATTTGTAGGTATATTTACATTCACAATACCACAGTCACTTCCTAGAGGCCTGCATTGCATGAAAGCAAGACATATAAGTAATGAAGCTAAGTAGACATTATGCGAAGAAATCACTACCGATGAAAATTTCAAATAGTTCAGTGAAGGTGACATACGCATACGGGACACAAAGAAACCAAAAAGAAATCAAAGGCAGAAGAAGTACTTACCCAATCCACTTGAAGATAAGTTCTGGCTTGCCGGTGAAGATAGAACTACTTAGTCCTTGGGGAACTGAATTGTTTATTTTAACTGCCTCTTCAAAAGTCTGTACAAAGAGATCAAGTTCAAAAGGAGACACAAACGTAACGGAAAAAAAAAAAACGGCAACAGATAAATAGTTTTGTATGCATTGGGAAACTACCATGTCCTTCAAGAACCCACCAAAGAAATACATATTGCAAGAAGAGCTTACCTTAAACTTCATAACATGAAGTACAGGAGCAAACAACTCTTCTTTAACGACATCTGCATCTGAAGAAATCTCAACAATTGTGGGCTGCACAAAGTTCCCTCAGACTCTATAACCGAACCACCAGTAAGGATCTTCCCTCCCTGCAATACATAATTTTTCACCAAAATAAACTAATTTTCACTCAAAGATAGGTAAAGAACCAAACATTGAATAGAAAAGCATTCAACTGATTTGGCTTCTGGAAAACATTCTGTAAAAGCCATTTAACGGTATCTTAAATGAACAACAAACGCCAGAGAAATTTGACTTTGCTCCCCAGTAAGAATATATAAGATTTTGCAAAGCGAAGCTTATGATTAATATATTGATCAAGAACAAGGATGAACAAGTAGAACATGCCTGAGATTTGATTTTCTCTATTCCTTGCACGTAGTTCTTCTGTGATGTAGGCGTATGCAATGGCCCAAGCAAGGTACCTTTCTCCAATGGATCTCCTATCTTAACTTGTTTGTACACTTCTACTAGTTGATCAAGAAACGTTTGATATATACTTTCATGAAGAATCTACAAAAACAGAAAACAGAAAATTGTTAAGAACTTTGAATTGTTATCGTCATATTAAATCATCAACAGGAAAATCACATATTTAAATATACCAGTCTACGGCAAGTTGTGCAGCGCTGTCCGGCTGTACCAACAGCAGCAAACAGAACAGAACGAACGGCTAGCTTGATGTCCGCATCATCCATGACAATTATAGCATTGTTTCCACTTAATTCGAGCAAACATTTACCACATCTCTCATTCACTGTTTTTTGCACCATTAAACCCACCTGTAATTATGCACACACAAGATAGATTAACAAAAATGTAATAAACTTGCGAATTTAGAGCTAAACTAAACTTTAGAATCAGCTAAACATTCAAAGGACATACACTCATGAGATTTTGAGAACTAATCAGGAAGGCATAATATTAGATCAAGTTGTACAAAATAAGTTGGCAAATAATGTCTGATGCAAAAATATGATCAGCAGGCAGCCGTGGGAACAAAAAGGAAGTACCTTTGAACTCCCGGTGAATGAAACAAGATGAATGCGCTTATCTTTCGCAATTGCTTGACCAATTTCAGCACCACCACAAAAGGCAGTAAATATAGCACCAGGTAAATTGTTCTTCTCCAAAACTTCACCCACTATCTTTGTCATTGCAATTGTGATCAAAGGAGTTGTCGGAGCACCTTTCCTGTATATGTGTCACAGAAGTCAAACATTTAATGAATCGGAAGAATGCTCCCACAGTGCCAAAAGCTGAATGATAATCAATGTCGAAAAGGGATCATATAAACTTCATTATTATCTTCAAGTTAACATTATCACTTACCAAACAACACAGTTGCCGCATACTAGCGCAATGCAAGCATTCCATCCTACACAAAACACATTAAAGTCAAACAGATAATTCCAATATGTGAAGATATAGCAAGATGAAATATAGAATGTCGCAGCATATGCAATTCTACAAGCAATTACTGTTTGTGTTGCAATACGCTGTCAGCAAAATATTGAAAATATTTGAAGAAATCATACGTCAACTACACCTTTCTATTATCATCTATAGTAGCTCCCACAACAGAAATGGCTATAAATTTTGGAGCTATCGATACGATTGAAATCGTCTCAAATAATCAAACTAAAGATAATTATCCACAAAATGACCAATAAAAATATGAATACGTTCTCTAGTGAATAAATGCATCATGAATATTAAAATGAAAACATCAAGTTATTCAAAGTCCCCAAACAGAGACATACTACATATTCATTTTTCCACAAAAGTTTAAAGCAAGTAAAGGCAGTCATCTAACATAACAAATGCTAATCATTGTTTGACGATAAAGGCTCATACATATCATACCGATATCATAGATAAACAGATGTTTACAAATTACTAGAGCCAAAAGAAAATGGACCGCTAAAAGGCTTGATGAATGATTCAAATATTCTATTAACATAAAACTGCAATGAGGTTTAGCTTAGTTTAGAAGATTTGTAATACCCAATTCATATGAAAAAACTTGAGTTTCACATAACACAAAAAGCATTTGTTTATGTTTCAAAGCAAAACATAGTTAACATACATAATACGTATATTATCCAGAGATTTGTATTAACATGTCTAAAAGTACTTCCATATCGTGCCTATGATGGAAGTCTATTGCTACTAACTCACCAAGAACAGCACAAGGGAAATTGAATGCTGTGATTACGCCAACTATTCCCAGAGGATTCCATGTCTGTACACAAAGAACGAGGGCAAAGTGTTAGCCATGATGATAGATCTTATGCATTACTCTGAGTTCGAAAACAAAAGCAGCAGCTAACCTCGAACATCATATGGTTTGGACCTGTTGACAAAGAAAGAACCATCATTAATTCAAGACTTGACCTTTATCAAACTTGGAAAGTGAAAAAGGTCCAATCTCAGTCATTAATGGTTTGAATAAGAAAAGAACTCTCAGTGGAAAAATCAACTAAGTTCCTATATATATGCAAAAATTCTGGATGTGGTTGGAAAATAATAGATAAAAACAGAAGCAATGCTATTCGGAAAGCCAAATGGAAAGAAACATGATTTCTATAAAGAAAAATGTCAAGTATTAATGTTTGAGCTTACGTTCGGATGGTATTATTGATCCATTCAGCTGTCGGCTTAAACCCACAGCAAAATCACACATGTCGATAATTTCCTGCAAGATTTAGCTCACAAGAATGAGTAGATGTTCTCAATCATATGAACAGAAGCAGTGCATACAGTTAATATTGATGAAAACTCGACAAAGCATAATAGCTAGTACATAATAGCATACAACAATTGTCAAGTGAGACGACATACTTGAACTTCCCCGATTCCCTCGGGAAGAATTTTTCCCATCTCAAGTGAGACAAGACGGCCAAGTTGCTCGAGTTTGGCCCTCAATGCATCACCTATCTGTCTAACAATCTCCCCTCTTTTTGGTGCAGGAACCTGCAAAAAGAGATTAACCAATCGGAGGACCAAAATGTCATTCTCTTATGGATTATAAGCATATACACACAGGAAAGTGAAATCTTTGATGACAAAAGGAAAATCAAAGCACTCGTTATAATATGTGAACATCTTACTTGCATCCATATCTGTGCAGCTTCACTGCAAGCTTTCATGCCTTCCTCGTAATCCTCAATCGAACCCTCCACCACTTTAGCAATTGTCTGAATCAACAACAGGAAATGGATTAGAACAAGGTCATGGTTTTGAACATCACCAACCAAAAGGTTCTCATGCTTTGTCTTTCACATTTGTGCATCAACATAAATCATACATGCATGCTCCCCAAACGAAAAATTTACAATTTTCAAGTGTTTGTGATCAGAACGATACCAAAAAAATTGATAAAATCTCAAGGGATGGTAAATGTATCATGTATGTGCTCAACTTGATTGACAAATTAAGGCTTGTTTATCATGCCTACTACTGACACATCATACAAATCATTGTTTTAAAAAAACAAAACCAACCATTTTATAATCAAATAATCAAATACAGATAAATAGAAAGATTGAACTAAATATAAATCTGATTGTTAGCAGGATTCACAGAGGCAACAACAGGGCTATTTGCCTTCAAGTCGCCATTCACATAACAACCAAAAGGTTCTCATGCTTTGTCTTTCACAGTTGCTTATCAACATAAATCACACATGCATGCTCCCCAAAACGAAAAAAAATTACAATTTGCAAGTCTTTGAGATCAGAATGATACCAAAAAAAATTGATGAAATCTCAAGGGATGTTAAATTTATCATGCATTTGTGAGAATTTGAAAATGACTTCAATTTGATTGACAAATTTAGGCTTGTTTATCACTCCTACTACCATTACTTAAAAATATCACATTTTTAATAATTATTAAGAAGAAAAAGACTCATTTTCAAACAAGCTCAGTAAGAAAATATTAACAAACTATCAGTCAAATCAAATAATTGAATATGAACATAAAAGAAAAACGACTGTTCCATCAAATTCAAGTCACCATCATCACAATTATAAAAACAAAACCAATCAATTTATAATCAAATACATATAAATAGATAGATTGAACAAAATATAAACCTGATTGTTAGCAGGATTCACGGAGGAGACAACAGGGCCATTTGCCTTCAATTTTCCATTCACATAACACCCCAGATTCTCAGAACTCAATCCGATCTCACTCAGGAACTCGTACTCTTTCTTTGCAAAACCCATCTCTGCAAATCATCACATATTATCATTTATCATCATTAAAAACCAAACAAAACCCAACCCATTAAAACAAAAACATGTAATAACTCATGACAACTCCAAAGCCGTTTCCTTTCCTAGATTTCTCGAATACCAAACACAAAAACAATGAAAACCAACCTCGATCTTTATGTATTAAAGCCAAACAAACAATCAAAAAGAACTCAGAATCAGATTAAACAAAATAAAAATCAGATTTTTCCCCATCATTTCACTTCAAAAACACAAAACAAAACTATAATATAAAGACATAGATGTACGTACTTGGATTTGATTGGATCAGTAGATAAACTTGTGAAGATAAAAGAGATAAGAGAGACTGATTATATAAACATGAAGAGTGTGAAGAGAGAGAGACGTGCAAGTGTGATCATCCACTGTAAGTATGGCAAGTGTTATTTTAATGATTGGATGATGGTGAGGTGATGACGAGGATGAATCAGAGTATGCCAAAATGGTAATGAATTAATTTTAAAAAATGTATAGAATTTATTACAATTTACAAGTGATAAAGTCATAGAAATGATGACATGGATTTTGTTCACGTGTATCTGGGTCCGGTATTGGTCAGTTTGGTTAAAGTGATCTAAATTTTGGATTCATATGTGGCAATATCACACACAATATGGGCTCACGTCACTCTTCCTAAAAATCTCATGTGATGTTGCCATATAAGTTTGTGTCCAAAATTTGGGTCACTTTTTTGAATCCTATAACATTATTGTTAAATTAATCACAGTCAGATTCGGATATAATCATATAATCATATAATCATATAATCAATTTTTTATTATTTTTTTCATTTCTTGTACTAAAATGTGCAATTACCAACTTGGTCCTGGACTTTTGTTAGAAGTCCAAGTTGTTTGAGACTTTTACAAAAGTGACCAAATTGGTCCTCACATTTTTTCTAAGTACCAAATTAGTCCCTCTCTTTTTATAAGTGACCAAATTAGTCCCTCTAACAGTTTAACGGTATTAAATATAACAGTTGACTTTAACAATTTTAGTTAAAGTACGTAAATACCTTTTATTTGTCATACTAGAACAAAATTGTTTTGTTTTTTGTGTATTAAACTCACCATTATAATTACAAATATATATATATATATATATATATATAATATTATTAATGAAACACCATTTGTACATATTTTAATTAAAATTTTCTAATAAAATCTAATTTTTTTTAATAAAACAATGTCAATTATACCCTTAGTATCATTCATTCCCATTAAAAAAAATAAAATAAAATTAGAATTTCAACCTAAAAAGTCAAAAATCCAACGTTAAAGTTCTAATTTTTTTTTTTTTTTTTTTTTTTAAAGGATGTGATTAACTGGTTGTGGAATTGATGGATTTGGATTTTTTTTTTTTTTTTTTTTTTTTTTTTTTTTTTTGTGGATTTGATTTTTGGTTTTGATTTGTGGGATTGAGTTTTGGTTTTTTTTTATTAAGTTTTTTTGGATTGTGTTTCAGGGTTGAGAAAAAGAAAGAGAAAAAAAAATTATTGATTTTTTTTCTTTATCTTTTTTGTTTCATTTTTTAATTATTAATTTAAATAATAAAATAGGTAACTAGGGGCACTTTAGTCATTGTGGGTTAAAATTGTGGTCAACGGTTAGAGTTAACGGAAGTCAACTAACAGCAGGGGACGTTTGTGTAATTATGGGTAAAAGTTTCATATGCGTGCAATTATGCCTAAACGTAGGGGATGTTTATTCAATTAGTTCTTTTCATATGGAAATCTTGTAATCTATGGCTGTATTTTGAATCATTCAACTTTATTTTCATGACTTGGCAAATTTTTTGGCAGTATTTGAATCATTCATTTTTTTTTTTTTCATTCTATAAATAGTCGAACTACGCGGTACGTTAATTGAGTCGAGTTATATCGGGCCCAAGGCAACTCACTTGAACTGTTGGATGGATGAAGTCGTCTCCTTGTTTGAACCTGCAAAATTGTGTCTGTCAACCAAGGTCGGATGTCTTGTTAAACCTGCAAACTAGATTAGAACAGAAATAATACGAATAAAATGAGGAAGATGGGTTTAAATTATTTAGCCTTAGATGTGCTTGTGCTGAGCAATATTTCGTGATGATCGTAATGATAACTCCGGCCAAATTCCGATTGCTGGAACGTTTTAGGAGCAGAGTTTCAATACGCCTTAGTAAGCTTTTGGTAAGAAAAGATTTCAGAGAGCTTCTCAATGAGAGCTATTCTATTTATAGTGGATGATGTAGCTGCAACGGTACCTTGATCGTGACTTTATCATGGGCGAGATACTTAGAGAGATCTTCTCAACAAGTGATCCACCCGTTAATAACTGACTGTTTGACTTGGTCTTTGGAAGACCAAGTGAAGATATTGCTGATATTTGTGTTGGATTGATCAACTCGATGGGCTTGGGTAGGATCTTTTTATTACAAGATCTGGGCTTTATCACATTGGGTCTATGGGTCATTTTTGGCTACCACACATTCTTTGGCAGTATTTGAATCATTCAACTTCTTTTTTTCAAATTCATGAGTCATGACTTTGGCAAGAAAATTTCTTACATGATAGTAATCATTGTGATTATAAAGTATGATGAGGTGGCTAAAAGGTATTGGCTGGGCGTGCCAATTCACCTCTTCAGCCAGAGGTACCAAAGCATCTCTCTTTAGGTAGATGTGATGACGATTCGGTTCGAATCGAAACCGTGGGCTAAATAACCGAATTGGAATTGGCACATATAAGGTTCTGGTTCCAGTTTTAAATATTTTGGGGTTCTTTTTTTGTTTTTTGTTTCCTTTTTTAAAATATTTTAGTCGTTAGAGGCCTAATGATCAGTTTTTTTTTTTATAAATATTTTTAAATTTATAATTTTTTTATTTTTTTTAAGATTCAAAACTGTAAGGAATCGAAACCGGAACCGGTTCCCTTGCGGTTCGGTTCCCTAAGGAACCAGAACTAAAATCGGAACCGGAACCGGAACCGAAATCGAAACCGGAACCGAAACCGGAACCGTCGAGTTCGGAACTGAAACCGAACCACGGTCACCATTAGTTCTAGGAAAAAGGATAGGAAAACAAAAATACTTATATATATATAACATATATACAATTTTTCTATTATCAGTCCGAACTGATAAAAGATATATCAGTTCCTTGCATGTGAGCCATTGGATTTAAATACTTTGACTTGACTGCATGCACTTGTCAAAGCATCTTTTAAATCTAATGGCCCATATGCAAGGAACTGATATATTTTATTATATATATATATATAATATGAAATGAGTTGATTTTAGTTAATCAAGATGGTGAAATGAAGTTGGTTTGATGGTAAAGCTCTTACATCTACACCATAAATGTTGTTGGTTCGAGTCCCTAAAAAAAACCCCAAATTTATGTATTATTGTACTTATAAAAAAAATATCAATACCAAACCGTCCCTAAACATTACAAAAAGAAAAGGTTGGGTCCATCAAATGTCATTTTATAGCAATTATACATACCAGTTTGTTCGTGTCAAACTTTTCTTCGAAAAATTTATTCATTATTATTTTGTAGAAATAACATTTGTTAACCGCCAAAAATGGCAGGGATCAAAGAAGAATTTTCCATTGGCTTCAGAAATTAAAGTCGGGATAGAAGGCTAAAGCGGAAACGGTATCCAGATACCCCGCCTTCCTACGAAAGGCTGGGATATGGACTTCTACCAGACCTGACCAGGCCCAAAGCCTCCGGGATCCAAAAAATACTAGGAACCCTGAAGGCAAAGCTCCAAGGGTTCCACTGATAGAAGATCCTAATACCCATCTGACTCAGAGTACCTCGGTACCCTAACACCCCGGTATCCCGGTACCCCCGATACAGTCAAACATAATTCAAGAAACACGTGAAGAGGGCGAGGTACTTGAGTATCCCGATCCACTAAGAGCTAGTGGTAGGTACCTAGTGAATAAATCACGTGTTAAATATACAAGTCCCAGTGCGCCGATCTCGCCTAAAGCAAGAAACAAGTACCCCGAACAGCAAACCGAGAAGAAAGACAAGCATTAAACGCCATCGTTTAAGACAGAGTATTACATGCATTCCCGCCAATTCAAGAATCTCACTCAAAGGTGGAGTCAACTCTTTCAGTTCTAAAAGGAATCTTTTGATTTTAGGGATCAATTCCCCGAGGAATTCGTTGATCGTCAAGGAAAGACCCGTTAATTGCTAAAACCTTAGACCAAAGTTCTAGGAGTGCCTGGCAAGAAACGGGCCTATATATTCATCGTATGATTACAGAGAAAATGGACGAGAAAAAACCCTACATCCTTCTTTTCCACTTATCGACATGCACTAAAGTATCATCGCCATCGCCCATTTAACTTATTCTTTTTTTATCATAGATTGTAACCCTACCATTTATTTAACATGAATAAAAGGAGTTAATTATTCGTTCTATTAGTTGTTTGAGTCCGTTTTCCTTACTGCAATTAATCACCATTCTCAGTGAATCCCTTGGAAGCTAAAGGTATTGAACTACCTGATACCTGTCCAACTAAGATCTACCCCGATCCTAATCCCCCTTGAATTGTTAATTGGAAAAATCACCCAAGTGACAATTTTTGGTTAACAACATTTATTGAGAAATCACGGGTAAAGATTGAAATATGTCGTGTTCAAGTTCATTGATTAGGTTTTAACCTAAAACCAATAATTAGAGGTTAGTAAATATAGGGATCGTAGTCTCAATATGATATCCATTACACCGTATATTTATAAAACTAAGCAAATTTCTCCTAGATCTACTTGAATAATATAAAGCATCATCGATACACAATTTAGTACCATTTGGTAATAAGATTGTGGTTCTTCCGAAGCTTTTAATCAGATTTGATGAATCCGATACGATATTAACCTTCGTTGAGTGAAGTCAGATTCAAAAGATATTTTATATCCTGTAGAATTGTGGGGGGGGTGGGGGGTGTGTGGTGAATTTACAACTTTTCCTATGTTTTAACTTTTGTAACATTCTTAATTCTTAGATTTTTATGCTTTTACCCCTATTTCATTTTTTTTTTTTCTAGTTTTATTATAAACAAGGCATCTAATATTTTTTTCAACAAATCACATAAAAAATATCTTTGATTTTAAATATAGTATTTATTTTCAATGTATCTTAAATATAAATGAAATTCAATCATAACATATATGTTCTATCTCAACTAATATTATTCTCATTCAAATAATTTTGATCTCTCTTACGATATTAATTATCTCACTTATCACCCTAATACCATATTATAATTTTGATATGTTATTTATTTTTAAATAATCACCCTAATACCATAACATCTAATATTTTTTCCAACAAATCACATAAAAAATATCTTTGATTTTAAATATAGTATTTATTTTCAATGTATCTTAAATATAAATGAAATTCAATCATATATGTTCTGTCTCAACTAATATTATTCTCATTCAAATAATTTTGATCTCTCTTACGATATTAATTATCTCACTTATCACCCTAATACCAGATTATACTTTTGATATGTTATTTATTTTTAAATAATCAATCTGTGTTAATTTATATAATTAAAACATGTCAACCAAACATATACATATATTAGACAGGATGTGGTTGACCCAATTGTATGCCCCTCACACCCATATCATGAGGTTATGGATTTGAGTCTCTCCCCCTCACACCCACTGTCCCACACCAATTTATGTTTAACTATTAAGATATTTTATCAAATAAACTTTTATAATTTTTTTAAAAATTAAACTAGTTTTTGGATGTTAAAAAAATACTATGAGTACAATTTAAATTTAAATTAGTTTTCTAACTCCTAAACAGTGAACATTATTATTGAATCATGAATAAAGGGCCATAATGTTTTACTAAATTATTTTTAGAGTAATTTTAGACATGCAACTCTATAAATCAATTAACTTGTATTTCAACTAATAATGTATCATTTTTTTTTTTTTTTGTTGAAGAAATACACTATTACATAAATTCTGGGTTTTTTGTGGAGAGGGGAGGAATTGAACCCACAACCTTGTGGTGCAGGTGTAAGAGGTTTTATCATTGGACCAACCTTATATTGTCAACTACTAATATTTCAATTGGCAAATGAATACACATTAACGGTATTTTTTATAAATTTTTTCTATAGCATACCCTCTAAAATACATGATATAGCTAATTATATTTTACGATGCCCCCGCTGGAAATAATTTCTAGCTCCATCCCTATATATCCATCTTGCGTTTCAAAGACAAACGATGAATTGTTCAAATCCACACCATTTAGTAAAGACATAATTTTCCTTCTAGGAATTTCCTAAGCATTATGTGCAATACCATTTTATATCTCATTAGAAATAATAACATTTTCAATACGTTTATAATGTAAACATTTTCTCTTATCATATATTGTTGGATATCAAAGATCATCGAAGTGGAATGGATACCAAGATTGTTACATACGATCGGTGTATAATTATAAGAAAAATACACTATTTGCTTTAACTCGGAGAAGACTAGCAAAAAGAGAAAAATGATAAATAACAAATAAACACTATGTGATTTTACTCTTCTAAACATCCTCTTTATTTACATACTATTGATAACGAGTTGTAAAACAAAGCACAAAGCATAAATATGTAACAATTAATAAATCAAAGATGGCAAGCGAGAATACGCAAACTGACTTTCATCCATGCTTTTCTATTGATTTTATTCATAGTTGTCCCT
The DNA here is from genome assembly GCA_030490815.1 of Acer saccharum. Classification (NCBI taxonomy): domain Eukaryota; kingdom Viridiplantae; phylum Streptophyta; class Magnoliopsida; order Sapindales; family Sapindaceae; genus Acer; species Acer saccharum. The sequence continues at coordinate 3,352,031 of CM059866.1, forward strand.
ACGCCCTCCACCGTTGCCATAGCCACCTCTACCACCTCTGGTCATAAGTCATAACACCCAATTTTTATAAATGAAAAATTCTTAAGTTCATTTAACTATACATTTTGGTTTTGATAATAATCATTAATTTGAAGGAATTCATTTTAGGTTTCAATAATAATCATTAATTTGACAAAACAACACTTTTGGTTTATTTTTAATTAAACTAATTTATCTTTATTAGTAAATTCCTATTACGATATTTTTATAATTAAATTTTTTATTAAAATATAGGTGTTTATCATATTTATGAGTGTCAATATGGACTACCATATCCAAATCAATTGCTAAATGGACATACATTAATGAAGGACTTGCCATTTGTCAAATGAATCCAATTGACATATTATCGGTTGGGTTTGGATGGGGATGTCAACAGAGGTAGTGAATACAAATCCCAAACCCGACCCAAAAAGAAAAAAAAAAAAAAAAAAATTGCACCAGCCTCACTACTGAAGACTGGGTTCGGGTGGGGAATTTCCGGGGCAGGGGAAGAGGCCCCAACACCACCCTGTCCGAAATTTTAAATTCACTGATACATGGATTAGTTTTAATTACAATAAATTCCGGCTAACAGCCGGCTTATAGTCCGTTGGCCAACAACGAACTTCTAGCCGTTCACCTAGTCCCCGACTAATTCCCCTAGACGCTAGAGGGTGGGTTACCCATCTAGCACCTATCGACTTTTACAACACCGACAGAAAAAACCTATGCCTCAAAAGCAAATTCTTTTTCGCGCCCATCCACCATTACTCCAAAACGAATCAACCCCTGCCAGATGTCAAAGTAAGACAAGTGATGTTACTTTTAAACGACAAGACTTTGGAAGTACGTAGAAACAAACCACAGAAGTGCCAAAACTGTAAATGGAAATCTACTTTTGACTTGGTAAAATTTTCAACAATAATTTGACTGCCAAATTTCCTATCATAAGAAAAAAAAAAACTTAAGGTAGATTCCTTGAGAATTTTAAAAATTCACAAACTATTGATGTGGTAGGAACTAGGAAGTAACTAAACAAATTTTCCACAAGAAGATTAGAAGACAAGTTACCTTGAGCATAAAACTAGCAACAAGACACGTCTCATGATCTCTGTCCATTTTCCACATCTTTTGATCAGTTCGGGGAGGCATAGCCTCCGGTGAACTCTTATAATTCACTTCACGTTCTCCGAAATCATCCTCGTACTGTCAACACAATAAACTGTGAGATTTACATAACTAATACAAAAGACTTATCATAACAACACATGTAAATTACAAATATACATTCCTAACAGCTACACAAATAAGCCAACCCAATAATCAAATATTGAGTTGCAACAATGTGTACTTCAATGTCAACCTATTCCGAAGTTAAAAATGTTGAATTTACTAAATCTTTTCTAAATAGGTGATAATAGCTGAAAATTACTTCATTTCCCTTGTGTTAAATATACATTCTTGTATTTATTTGAGGTTTATTTTTGCATTTAAGCATATATTTGAATATTTATATTATTATGAAGACATTCATGATATTTGGAATAAAAATAATATTTTAACACGAATAAACTTACATTTGCTGTTTTGGTTATCTTTTCATTTAGAATACAACTTAACGTTTTGAAGAAGGAAAGAGAGGTGCAGGAGTGAAATTAGCAGGATTTCCTTTTCTGATAGAGCTTCGATATTCTACCAATATCTAACAACTTAATATGAAGAAGGAAAAAGAAGTGCAAGAGTGAAATTTGCATGATTTCCTATTCTGACATAGCTTCTGTATTTTACCAATATATTGTGATTCCCTTGTCCGATTGACGCGTTTAATAAAGTTTATTATAATATACTTTGATTTCATTAATTTGAATACATAGAATGCTTAGAAATTATATTTTTAAGCAAAGAAAAAACCAACAGAAGATTTGGATTTGTATTAAATGAATCATGACAATAAACTGAGTTTTATTATTTCGAAATTGTGAAGTCGAACAGTGGTGGATGATTCTGACACCTTGGTATCTTTTTATTTTATTTTATAGTTGTAAATTGGTTGCTTTTTGTTACCTAGGTTAGGATTGAATTTAAATTGAGAATTAAATTAGTTTTCATCAATCTCTATGGGTTCGACCTTGTATTCACATATTTATACTACAATAAATTTATCACACAAGTAGGTTTACACATACACATACCTTTGACAAAAAGAACGGATTCCAATACGTATATTTTAAACCTTCAAATCTTCCTGTTTTGCATAGGTCGGCAATAAGAATCTTCGTGCTTGCACGCTAATCAAACAAAAAGAGAACAATAATATGGGTCAAATTTATAAATAGCCTTCAAATTATGGGTGTCATTGCTTTTAGCATGAATTAGTGTTTTAACTGTTTTTAGCAAACAAACCACTTTTTGGACGAAAATACCCTTAATGATTTTTTTTAAAATATAAATATATTGGAGGTCACGCAAATCTCCATTGGAAGGTCGGCGACCTCCATTGGAGGTCTGTGCAGACCTCCAACCTCCAATGGACCCATAAAAAATTTGGGAAGAAAATGAAAAAGAAGAAAAAAAGTAAACAAGCTAATCCTAGCATGTTTAATAATTCAAAAAAAAAAAAAAAAATTGTGTTTAATCCCAACAAAAAAGAAACTTGGCATGTTTAATCTATGTGAGGAATTCAGTGAGTTTCCAAAAAAAGTCTGTTGACAGCCTCCACGGAAGTCTTTTTAACAAAAAAAAAAAAATAATAATAAAAAAAAAAAAAAAAAAAAAAAGAATAATAAGGTTGAGAATGAGGGTGAAGAGATCCATTTAGGAAAAAGATGGATGAAAACAATCAAAACAATAATCCTGGCTAAAAATAAAACACACCTTAATTAAAAGACTATTAGATGACATTTCCTCTAATAATATAGTCATCAAATGTTAACAAATGAGAGATGATCTAGAAAATCCATGGTATGAAAACTCACATAAGGTATATCCTTATTTCTAAGATGAGAATTGTTAATAACTAAGCCCGTCACATTATATTTAGAGATCTGCACAAAGACAAAGAAGAGAAAAAATGACTCGATGTTAGAAGATCTCACAAAGTTTTATGAATACCATGTTCATTATGTTTAGAGATGCAATGCAGTAAAAAGAACTTGGACAATAATGTAATACAGAGCATTTACAAACGTACCAAAGTTTGTAATTTATCATGCATATTTGAGTTACCCCTACACCATTCTCTGCAAACAAAATAAATTTGTATCACGTGTAACAAAAATAAACATTGAGAAACTAATCACATTAATTTCCACAAATTACAAGTCTTTCTAATGGAATCGCTAAGTAAACAAGGATCGTTCAATGTTTAAACTATCAGAATATTCAATCACTGAGAATGAAAACTTTTGTTATAATTGTGCACAATTGCAGGGCTAATTGAGGACAAATACATGCACCTCATGCGTTCACACTCCAAGCGCGAGCCTCACAGGATCCTTTCCGCACCTAACCTGTCTTAAGGGGCCATCATGGCGCCATTTAATATTTATGACTTTGAGATTTCCTAATTTTGCACCTTTAATATCTATGACTCTAAGATTTCCTAATTTTTGTTATAGTTTTATTTATTTTTTTCGCTCTAACTTTACAGTTTATAAATTAAACTAGTGATGCATATTGAAATTGACTAAGCATAAACCAAGTTAAAATAATCATATGCATAAGGAAGTGTCATACTCAACAAAGAATGCGTGACCGAGAATCGACGATGATGACATAGCCACCCTGATAGCTTCACTGTCAAGATACAAACCTAATAGTCTATTAGGTTTGTTCAGCTGAGTCAATTCTTTCCTCCATTGCAGGTACAACTTCAACGGATTCACGTACTTCATCTCTATGAGTCAATTCATCAAGTAAAAAAAATGTGAGAAACACTTGCCCGAGATTCCCGAGATTTAAAAAAAGGAAATCAAAATTCGAAATTGCAAGGACAATTAAACATTAAAAAAAAAAAAAAAAAAAAAAAAAAGGGTAAACGCATATTAAAGAAGCTTGAAAAAAAAATCTCTTTTCATTGTGGAGTGGAATAGAAGTATCACAAAACTGATAGATTTTGACAACATAAGACAATGATTATCCAATAGTATAGAAAATGGTTAAAAATACCACAACAGTTTCCTGTTCAAGGAAAAAAAAAACAAATTTTTACAAATATTGTAGTTTCAGTATGAGTAAAGGTGGCTCCTTTTTGATTCAAATACTTCCAAACATTACAAGATTTCGGAGAAAAATCTGAAACGGTTTGAATCTGAAAATAATGAAGAAGAAGAAGAAAAAGTAGGAAGCTCAAATACCTTCCTGCTTGAGATCATAGTCGGCAGGCGCTGATATGGACAACGTGTTTAGATAGAAGATGAAGTTTCATATATATATATATATGCTAGGTTTTCTAAGAAGATGGCTGAAATTACAGTTATACCCTCTAAAGTACTTTAAGAATAAACTTGGGTCTCTTTAACTCTTAAGCAAGAGAGATACTAAGATACTTCGTACCACTTGCTCAACCAGTACATTTTAGCCACCTCATTATACTTTATAAACACAATAATTACTACAATGTGAAATAGAATTCATTTTTACTTACCACATTAACTGGGGATGAGCATTATCCTCCATCCTACTGAATGCTACGTGTCATTGAGTTAACCCAGGGTTAATAAATATCCACACCGATAGAAATTTCATTAAATAAATGAGGGTAATTAGGTTAACTTGATAATAAAAAAATTTAAAAAAAAAAACCTAAATTAATTTTTTATTAACAATTATTAAGATTAAAAAGGTAACATTAAAAAAAAAAAAATTAAAACTTAAAAAAAAAAAAATCAGAAATAAGAAATCCTCTCATCGTCTTCCTCTTCACATCGTCTCCAGCAGTTTCTCTTTGGCGATCTTCTCCAGCGCAACTCCGACGGTCTCTCTGGTGTTTATTTAGGGACTCTTGTTTTTTTTTTTTTTTTGATGCTGCAGAATTTTGTTGATTCTGCAGAATTATTAGGGACAATGGCAGCTTTGTTGATGCTGCAGATTTTTTTTTTTTTTTCAATTTCTGGTTGTTTTTTTTAACCTCAGATTTTGGTGTTGTTAAGAAAAATTAAAAATAAAAACAGGGGTAAAATAGGTAGAACAATATTTATAAGAAAAATTAAAAATAAAAACAGGGGTAAAATAGGTAGAACAATATTTGTTTACCCTTGGTTTATTTAGGGACACTTGGCATTCAGTTGGGTGGGGGGTAGTGGTGCCCACGGTTTGGTTTCGGTTCTGTTTCGGACTGAAACCAGCGGTTTCGGTTTTGTGGCCACCCAAAACCGAAACTGAAACCGAAACCGTAAACCGGTTTGGGGTGGTTTGTAACCGCCGGTTTTACCATTTCGGTTAAAAAAATTGTCGGTTTTTGTCATGGTTTCGGGCGGTTTTTCAAAAAAAAATTTCAAAAAATGTGCCACGTGGCACCTTCTTATTCGTCTATTTTTTTAATTTTTTTTAAAAAAAAAGGCGGTTTAACCGTCGGTTTTGGGCATGCCCAAATCAAAACCAAAATTGTATAGACCGGTTTTCAAACCTACGGTTTCGGTTTTTGATTTTCGATTTTCGCCGGTTTGGTTCGTACGGTTCCGGTTAAACCGCGGACAAAACCGACGGTTCAACTGGAACCATGGCCACCACTACTGGGGGGGTAATGCTCACCTCCCAATGCAAAAGACAAGGAAGCAAACTGAAACACAAACACCTATGCTACCTGATACAATGGAAAATTGAATTTGAATAATTTAAAAAAACTAACAAGAAGATATGGCTCTAACTGAGATCAGGTAAGACTTGGTATATTAAAAGCATGTTTGAAGTTTGAAATAAATGTCATTTAGCTTTACTTTCTACCATTCTTGTAAATGAGAAGACAGTTTACTTGGAGAACTCTACTAGCGAAAACCTTATCCATAATATCCTGTGACACATCTTTAGGCAAATTCAAATGGTTGCACACTTGCACATAAATTCCAAGTGATGGTTTAATGCAAGATACACAAAAACTATCAATATGAATCACTAATGTAGAAGACTTGTCACGTTTGGCATTGTAAACAAAATATTTGTTATTTACTTATTTTTGACAATTTGACATAATAACAAACGAGAAAGGAACAAAATTACACTTATTTATTTTTAAAAACATATTCGATGATCAAAGTATGAGTTAAACCACTCCTCAGTAGATGCATCACGTCTAAATTATTCGGCAAAAAATGTTAAAACCTTCCGTATCTTATCTATAGAAGTCCACAAACATATAGCAATGAGGTAATATAGTCATCCCAATTTGTATACTTTAAACCTTCCCTTTCCCTTCAATTAATATATAAAGGTAGCGAACAATGAAACCCACCAAATTGTAGTTAGAGATCTACACAAATACAGAAGAGAAAAAAAAACGAATGAACATGGCTCAAATTGGAATACTTCTCATTTGCAATTTCTTCACACCGCACAGTAGCCACCGTAACCTAGAAATAGATGGATCATTGAAAACATCAATATCACAAGAAGGTGCATAATTTATTAAATATCCCTTGCAAAAAAATGTATTCACAGAGTTACCTTGTGGGCAGGAAGGTCAAGGTCTTTGTTCTCCTTAATGACTTGCCGGATTTCATGAGCACTAAAAGAAAACCCCTGAAGCAGGAACTACACCATGTCGATCTCCAGCAACCCCTTCAGGTGCAATAGAATGAACGAATCTTTGCCTCAAATTAGCAACCGACATTTAAAACAAAAGCAAAGATATATTAAAGTTCACTCAGTGAAACATACAAAAACTTTAAGAGAATCCTCAATGACACCACAGTTATCCTTTAAAAGAATGAAGACGTGCCACCCGTACCAATACACCAAGGGGCCCATAACACCTCCCATTTGTGCTTGCCATGTACTTCCAGAGCAACAATGCAACAGACGTGGCAGAAGTTGCTCAAAGACTGGTATACGAACACTAGGAGGTGGTGAATATATAGGATTCATTGATGGACTGGATACAATCATAGGCGTGCCAGGGCCTCCTCTTGACATCAGCATGTCAGCATGTTTTGAGCAAGCAAGAAACATTAGCATTTCAGCAAACATATTTAAAGCAGTAAGAGCAGCTTTAGCATGGATACTATTTTCATTTGTTAGCACATCAACCAAGGCATCTAATAAAATTAAAGGGTCCAACTCTTTTACGTTAGAAGTGCAGTTACCTTTTGACCTGGAACCGACGTTTACATTTGATGGACCCCCAAGTCCAGCAGTTGGAATTGAAGCATTAGCTGAAATATTCTTAGTGTGAAATATCATTACAAAATGGTGGCAAATGTTGACAACAAAATCATCCTTGGGGCCATTGAGATCTGGTTCTGCACTTGCAGCAATAACGGTCATTAACAAATTCTTGAAAACTGACTTCTCAGCCATAAGTTGGGTCTTTGTCTTCAAACCTAAGTCCGCCTGCAATAACAATGAGTAAATTGTCATTCAAGCTACAGAATATTTTACTACAACTCAATGCTATGCATTTTTTTAAATGATTAGCAACGAAGTCCACAGTTAAATATTACAAAATAAACCATGTCAGATGAAAGGAAAAAACACAAACAGACTAAATTAGAGCATGCATGACACTACAATGCATAGTAAGTACTTGCAAAAATTTCATACAGACTATTAGTACGTATGGACCCATAACCGTGTATATCATGATGACCGGTTATGTCCTACAGAAACATAATCTCCGGTATGTAAAGGAATATTTAGCAATTAATGTCTTTTGTATCTGTGATACCGTAAGAATAAAACAGGCTGCAACCCATCCCATGCACTACTGGAAGGAGATGCAAGACCTAAAAGTGAAAATAGAAGCTTAAAAGTTAGGTGCAAAAGCAAGCAGATACTCTCATTATAATCCTTTCCGTAAGAGAAATAAGTACCAATTTGATATACTTACATCCCTATGCAAAGCATTTGAGTGCTCTACACAAACTAGAGATTAGCAAAGAAGGACCAACCGTGAAGAGTTTTGGGAAGGAATATGAAAGTGAAAATACTATGATTGAGATAGCTTTCCCAGAGAAAGTTTTATGCAAGATTTGCAAGTAAAGGATTATTTGCCAGCAATGGAAGCTATTTGTAAAATGCTTGAAGAAGCGAATTGAAAGGTTAAAGTTATATTTGGAAGTTTTTAGTATGTGCATCCTCTTGTATGCTGTTGTGCTAAATTTTCTTCTATTGAAGGTTCTTGTAAGGTGGAGAAATTCTCTTGTAAGGTAGCACCTCACTTTATAAAGTGAGCAATGAAAGGCAAAAATGTTGTTTTGTATTTTGTATGTGTAGTTTTGTGTTTTAATATAAAATGGAAGTACTTCGCACTACAAATAATCTTATTTTTTATGGACAACTTTACAGCCTGTAAATGAAAGTTTTTCTTGTAGCGTCACTTTATAAATTGAGGTGCCATCCACCTTACAAGAGAAGGTCTCTAGCAAAGATTTACAACAAAGCATATAATGTATCAGAATTCAACATCTCTCTGTTATAAAGGGTAATTATAGTTATATATAACCTACATTTGAGGAATAATTTCAACGTAGAGTGATTTGACTTGTTATAAGCATCCATTTTGTTGCTCTCAGAAGAAATGCAAATTAAGTATGGTAGAATCTTGATTTTCTGACACAATTATGAATATTACTCACATTTAAAAAACAAGTACAAATCTGGATTAATTATTGCAGTTTCTCATAATCCTAGATGATTAACACTCAATAAAATTCATGTTAAAAAACAATCATATGCAGTTTTTTGCCACATTTGTTAATCATATGCAATTTTCGTCTCTTAGCTGTATGTCACCTAATATAAGAAGGCACACAAGCAGATTCAACAATCACAAACTCAGAATATATGGTCTGAAGCTTGTCTCAGTAGACAACCTGCCATTTTCGGTTTATACTGACCCAAAATCACGTTATAGTCCCAAAATTTTAACATTTGTATTTTCCTAACACATTTGTTGACTAAACTTTTGTTGACTTTATTGTTGACTATTGTTGAATAATCATTAGAATAAACTATTGTTGACTTTATTGCTATAAAGATATGGGAGATGCTATGTTTAATTATTATAAATTTATTGATGATAGGTTTCCTTATCATCTTTATTTTGACACAGTTCAATTTTCAGGAAGCACACACTTTCTCACTCTTCTTTTCTTTCTAACTTTATATTTTCTTTTGGTTTTCAGATGAAACAGATATTTAAGGTTTTAAACTTTCGTCAATTCACTCGGGAGGTTTTTAGGGAGAAACATCTCTCTAAGAACCCATGTAGAGTGTTGAGTGTCGATCCAGCACCTAGGCAAGTTGGGATAGCAATGTCTGATGAACAGCTTACTAAGAGGAATTTTCTGAGGTCTTTATACTTAAGGGGTGACTGTGAGGATAAGGAAAGCGGCATCGGCCTAAAGTTTCGGCTCAAACCTGATTTGAATGGTATTGTGATAAAGGATCAAAACACATTGGGCACTCAATTTATGAAGATAGTGAAGAAGAACAATGTCAAGGGTGTGTTGGTTGGCATCAACCACCATTGACACTCCCTAATCCTAGTTTAATAGGGTCTGTTTTTCTCTTGGTTAGAGATTTTCTCGTGGAACAATAGTGGAACGATGATCATCGAAATGGATAATATGATAAACCATGGTGACTAAAGTGATATTTACCCTAAAATCTAATTAAATGACTGTAAAAACGCTAAAAATTGGTTTTATAAAAGAGGGTGGTGGGTGGGTGGGTGGGTGGGTAGGTCTTGGATGGTTTCATTTTTCTGCATAGTGTTAATTAGCATTGGTGCCCACTGGCCACTTTGTCTTTAAGCATGGCCTTTCTATCTTTCAATCACTTTTTTTTTTTTTTTTTTTTTTTTTTTGCAAAGAGTATAGACCCACCAAATAGATATTGTATGTTATGAGTTTTAGAAATTGAAGAAATGAAATATGAATTAAACCCACAATTTCTTGTATAGAGACTAGAGAGTGAGAGCTTATCATTAAGCCATCTTCAATTTTACCCATAAATGCAGATTTTAGAAGTCAAAACATCACACCGTCCAAATTGTTCATTATTATTATCAAAACATCACTCGGGAGGTTTTTAGAGAGAAACATCTCTCTAAGAACCCATGTAGAGTGTTGAGTGTTGATCCAGCACCTAGGCAAGTTGGGATAATAGTGTCTGATGAACAACTTACTAAGTGGAATTTTCTGAGGTCTTTATACTTAAGAGGTGACTGTGAGGATAAAGAAAGCGGCATCGGCCTAAAGTTTCGGCTCAACCTTGATTTGAATGGTATTGTGATGAAGGATCAAAACACATTGGACACTCAATTTATGAAGATAGTAATTTATGAAGATAGTGAAGAAGAACAATGTCAAGGGTGTGTTGGTTGGCATTAACCACCACCGACACACCCTAATCCTAGCTTGATAGGGTCTGTTTTTCTCTTGGTTAGAGATTTTCTCGTGGAACAATAATGGAACAACGAGTATCGAAATGGATAATATGATAAACCATAGTGACTAAAGTGATATTTACCCTAAAATCTAATTAAATGACTGTAAAAATGCAACAAATTAGTTTTACAAAAGAGGATGGTGGGTGGGTGGGTCTTGGATGGTTTCATTTTTATGCATAGTGATAATTAGCATGGGTGCCCACTGTCCACTTTGTCTTTAAGCATGGCCTTTCTGTCTTTCACTCACACTTTTTTTTTTTTTTTTTTTTTTTTTCAAAGAGTATAGACCTACCAAATAGATATTGTATGTTGTGAGTTTTAGAAATTGAAGAAATGAAATATGAATTAAACCCACAATTTCTTGTATAGAGAATGAGAGCTTATCATTAAGCCATCTTCAATTTTACCCATAAATGCAGATTTTAGAAATCAAAACATCATACCGTCCAAATCGTTCATTATTATTATCAAAACATCACTCGGGAGGTTTTTAGGGAGAAACATCTCTCTAAGAACCCATGTAGAGTGTTGAGTGTCGATCCAACACCCAGGCAAGTTGGGATAGCAGTGTCTGATGAACAACTTATTAAGTGGAATTTTCTGAGGTCTTTATACTTAAGGGGTGACTGTGAGGATAAGGAAAGCGGCATCGGCCTAAAGTTTCGGCTCAACCCTGATTTGAATGGTATTGTGATGAAGGATCAAAACACATTGGACACTCAATTTATGAAGATAGTGAAGAAGAACAATGTCAAGGGTGTGTTGGTTGGCATCAACTACCACCGACACACCCTAATCCTAGCTTGATAGGGTCTGTTTTTCTCTTGATTAGAGATTTTCTTGTGGAATAATAGTGGAACGACGAGCATCGAAAATGATAATATGATAAACCATAGTGACTAAAGTGATATTTACCTTAAAATACCACCAAATAGATATTGTATGTTGTGAGTTTTAGAAATTGAAGAAATAAAATATGAATTAAATCCACAATTTCTTGTATAGAGAGTGAGAGCTTATCATTAAGTCATCTTCAATTTTACCCATAAATGCAGATTTTAGAAATCAAAACATCACACTGTCCAAATCGTTCATTATTATTATCAAAACATCACTCGGGAGGTTTTTAGGGAGAAACATCTCTCTAAGAACCCATGTAGAGTATTGAGTGTCGATCCAGCACCTAGGCAAGTTGGGATAGCTGTGTCTGATGAACAACTTACTAAGTGGAATTTTCTAAGGTCTTTATAGTTAAGGGGTGACTGTGAGAATAAGGAAAGCGGCATCGTCCTAAAGTTTCGGCTCAACCCTGATTTGAATGGTATTGTGATGAAGGATCAAAACACATTGAGCACTCAATTTATGAAGATAGTGAAGAAGAACAATGTCAAGGGTGTGTTTGTTGGCATCAACTACCACCGACACACCCTAATTCTAGCTTGATAGGGTTTGTTTTTCTCTTGGTTAGAGATTTCTTATGGAACAATAGTGGAACGACGAGCATCGAAAAGGATAATATGATAAACCATAGTGACTAAAGTGATATTTACCTTAAAATCTAATTAAATGACTAAAGTGATATTTACCACCAAATAGATATTGTATGTTGTGAGTTTTAGAAATTGAAGAAATGAAATATGAATTAAATCCACAATTTCTTGTATAGAGAGTGAGAGCTTATCATTAAGCCATCTTTAATTTTACTCATAAATGCAGATTTTAGAAATCAAAACATCACTCGGGAGGTTTTTAGGGAGAAACATCTCTCTAAGAACCCATGTAGAGTGTTGAGTGTCGATCCAACACCTAGGCAAGTTGGGATAGCAATGTCTGATGAACAACTTACTAAGTGGAATTTTCTGAGGTCTTTATACTTAAGGGGTGACTGTAAGGATAAGGAAAGTGGCATCGGCCTAAAGTTTCGGCTCAACCATGATTTGAATGGTATTGTGATGAAGGATCAAAACACATTGGGCACTCAATTTATGAAGATAATGAAGAAGAACAATGTCAAAGGTGTGTTGGTTGGCATCAACTACCACCGACACACCCTAATCCTAGCTTGATAGGGTCTGTTTTTCATTTTCGGTTTATACTGACCCAAAATCACGTTATAGTCCCAAAATTTTAACATTTGTATTTTCCTAACACATTTGTTGACTAAACTTTTGTTGACTTTATTGTTGACTATTGTTGAATAATCATTAGAATAAACTATTGTTGACTTTATTGCTATAAAGATATGGGAGATGCTATGTTTAATTATTATAAATTTATTGATGATAGGTTTCCTTATCATCTTTATTTTGACACAGTTCAATTTTCAGGAAGCACACACTTTCTCACTCTTCTTTTCTTTCTAACTTTATATTTTCTTTTGGTTTTCAGATGAAACAGATATTTAAGGTTTTAAACTTTCGTCAATTCACTCGGGAGGTTTTTAGGGAGAAACATCTCTCTAAGAACCCATGTAGAGTGTTGAGTGTCGATCCAGCACCTAGGCAAGTTGGGATAGCAATGTCTGATGAACAGCTTACTAAGTGGAATTTTCTGAGGTCTTTATACTTAAGGGGTGACTGTGAGAATAAGGAAAGCGGCATCGGCCTAAAGTTTCGGCTCAAACCTGATTTGAATGGTATTGTGATAAAGGATCAAAACACATTGGGCACTCAATTTATGAAGATAGTGAAGAAGAACAATGTCAAGGGTGTGTTGGTTGGCATCAACCACCATTGACACTCCCTAATCCTAGTTTAATAGGGTCTGTTTTTCTCTTGGTTAGAGATTTTCTCGTGGAACAATAGTGGAACGACGATCATCGAAATGGATAATATGATAAACCATGGTGACTAAAGTGATATTTACCCTAAAATCTAATTAAATGACTAAAGTGATATATACCACCAAATAGATATTGTATGTTGTGAGTTTTAGAAATTGAAGAAATGAAATATGAATTAAATCCACAATTTCTTGTATAGAGAGTGAGAGCTTATCATTAAGCCATCTTCAATTTTACCCATAAATGCAGATTTTAGAAATCAAAACATCACACCGTCCAAATCGTTCATTATTATTATCAAAAAATCACTTGGGAGGTTTTTAAGGAGAAACATCTCTCTAAGAACCCATGTAGAGTGTTAAGTGTCGATCTAGCACCTAGACAAGTTGGGATAGTAGTGTCTGATGAACAACTTACTAAGTGGAATTTTCTAAGGTCCTTATACTTAAGGGGTGACTGTGAGGATAAGGAAAGCGGCATCGGCCTAAAGTTTCGGCTCAACCCTAATTTGAATGGTATTGTGATGAAGGATCAAAACACATTGGGCACTCAATTTATGAAGATAGTGAAGAAGAACAATGTCAAAGGTGTGTTGGTTGGCATCAACCACCACCGACACACCCTAATCCTAGCTTGATAGGGTCTGTTTTTCTCTTGGTTAGAGATTTTCTCGTGGAACAGTAATGGAACAACGAGTATCGAAATGGATAATATGATAAACCATAGTGACTAAAGTGATATTTACCCTAAAATCTAATTAAATGACTGTAAAAATACTAAAAATTGGTTTTACAAAAGAGGGTGGTGGGTGGGTGGGTCTTGGATGGTTTCATTTTTTTGCATAGTGTTAATTAGCATGGTTGCCCACTGCCCACTTTGTCTTTAAGCATGGCCTTTCTGTCTTTCACTCACACTTTTTTTTTTTCCAAAGAGTATAGACCCACCAAATAGATATTGTATGTTGTGAGTTTTATAAATTGAAGAAATGAAATATGAATTAAACCCACAATTTCTTGTATAGAGAGTGAGAGCTTATCATTAAGCCATCTTCAATTTTACCCATAAATGCAGATTTTAGAAATCAAAACATCACACTGTCCAAATCGTTCATTATTATTATAGTAAGTATCACCATCACACAATGGTTTGGTATGAATTAGGTCTTATTTTTTGTGTACGTAAGGGATGGTGTGAGCATCACCTCATAACTCGAAACAAGTTTTATCGCAGGGAATGCCTAAACCATATCCATATTGGGATTCCACGTCCACACCAAGCACCAATGGGTGGAATTAGGGCAATGGTAAAGCCTATTGAGCGAAGAAGTTGAGTTACGATTTGATATGTGGAGAGCCAAAGGTTAAAGCCCGTATTATAAAAGTGTCCAGACATGATAAGGTGTCACGTGATTGGATGAAAAGAAATATCACAATATAATATCATATTGATACGAATTAGATTTTGGATTTATAACAAAAGTTACAAACACCATCTAACAAGTTAGTTTTTTTTATCAAGAAAATATCGATATTATTTTTAATATATTTTCATATTTTAGAATTATCAATAAATTTTTTTTTTAATATCTCTGAATATTTTGAATATATTGACGATATTTCCATAAATTTGAATCTCCTCTAATATTTTTATCGAAATCGATATCTAATTTCATGCACGCAACATCAATTATATCAATTAGATCAATAAGAGAAAATTATAGGAAAAAAAAAAAAACCTTAACGAGGACCACAAGGTCCACAAGAATAGGTAGCTAGCTAGGGCAAGGCCTTGGGATGTGAGTCTTTGTGATTGGGAAAATCTATTCTCTGGGCTGGACCTGGACCTACTCATGCCCTAAAAAAGTACATATATTTTTCATAGTAAAAACTCGTGTCAAACATTTTGGACCACTTTTGTTGTGTGGGTTCCTCACTCAGTCACTCACCACCCGATTAACTTACAATATATATGGAGAGAGAGAGATTAGAGAGAGAAGGTTTTGGTGGGACCACTTTTGTGGGGGCTTCACTTGATCCAATCAGACGGCAGGCCCACGGCCCACACTCAATATTATATGTGATGGATGAAAGAAAGGTAAAAATCTAACTGGCTGTCATATAATGAGATTGGTCTCACAGTGTCAACCGTACAACCATCTAATAATAAGATGCCAGATAGTGAAAATATCAGATGTAAATATGTAATGAATAAAAAAATAAAAAATAAAAAAAAGAATGTAAAATCTTAATATGTAAGATTTTCATTGTTGCGAAAAGGAAAGCCTTAATAGATTATAGATACATTATAAAATTCATCTGAATTTTAAAATAATTTTTTACTGAGTCTCAGCAATTCAACTGAGGTTTTTAATGAATCTCGAAACTATTTGAATCACTATAAATGTAAAAGTAATTTGTGGTCGAATAATGGCCATCACATATTGCAATTCCATTTTTTTTTGTGTGTGTGTGTGTACTTTTTTAGGATGGGAATGACTCAAATCCGCAACATCATAGTACATTTGTGAGGGGTTTTACCACTGGATCAATCTCATTTCGTCTTCACTTATTGCAATTCTAATAATTTAGTTAAAGAGATTAAAATCAAGATATTATATATAAATATACAAAAAATTATTAGGTGCGAGATTTTCTGTACGGGATTCTCAATTGCTATCGGTGGTAATTTAATAGTCACCGATGCTAATCCAATACCAATTTGGTATTCCGCACCTGCACCAGAAAACTACTCTCTCTCTCTCCCTATATATATATATATATAAAGAATTCACATTCTATTTTAGAATATATATAAATGGCCACTAATATTCCATTAACTTTCATTTTTACTTTAAAAAAAAAAAAAAAAAAAAGGGTTGGAATCCACTGCTAAACTGAACTTTTACATGAATTTATTGAAAATTCGTGAGTCGAGATCGGTTGTCAATAATAGAAAAATGAAAATAAATTAAAAGTCTTCAAGATCAACTATTATTAATTTATTATTATTAGTGATTGTATAATTATCTTTAAAAGTTTAACAGATCACACAGGATTCGATCAAATTTTGTGTAAATTGATTAGAATAACTTGGCTCGATCAAATTAATTTCATAAATTGATAAATGATAAGAAGATTAAACTGGAATTTTTTTTTTTTGGGAAAAATCATTATCAACAAGTTAATCTATACAGCCAAATTGAGAGACAGAGAGAAATGATTAGATCAAAAGATTAAACAAATTTTCCTTCCATAGTTCCATTACTACAACAAAAACAAAAAACAAAACCTGGTGTTGAATATATGTACCAATCAACTAAAATATACAGAATCCTTATGATCACCAGTCATCACCACCGTTCATTTCTATACAATAATTAGCTGATCATCATGCATGAACATCAATTCACCTTAGGAATACTCTGTAAGGCAGGTCTCCACGACCGTTGATTAGTCTCGTATCAATCACTGACGTTCATCAACTGTGCCAGCTGAACTTGTTGCACTGATAGTTGCTTCAACTCTGCCCTACCCAACAGCTCCTCCAGCTGCTTCTTGGTGATCTTGATCTTCACCTCTATTGTCGTAGTCGTCTTCGTCGATGAAGAAACCCTAAAATCACCACCACCGCCGCCGCTCTTGACATTATTATCACAATCACTAATATCTCATAGAAGACACCCCTCCTCCGCCTCCTTGTGCATGCTCCTCCATTTTCATTCCCTTATGATAATAATCACAATCATGATCACTTATCGAAGACGATCCCCAGTCATCCCCACCCCATTGTATCGGAGAAGACGAAGACGAAGACGGAGATGGAGATGGAGATGGAGCGTGGTGTAAACAATTACCCATTTTTGATCTTCAGATGATTATGATTGATTGAATTAGTGAGTTTGATCAGATCAATATTTTTGCAATATTTTGGAGATGCCAACCAACACACCCTAATCCTAGCTTGATAGGGTCTGTTTTTCTCTTGGTTAGAGATTTTATCGTGGCTTTTGTATAGGTTTTTTTATTGTCTTTTGGAAGCTGCTTCCTTCTTTTATTGTTAAGGATAGCTTGCTCTCCCCTCTTGTAAATCTAGTTGTTCAATACAACCATTTTTATTGAAAAATAAAATAAAATAGAAGCCTAGTTTATCGTATGGGAAGTGGATTGGTGCTCCATCTGTTGGGAAGAAACTGAAAAGAAAATGAATGTTTTAGTGTAGTTATTTGGAAATCCATTCATAGTTCTTTACTGCTCTATTATGTGTGGCATTGATTCCATTGTTTTGTCTAATTGGTACCCTTTTACCAAAAACTAACAAATTTATTGGTGTGCTGCATTCAGGAATGAGGACTATTATTTGGAGCATCACTCATGCACATTTGCCGCGATCACAGATTTATTTATTCTCTAATTTTGATAGTTCTTCACTTCTTCATTGTAGCTTGATCACTATGTCACATTTCCACTTGTTTAGGTTTTTCCTTCCATTCACGGAACCCACCAACAAGTGCTTGTTTTGTCATCATCTAATTTACCAGAACCTCAAGCTTTTAAAGGGATGAGAGAAGATGAGGTATCATGCATACGATTAGCACTTCTAATAAGTTTCTTTTTGCAGATTAGCATTTTCTGACTTGGACTTTTTGCAGGTGTGGAAAGCCTCTAGAGTTTTAAAGAGTGGTGTGCATTGCTTAGCCCTCTTCAAGGAGAAGGATGAGAGAGAAATGCTTCATCTCTTTTCCTAAATTTTGGCTATTATGGAACCTCAGGGTCCATGGACTTGTTCTCATTGTGTATGCCTGAGCTTTTTGAGTGCAGGATTTCCAACACTCAGCTGGTCCCTATATTTTCCACCCTACTGCAAGCCGCTAAAGTATACAGGTCTTTTGCGGATGTTTTGGTTAATTTTTTTGTTAACAGAAAGCTTAAAATATCCGGATTCACCTGCGGCAAAACTGGTATTGCATCTCATTCGGTATATATTTGGTGCAGTTGCTAAGGCGCCTTCGTATTTTGAACGTATACTGCAGCCACATGTGCCTGTTATAATGGAGGTTTGCATGATATATGCTACAGAAGTTGAGAAGCCTCATTCATATTTGCAACTTCTTCCTACAATGTTTAGAGCACTCCCTGGATGAAAATTTTAACTCTTACTGTGTGGTTTGATTCCTATTTTACAACCCTGCCTAAATATGCTATTAGCAATGCTTGAGGGTCCAATGGGGGAAGATATGAGGGACCTCTTGCTAGAGCTGTGCTTGACCTTACCTGGACGCTTAAGCTCACTGTTACCGTACCTTCCCCATCTGATGAATCCTCTTGTTTGTGTCTCAAAGGAAGTGATGATCTAGTGAGCTTAGCTTTAAGAACGCTTCAGTTTTGGGTAGATAGTTTGAATCCTGATTTCCTGTAACCCAGTGTGGCTAATGTAATGTCACAGGTGATTTTAGCCTCATGGTCTCACTTGAGGCCTGCACCCTATCCTTGGGGTGGCAAAGCGTCGCAACTGCTTGGCAAGTTAGGTGGTTGTAACAGAAGATTTCTTAAGGAGCCCCTTGCACTTGAATGCAAGGAGAAAACCCAGAGCATGGGCTGCGCTTGATTCTTACATTTGAGCCGTGAACCCCATTTTTGCTCCCACCGGATCGATGCATAAATCTTGCTGTAGCAGCTGTTATGTATAATAAGTGTGGCATAGATGCTTTCTATTGGAAGCAAGCATTAAAATTCATTCGTGTTTGCTTGGTTTCTTAGCTTTATTTGCAGGAAATTTGACTGATGAGGGATATACACCCAGACGGTTGTCATCCTTGTTAGTTTCTACAGTTGATGCATCTTGGTGCAAGTCTGAGACATCTGATAAGAAGGTTAGTTGGATATAGGACTATGTTACTGAAAGCTGTATATTTTACTTACTTGGTGAACATTGTAGCGTACTATCTGCATGCATTTGCAGCTCACATTTTTATTTGTCTTAAGTTTGAAAGGTGTATTAACTGTTGTGGCAAGCATAATGAGAACATTTTCTCTTATGGAAAGGATTATAATGAGAGTATCTGCTTGCTTTTGCACGTAACTTTTAAGCTTCTATTTTCTCTTTTAGGTCTTGCCGTCTTGCATCTCCTTCCAGTAGTGCATGGGATGGATTGCAGCCTGTTTTATTCTTAGGGTATCACAGATACAAAAGACATTAATTGCTAAATATTCCTTGAAATACCGGAGATTATGGTTCTGTAGGACATACCCGGTCATCATGATATACACGGTTATGGGTCCATACGTACTTATAGTCTTTATGAAATTTTTACAAGTACTTACTATGCATTGTAGAGTCATTCATGCTCTAATTTTGCAATGATATTTTACACAGATTATTTCAGCTAATGCTTCAATTCCAACTGCTGGACTTGGGGGTCCATCAATGTAAACGTGAGTTCCAGGTCAAAAAGTATCGGCACTTCTAACTTAAAAGAGTTGGACCCTTTAATTTATTAGATGCCTGGTTGATGTGCTGACAGATGAAAATATGGTCCATGCTAAAGCTGCTCTTAATGCTTTAAATGTGTTTTCTGAAATGCTAATGTTTCTTGCTCACTCAAAACATGCTGACATTGCACGCCTATGATTGTATCCAGTCCATCAATGAATCCTGTATATTCACCACCTCCTAGTGTTCGTATACCAGTCTTTGAGCAACTTCTGCCACGTCTTTTGCATTGTTGCTTTGGAAGTACATGGCAAGCACAAATGGGAGGTGTTATGGCCTTATGGGACTAGGTGCATTGGTGGGAAAGGTCACTGTTGAGGCTTTGAGCCTTTTCCAAGTAAGAATTGTCCGGAGTCTGGTTTATGTTCTTAAAAAGCTCCCTATTTATGCTAGCAGAGAGCAGGAGGAGACAAGTCAGGTTCTAACTCAAGTTCTTTTTGTGGTTAATAATGTGGATGAAGCTAACAGTGAGCCACGCAGGCAAAACTTTCAAGGAGTAGTTGAGTTTCTTGCTTCAGAGTTATTCAATCCTAGTGCATCTATTATTGTGAGAAAGAATGTGCAATCAGTCATGTTTGGCACTTTTGGCTAGTCGGACTGGCAGTGAGGTATCTGAGCTGCTTGAGCATTTGTATCATCCTTTAATTCAGCCTCTATTAGGGCGACCACTCCGGTCGAGGACTGTTGACCAACAGGTATTTTCTGTTTCTAATTGTCATTTATGTAATTTATCAGTTTTCTTCACAAACTTTAGTGGGTGGCTATAGGTTGGAATAGTTTCAGCTAGCCTTGAACTTCTGTGTAGCCTTGAGGCCTCCTCTTCTGAAATTGACTCAAGAATTAATTAACTTTCTTCAAGAAGCAATGCAAATAGCTGAGGCTGATGAAACTGTGTGGTTTGTGAAGTTTATGAAGCCAAAAGTGGCTACATCCTTAAATAAACTCAGAACAGCTTGCATTGAGCTTACTCTGTACTACAATGGCATGGATGGACTTCGAAACACCAAATCATACAGATCTTGCAGAATTACTGCTTATCATCATCGGTGTTGACATCAACAACATGTTTTCCCTGCTGTCCATTTTCATTTCCACAACACTCATTTGACCTCCAATAAGCCTATCTTTAGCTACCCATCTCTGTATTTTTCCTGAAGTTGTTTTTGGAATATTTCCACTTCTTACAAGAACCACCAACCCAATTTCAACTCTCTCTTCCTCCAAAACCGCTCTTTTGATCTTCTCACACACCATTCTCAATACCCTTTTGTCGATTTCATTTCTCTGCTGCTGTATCTCTGCAACAAGAGCGATCATTTTCAATATCTTGAATGCTGCAAGACAACCCCCTCTTAGATACTTGGCACAGCTGTTTCTACGTAATGAGAGTGGATTTGTTGATTGTTTTCGAGCTTTATATCATCTGCACATCGACCTGCCATCTTTCTTCTCCTTTAACGATTCCTCTCTCCTGTTCGGATGAAGAAAGGGCTTGTTCTGTTTCCAAGTCTCGCATGGAATATCTTGCGAGTCAAGAATGGGTGACCAAGATAACCAGAAGCATTGCTTGGAGATGAAATCCATATCTCACCTTCAATTCCATCTTCCACAGGCTCTTGTGTATCTTCATTCACAACTACAATCTCCATGTCTTCGTCTTCTTCGCGTCGCGAAGAAGCGAGCCTTGCACTTGGTAAGAGCTTGTTGTGACATGGAAATTTGTAGCTGAGTTCCAGGCTGTTGAAACAAATGTGCAATTCTCTGCTAAGCCATAAGATAGGGAAACAGACGATGGATTTAGTCCAAATTGTTTTAAAACATTAACGAATTCTTCGACTGATTTCTTGTATATTGGCTCATAGATGATGATCAAATCTTTTTTTTTTTTTTTTCTCTCCTTGTACTAAAATGTGCTTAATTCTTCTTCTTTATTATTATTAATTTATTATTATTATTTTTATTCGACAAGACATGGAGTTTGGTTCGAATCCTATTTAGGAATAGCTCAAGAATATTTGACGTCTAAGGTGAAAATGTTAACTTAGGCACTTTAAAAACTATATAAAAATAATAATAATCAATTTTTATAATAAAATATTTTATTTAAATTTTAATATTCTTACCTTTAGGTCGAGCTTTTTTTTTGTTGTTGCAATATTACATTATTTTGGGCTTATTTTTTATGAATGGGAGGATTCAAACCCACAATCTCGTTGTTCAGGAGGGAGGGGATTACTATCGAACCAATCTCATTTCATCAATTTGCTAAGAGTAGTGATAATGGCACCCCTTAAAAACTGTATTTACACTCTTTTCGTAATTACACCCATAAAAAAATTAAAAAAATCTATAATTTGTAACTAAACCCCACTTAATGTTAAAAATACCCTTTCTTTAATTATACTGTAATGATTTTTGTAAGTACACACCACCTATAACTATTATTATGTTATTTAATCAACTTTATTATTATTTCAAATTTTATTGTTAGCTTTAATTCTCTTACTATTTTTTCTCTTCCATACTTCTTTTCTCTTCTCAGTTTTTAAAAAATCAAACTTCGTTTTTTATTAAAAATCCATTTTAAGATTTTATTTATTTTTTATTAGAGAACCACTTTGTGTTGGAGAGAGTTGTTGGGATGCAAGATTTGTGCTATGTCCCAATTGATGTGGAAGTAAATAGTTGTTAAATGATTTTTAAAAATAAATAGTTTTCAATGAAATTGAAGACACATCTAATATTTTTTTTTGACAATAAAGAACAATATTATTATTTTGTTAGTTTCTCAATTTTGTTATGCTTATGTTTATTTTGTTACACGTGATACAAATTTATTTTGTTTGCAGAGAATGGTGTAGGGGTAACTCAAATATGCATCATAAATTACAAACTTTGGTACGTTTGTAAATGCTCTGTATTACATTATTGTCCAAGTTCTTTTTACTGCATTGCATCTCTAAGCATAACGAATATGGTATTCATAAAACTTTGTGAGATCTTCTAACATCGAGTCATTTTTTCTCTTCTTTGTCTTTATGCAGATCTCTAAATATAATGTGATGGGCTTAGTTATTAACAATTCTCATCTTAGAAATAAGGATATACCTTATGTGAGTTTTCATACCATTAATTTTCTAGATCATCTCTTATTTGTTAACATTTGATGACTATATTATTAGAGGAAATGGCATCTAATAGTCTTTTAATTAAGGTGTATTTTATTTTTAGCCAGGATTGTTGTTTTGATTGTTTTCATCCATCTTTTTCCTAAATGGATCTCTTCACCCTCATTCTCAACCTTATTATTATTTTTAAATTTTTTTTTTTATTTTATTAAAAAGACCTCCATGGAGGCTGTCAACAGACTGAGGTCACAGACCTCCAACAATGGAGGGTCCGTGACCTCCAAAAATATCTGTTGATAGGAGGAGAAAAAAAATTCTGGGTTTGAAAAGATGAATGAAAAAAAAAAAATTGGCATGTTTATCCCAAGTTTTATTTTTATTTATTTTTATTTTTGGATTAACCATGCTAGGAAAATTGTTGTTGGGATTAAACACGCCAAGTTTCTTTTTTGTTGGGATTAAACACAATTTTTTTTTTTAATTATTAAACATGCCAGGATTAGCTTGTTTACTTTTTTTCTTCTTTTTCATTTTCTTCCCAATTTTTTTAGGACAAGGATCCTCTCCTCACCTCACCTCATCCTCACCTCACTTAATCTTATGACACATAAGCATTGCAATGAATGAATGGTTAAGATGTGATTGACACTTTATTAACAACCAATCACATGCTTTTAAAATGTGAAGATGAGGTGAGGTGAGGAGAGGATCCTGGTCCATTTTTTATGGGTCCATTGGAGGTTGCAGACCTCCAATGGAGGTTGCCGACCTTCCAATGGAGATTTGCGTGACCTCCAATATATTTATATTTTTTTTAAAAATCATTAAAGGTATTTTCATCCAAAAAGTGGTTTGTTTGCTAAAAAACAGTTAAAACACTAATTCATGCTAAAAACAATAACACCCATAATTTGAAGGCTATTTATAAATTTGACCAATATTATTGTTCTCTTTTGTTTGATTAGCGTGCAAGCACGAAGATTCTTATCGTTGACCTATGCAAAACAGGAAGATTTGAAGGTTTAAAATATACGTATTGGAATCCGTTCTTTTTGTCAAAGGTATGTGTATGTGTAAACCTACTTGTGTGATAAATTTATTGTAGTATAAATATGTGAATACAAGGTCGAACCCATAGAGATTGATGAAAAACTAATTTAATTCTCAATTTAAATTCAATCCTAACCTAGGTAACAAAAAGCAACCAATTAACAACTATAAAATAAAATAAAAAGATACCAAGGTGTCAGAATCATCCACCACGGTTCGACTTCACAATTTCGAAATAATAAAACTCAGTTTATTGTCATGATTCATTTAATACAAATCTTCTGTTGGTTTTTTCTTTACTTAAAAATATAATTTCTAAGCATTCTATGTATTCAAATTAATGAAATCAAAGTATATTGTAATAAACTTTATTAAATGCATCTATCGGATAGGGAATCACAAGATATTGGTGAAATACCGAAGCTCTGTCAGAATAGGAAATCATGCAAATTTCACTCTTGCACATCTTTTTCCTTCTTCAAATTAAGTTGTTAGATATTGGTAAAATACCGAAGCTCTATCAGAAAAGGAAATCTTGCTAATTTCACTCCTGCACTTCTTTTTCCTTCTTCAAAACGTTAAGTTGTATTCTGAATGAAAAGATACACATAATAAGTTTTTTAACTTGATAACCAAAACAGCAAATGTAAGTTTATTCGTGTTAAAATATTATTTTTATTCCAAATATCATTAATTTCTTCATAATAATATAAATATTCAAATATATGCTTAAATGCAAAAATAAACCTCAAATAAATACAAGAATGTATATTTAAAACAAGGGAAATGAAGCAATTTTCAGCTATTATCACCTATTTAGAAAAGATTTAGTAAATTCAACATTTTTAACTTCGGAATAGTTTGACATTGAAGTACACATTGTTGCAACTCAATATTTGATTATTGGGTTGGCATATTTGTGTAGCTGTTAGGAATGTATATTTGTAATTTACATGTGTTGTTATGATAAGTCTTTTGTATTAGTTATGTAAATCTCACAGTTTATTGTGTTGACAGTACGAGGATGATTTCGGAGAACGTGAAGTGAATTATAAGAGTTCACCGGAGGCTATGCCTCCCCGAACTGATCAAAAGATGTGAAAATGAACAGAGATCTTGAGACGTGTCTTGTCGGTAGTTTTATGCTCAAGGTAACTTGTCTTCTAATCTTCTTGTGGAAAATCTGTTTAGTTAGTTCCTGCTACATCAATAGATTTGTGGTTTGTTTCTACTTTCAAAGTCTTGCCGTTTAAAAGCAACTTCAATAATTCAATTGTGTTACTTTTGACATATGGCAGGGGTTCATTCGTTGTGGAGTTATGATGGATGGGCGTGAAAAGGAATTTTGTTTTGATCGATAGGTTTCTTATTATAATGCTAGACATATGAAAAAACCTAACGCTGTGGGGAACTGACTCACCCCACCCCATACGAGGCGGGGTTTTATCAAAATAAATGGGGTCATGGCAGGTTTGGGGCCGAGTCCTATTCCCAGTTTTAGAAATGGGGCAGGGTTGGGGTTTGACATCCCTGTCTGAACCCGTTTATTATTTATATATATGGGGAAGGATCGGTGGACATAGGTTTTGATATAAATTTTGACACAATTTCGTAACCGTTGGATCAATAATATATTAATGGTTTAAATTTTTTCTCCTTCCATCTTTATAACTTACGTTTTCATTTTATGTCTCTTTTACCACATTCTTTCTTTTTTAATGTTTTTGTAATCAATGGATATTCACCTTAAGAAATTAAATGAGAATCAAAATTAGGGATGGCAATGGGTCGGGTTCGGGTCGGGTCCTACTAGACCCAGACCCAGACCCATCAGAAAAATTTAGACCCAGACCCTATGAAAAATTTCGGGTTTGGGTTCGGGTTTGGACCCGCGGGTCTTAGGCAGACCCAGACCCGCCCCGTGGACCCACGAAATATCATGGGTCCGGGTTTGGATCCGCGGACCCGTGGACCCATTGACCCTTTTTTTTTTCCTTTCTATTTTTATTCAATTTTTCACTATAAAAACCTGTTTGAAAGTCATAATTATAAAATATTATACATTCAATTTTACCAACATTAAACATTACATAAATATAGCATCCTAAAACATTAAACAAATCACATCAATACTAAAAAAATTCATAAACACAACATTAAACATTGCACAAATAGCATCCTAAACAAACACAAATAGTGTAAAATCAAGGACATAACAAATAAATCATTGATTATCAATGAATCAATGGCATTCATCATTCATTTCCTCTCCACTTCCAATTTTCAAAGTTCCATTCCTCCACTCAAGTTTTTCACCAAATGATTGTTGATTCCTACAACATTCAATTTAAAATCAATTTAGTATATATTCAAATAAGATCAAATAGTAATAAATTCATGACAACAAAATGAGTTTACCTCATCATCATCATTCTTCGTCATCTTCCCCAAAAATAGAAGCTTCAAATTTTCTTTCTAAGGTTGAATCTAGTTAGAAGTAAAATATATGAATTAGAATAAGATAAGAAATAAAATTAATAATATAAAAACTTCAATGAACAATGTAATAATTTTTATACCATTAAATTATTACATTGTTCATTGAAGGATAAAGATAGCAATACCCAAGCTCCATTATGACCAGACAAGCACAAGCTTTAGATATCTAAAACTTCTTAGGAGGGATTGTACAGGGATATGGTTCTTTAAAATAACTAATTCAACAAAAAATAAGTGAAATAGCAATACTTAAAAAATTGGGAAAAAATTGAGGAGACGTCAGAGTAATTAAATCAACATCAGTAAGTTACTTAATCTATTATACATTTATGTAGTCATTTGAATTCCATGTCAATCTATCCAAAAGGCTAAACCTCTAGTTATTATGTCTAGACCATAACCAAACCACATATTCCAGCAACATAAATCTATTAGACAAGGAAGAAAATAGATAGATTTCGCCAGCAACAATATGAGAAATTGAGAACTTAATATACTGAATTTTGGATTCCATCCGACTGTCCATCCATCAACTTCTTTAACAAAATTACCATATCTAGATATAAATTTAATTATGGAAATCAAGATGAATTCCAGTGAACAATATTTCAAGAATAAAATTTGCAAACTTAAATGTAAATTAAATAGAATCGAGCACCGCAGATTTAAGAATCACAAATTCACAAATCACAACATTAATCATTGGTTTTTTTTTCTGAAATTAACAAGGGATTCTTGTGAAAAATAAAATCTGCAACAGTCTGGTGATTTAAAAGTGAAAAATTAAAATGAAATCTGCAATTACATACCTGTGTGGCTGACTGGCTGTGTTGTGTGTGGACCGTGTGAGAACTGAGAAGAGAGAGTTGAAGTGGTGAGTTTGGTGACTAGTGAAGTGGTGAGAGTGTGAGACAATGACGGTGGAGAAGTGGTGACTGGTGAGTTGGTGGTGAGAATGTGAGATGTGGTCTCAGGTCTGTGAGTGTTGCGGCAGCAAGAATGACAACAAGAATAAGAAAAAAAATTAGGTTTAGGAATTAGGGATTTATATATACTACTCAAATTAGTTAGGTCCATGGGTTCGGGTCCGGGTTTCTGATCAGACCCAGACCCGACCCGGACCCGGACCCGAAACGGGTCTTAAAATATAGACCCAGACCCTACCCGCGACCCAAATGAGAGGACCCAGACCCGACCCATGCGGTTCGGGTTCGGTTCGGGTCTGGGTAAAACTGCCATCCCTAATCAAAATTTGATTAAGCAAAAAAAATAAAAAATGTGTCCATCTTTTTTTTTTTTTTGATGGAAAGTGTCCATCTATTAATTTGATTAAATTAAACTTATTTCCAAGTAATTTAATTAATTTCATTACTTGTACGAAGTTTTAAACCATGGATAAAATGTAGTAACGACGAATGGAGATACTGATATAATGTTGATTTTTTTAATGAATTCCGAGAAGAAAATATTAGAAGAGGTGTGACAAAAAAAGAAAAAAAAAAAAAAACTAAAAGTGATAAAAAATCACATACAGGAAACAGGAGAAACAGATTAAAGGAAAAAAAAAAAAAAAAACAATGCGGCTTTATATTTATAAAAAAAGAACAAGGCAAGAGAAATCGATTAAGGAAGAGAGAAAAAATAAATAAGAGATAAGAGAAACCGCACAATAAAATTTGATATGAGAGAGAGATATGTGATGCATGAGAGGGGAGAAATAAAAATTAAGGAAATATGTTAAAAACAAAAGGAAAGAATTGATAGGAAATCTAAAAAATAATTAAGAAACACATGGACTAATCTAAATCATTGATATATTATTTATCCAAAGGCTACGAAATCGTGTTAAAATTTGTGTTAAAAACTATGTCCCCCAATCCTTCCCCATATATATATATATATATTTAATGAAAGCAATTTGTAACTCTTTTATGGTTTTCACAATTTATTTTTTCTATTTTTTCTTGTTAATTATTTCTTGGATATTTTCTTTTAAGTTAAACCTAAGTGATAAAAGTACTAGGGAGAAATTTATTCAAATAAAGAGAATATTTAAATTTTATTGTGTTGATATTGAATTTATTTAAAATATAAGAATTTATTAAAAATCACTTTTAAATATATAGAAATTGTACGATTTCCATATTTTAGAAAACAAATTCCCGGTCTTCAATAGTGGAGGTTGGTGCAAGTAATTTCTTTTGGGTTGGGGTCGGGGATTTGTAGTCCCTACCTCCATTGACATCCCCTTCCAAACTCAACCGAAGATATGCAAATGCTTCATTAATGTATGTCCATTTAACAACTGATTTGGATAAAAGTTGGGATAGCATTACTATGTTCATTTTTTCTTTTATTTCCCTTTTTTAGGTTATTGCACAATTGCATCTTCGGGGATTGTATTGGCTGCTGAGAATCCCATCCTTTTTATTTGTTAAAATTGTATCATGAGATACACAAACCAGCAGGGTACATGGTTGTGTTTGATAAAGTCTATTTGATATAACCTTTTCATATCTATTTAGATTTCAGAATAGTTCAGACTTGTTTATCGGACAAAAAGCCAAACACCCCCTAAGTGAACTAGCCAACGACGAAGAATTGTGTTCAAATTAATCACAATTCACAGCATGTTTTCTTCCACACCCAATTGTTATATAAAAATCATCTTTTGTTGCATACTTTCTATGGAGACCATCATCAAATGTGTCTTGAGGTAAAAAGTGTTCATTCAGGCATGTAATGTTCAAAGTTCGAGTCATAGTGGTATATCAAAAAGAAAAGAAAAAGAAACATTTATGCCACTTGAACCTTGTGATAATTTCGTCCCCCCATCTATTTGCTACTTTTTCTTGCGTCTCATGGCATTGTATCGTATTTTTCCAGCACTCTGATCGATCAATAGTAGTGTTGGATATAGCTTGAATATTCCAATGGTACCAAACACGATTTACCAATGCGAAGACTTCCTGGAGACGTGAGAGCGTTTGGGAGTATGAGGTTATGTTTGAGGGAGGCTTGAAAGACGAGATGAACTGAAGAGGCGGAGAACAGCCAAAACCGCTGCCAAGCCGCTGTGGCTTCGGCAGCGATAACGGTAGCGGTAGGACACCGCTGCCAATTGTTTGGCAGCGCTACGGCAGCGGTCTCATTCCAGTTTGTACCGCTGCGTGACCGCTGTGGTCATGGCAGCGGTACCGGCAGCGGTCGTGATGGATCTTGGTGACATGGCGTATGGATCACGGTTTTCTGAGTGGTCAAGTTCAACACGGTTTAGGAAGCGGGTGGCCAACTGCAACTTGAATCGTAGTTAATCACAAGCATGCATTGAATCAGGAAATATTCATGGAAGAGGAAATAGGTTGCTTCTTGAAGTTCGAATAGGAAAAGGATTTCTTCTTGAAAGAAGACTTGTCTTCTTTAGGAAACAGTATTTATGTGGAACAAGTATTCTTGTATGACTAGGAGATAGATTTCCTTGTTAATTTAAACTCCCTGTAATACATATAAATAGACCATAATAACTAGGTTATTAGTGTGTGAAAAACACCTGAGAGTGGTGGAGCAAAAGAGCAAATACTAGAGAGATCTCAAAGTGAGCATTGGGTGTAATTGGGTTTGGGGTGTAATTGGGTTTGGGGTATAATTTAGAGAGAGAACCTGAGTGTGTGGTTGTAACAATTTACTACATATTGGAACTTTCTCTTGTCGTCTTGACAGCCGTGGTTTTTTCCCTGATTTGGGTTTCCACGTAAATTCTTGTGTTGTGTGTGTTTTGATTTAAATTACTTCTCTTCATCTTATCTTTTCTTTGTTATTGTGCCTGTTTGTGTTCTATCCGGCAACGCTTCTGCGACCAAAATTTTCTAACAATTGGTATCAGAGCCCTCGGTTGCTTGGTAGTAGTCTTAACAAACTTTATGGCAAGAGTGATGAGATTCGATATTGAGAAGTTCGACGGAAAGATGAACTTTGGCTTGTGGCAAATTCAAGTCAAAGATATATTAATCCAAAACGGTTTACACAAGGCGTTGAAGGGCAGGTCAAACCCTGCGAACCCTGAAGGCTCTGGAGATTTAAGTAAAGAAAAGGCTAGTACTAGTTCTGTGAATTCTAAGATGAGCGATGATGATTGGGAGGATTTCGATGAGAGAGCTGCGAGTGCGATACGATTGTGCCTAGCCAAGAATGTTCTTGCAAATATTCATGGAACATATTCAGCGAAAGAACTCTGGGAGAGGCTTGAAGAATTATATCAATCAAGTAGCGTCTGCAACCGGTTCTACCTGAAGGAGCAGTTTCACATGCTGCGTATGATTGAAGGTACGAAAATTTCTGATCATCTGGGAGTGCTCAATGGTATAGTTTCAGAATTAGAGTCGATTGGAGTAAAGATTGATGAAGAAGACAAAGGTCTTAGACTCATCTGGTCCTTACCATCTTCCTATGCGCACATGAAGCCAATCT
The DNA here is from genome assembly GCA_030490815.1 of Acer saccharum. Classification (NCBI taxonomy): domain Eukaryota; kingdom Viridiplantae; phylum Streptophyta; class Magnoliopsida; order Sapindales; family Sapindaceae; genus Acer; species Acer saccharum. The sequence continues at coordinate 3,383,073 of CM059866.1, forward strand.
TGATGCATGGGAGTTCAACCATATGCTTTGGAGACGTAGCGAACAAACTTATCTCTGAGGAACGAAGGCTAAAGAGTGAAGGTAAATCTTCTGATAACTCTGTTCTTTTGGTTGACAGGAAAAAAGGGAACTCCAAAGGGAAATACACTTGTTGGGGATGTGGACAATCTGGACACCTAAGGAAGGATTGTAAAAATAAGAAGACAAGTGCGGCTAATGGATCCAAAGAGGGTGATCCGGCAATCGCCTCTCTTGAGTTTGACGACTACAGCGATTGCCTCTAAAGGGGCATAAAACATCCTCATGGCATGACCACTAGTTGCCATGAAAAGGGTGTAGCTGATAGCGGGTCCACAATTGCGCACGGGCATTGGTTAGGAGGTGATGCAAGGTGTGTGGTGGACAAGGATGTCGATGGCTGAGCGAACTCCCTGGGAACCTAACATGAGGAGTTGAACCACAAATTTCAGCAAAGGTAAATTTCGACATGTGCCGGAGAAATCTTGGGATGGTTGTTTCCTAAGTGTTTATACCTAGTGGTGGGTATGTTGATTCTTGGTGATGAGGATCGTAGCTGAGGACAAGTTTTTTGGAATTCTCGCCATAAGGGAGGATTGTTGGATATGGCTTGAATATTCCAATGGTACCAAACACGATTTACCAATACGAAGACTTCCTGGAGACGTGAGAGCGTTTGGGAGTATGAGGTTATGTTGAGGGAGGCTTGAAAGACGAGATGAACTGAAGAAGCGGAGAACAGCCAAAACCGCTGCCAAGCCGCTGTGGCTTCGGCAGCGGTAAGGGCAGCGGTAAGACACCGCTGCCAATTGTTTGGCAGCGCTACGGCAGCGGTCTCATTCCAGTTTGTACCGCTGCGTGACCGCTGTGGTCATGGCAGCGATACCGGCAGCGGTCGTGATGGATCTTGGTGACATGGCGTATAGATCACGGTTTTCTGAGTGGTCAAGTTCAACACGGTTTAGGAAGCGGGTGGCCAACTGCAACTTGAATCGTAGTTAATCACAAGCATACGTTGAATCAGGAAATATTCATGGAAGAGGAAATAGGTTGCTTCTTGAAGTTCGAATAGGAAAAGGATTTCTCCTTGAAAGAAGACTTGTCTTTTTTAGGAAACAGTATTTATGTGGAACAAGTATTCTTGTATGACTAGGAGATAGATTTCCTTATTAATTTAAACTCCCTGTAATACATATAAATAGACCATAATAACTAGGTTATTAGTGTGTGAAAAACACCTGAGAGTGGTGGAGCAAAAGAGCAAATACTAGAGAGATCTCAAAGTGAGCATTGGGTGTAATTGGGTTTGGGGTATAATTTAGAGAGAGAACCTGAGTGTGTGGTTGTAACAATTTACTACATATTGGAACTTTCTCTTGTCGTCCTGACAGCCGTGGTTTTTTCCCTGATTTGGGTTTCCACGTAAATTCTTGTGTTGTGTGTGTTTTGATTTAAATTACTTCTCTTCATCTTATCTTTTCTTTGTTATTGTGCCTGTTTGTGTTCTATCCGGCAACGCTTCCGCGACCAAAATTTTCTAACAAGTAGTCCTAGAAGCAAAATAATGAACCTTATTTCAGTCAAAATTGTAAAATTTGCTATGTAAAGAAACATCATATTCAATGTAAAGAAAAGTACCGTGAATTACGTGGTTGTTGAGTTGTTTTAACATGTGAGCTAAACTTTGTAAAGAGCATTTTATTGCATTGCATATACAGAACTAAAATCACAAATGATCACCAGACTTGCAATTGACTAATTTAGAGTCTGATTTTGATTCGATAAACTAGAAAACTGTTATTGGCATAATTGATCCACTTATAAAGGTAATCACCATGAAAATTTGACTCATCATGCGTGGACAAATGTATACACGAACCTTTGAACAAGTGCTCGAGCAAAGTGGAGATTACTAACCTTATATTCCAAACTTCCAAAATCATAATCAAAACAGTAACTTAGGCTATGTTTGGGATTGCTTTGCTTAAGAAAAAAAATCTACTTATAGCTTCACTTAGGAAATAATCAATTTAAGAAAAAGTTGGTAAGTGTTTGGTAAACTAAATTTTAAAATTGCTTAACTTTTGAAAGGATAGAAAATGTATTGAATAAAATTACTAAAATAGACATCATTACAAATTTAAACAGAAAAAAAATATATTTATGGCTGAGTCAACTCAATCACTTATCACTGAGTCAACTCGGTTCATTTTTAAAACACAACAAAAGAACCTGACTGAGTCAACTCAGACTCCTCCGAGTCAACTCAGTCCCCTTTCTTCACCAACACACTTTCAACCTTTGCAAACTCCGGCGTGGCGGCGTCACTCTCCAATTCCTCCTCCGTCTCCAGATCCACCAAGATCGTCGTCAGCCTCCTTCACGTGCCACCGAGATCGCCGACGATTCGCGCCGGATTGACGACGGATTCGCGCCGGATTGACGACAGAATCGCGATTGGATTCGCGTCGACGTCCTCCTCCATCTGTTCTCTTGCCTCCTCCATTCTTGCATCTTCCGCTGTCGGAGGTGCTGGTTTCTTCCGGCAACTTCATCGCCGGAGAATGTTGGTCAGCCGCCGACATCGACTTCCGGCGGTGGCCACCATTCCTGTTTATAGTTTTCAAATTATTATTTTTTTGAAAAGAAATTTTAAGTTTTTTTCTTTTTATTTTTTATTATATTATTATTAAATATAAGGGTAATATTGTCTTTTATTAAAATAATGAGGGTATTTTGGACATTACATAAACAATAAGCTAACTTTTGCTTCAAAAAGCAACCCCTTACCAACTTCTCAAAAACTCCTTATTGAAGGAGTAAATTGTAAAATAAGTACTTTTGGGAAGTTTACCAAACACCCATTTGTTCAAAACTTGAGAAATAAATGATTATTTCTCAAGTAAAAGCAATCCCAAACATAGCTTTAGTCTGGCAAGAAGTAGAAAATTAACAAAAAAAACAAAAATAATGCAACAAACCTTTAACTTTTTGCAGTGCTCTAGAAAGATCTTTTCTGCACCAGCCACCAAGAAGCATAGTGACATGGGCATCATGACCACAACCATGCATTTTCCCAGGAATTTTACTCTTAGTGCTCTCAGTCCCATTCCACTAACCATGTTCAATACCAAATTATCATCACTGGTGGTAGACCCAAGAATTTTAATCAGCTGGGGCAATTAAACAAAATAAAGATAATAATAGTAAGTAAAATAGGTAGTTTTGGAAATAAATCAAAAAAATTAATAAAAACATTTAACATTTAAAAAGTGGGGCATAAATATACTGGTTGAGATGTGCCAATAGCACCACTCTTATTTTTATAGTACTTTATAGGGTATAACTGTAATTTTAGCCATCTTCTTAGAAAACCTAGCTTATATATATGAAACTTGATCTTCTCTCCAAACTCATTATTTTCCGATTCAAACTGTTTCGGATTTTTCTCTGAAATCTTGTAATCTTTGGCAGTACTTGAATCACAAAGGAGCCACCTTCCTCCTCATACTAAACCAATAATATTTGTAAAAATTCTCTCTCTCTCTCTCTCTCTATATATATATATATAGACATATAGCCCAGCAAGTGTTTAATAGGTAAAAAGGATCCTTGATAAAGGGAAAAGGAAGATGATTAAATGGACAAAGGAAAAGCCTATGGCCTCTAGGATTCAGAATGGTTTTTTGAATTTGGATAAGAGGAGAGTGAATGTCAGAACAGAGGTCTGCAGCACAGCAGGGATGTCCTCGTCAACTGAGGAAGAAGATGTGGAAAGATGGTTTTTGGATTCTTGTAGGGAAAAGGGAGAGAGCTCTAGGATCGGTGGGAAGGCTACTGGATTAGTTTTGGGTGGGCTGGAAGTCACTTTCAAGCCCAAGAAAGTTTCTTTTGATTTGCCATCTGAAGGCCCAAACAAGTTGCAACTGCTAAAATCCAATGAGGGGGCTGGAATTTTTGTGGACTTGGGCCAGTTAGAAGTAAGTCCACCAGATGCTAGACAGGGATTCGATATCGAAGAAGTCCTATCTAATGATGGTGTTCAAACTACCATGGATGCGGAGAAGGGGTTTTCGGAAGTAGATGGTTCAGCAGAGCCGGAATTCTTCAGTAGTGTTTATCCGGTTGTTAAAGAAGATATGGGTAGGAATACCATCAAAGCGGAAGAGAAGAAATCCTCAGCTGTTGTAGTGGTTGATAGTGAGGAGGAGCTGGTTCGTTCCGCCATTGCTGTGGAAGACCAATTAGGAGGTAATAGGGGGTGCTGTTCCGTTCCCGTTCGTGGGATGAAACTGAGGAACAAGAGCAAGTCCATTCCCTCTAGTATGCATGCGATGAGAACAAGGAATTCCGAAAGCAAGGGGACTGCCAATTGCTTGACTAAGAAAAGTTCAGCGGGAGAAGAAGCTGCCAACGTTATTGCAACGGGGAAACTTATTGGCTTGGATTTTTCAGGGGTCGAAGATGAAGTTCTGGAAGCCATTACCAGGAGGGAAGAGGAGGATAACGCCAGATTCGATGCCGCCTCTAAGGCTTGCGGAAAGCCGAAAAGAGGAAAGTGATTCGATTTTTGGGCTAAGTGAGGTGTGGTTTTGGTTGGGGAGGAGTTCTGTTGTTTTTTCCTCTGTTTTTCTGGTGGTTGTTTTTGTTTTTGCTTTTGTGGGGGTGGGTCTGGCTTTTGTTTCATTTCGTGAGTGGTTTGGTTGGGCCTAGGCTGGCTCTGCATAGTTCATTTTCTGTTGCTTCCGTGTTGGTTGTTGTTTGTTGTGGGTGTGTCTGCTTGGTGTTGTTTGTTTTTGGTGGTTTTCTGTAGCTCCTTTTGTTGCCCTCTGTGGCTTATTATATATATATTTGCCATTTCAAAAAAAAAAATATATATATATTATTTTGACTGACCGAAAGATGTCGAAGCTCATGAAGCACAATAATCCCTTGAACTTGTACAAGGAAGTGTTCGATAAAAAAAAAATCGCATATAATAAGGATGGTTTCACAATGAAATAGGAAGAAAAAACAAGTCTTGTAAGTGAAGGTGAGAAAACTGTATATCCATATTGGATCAAGATCCTCTCCTAAATTAAGCTCTGCCTAAGTTTTTAAGGATCCTATTACATATGGCAATTGAAAGAATGAAGGGTTAAGATTCTTTAATTAATTTCTTCCTTAAAAAAATAGTCAAAAACCCTATCATTTAAACTATCAAGATATTTCTCTCCCCTACCCCAATTTCTTTCATATTTTCTTATCAATCTACTTTTAATCACACCATATCCATTAAATAATGAAGCCTTTTAAAAATGGTGAGGAAAAAACATTAGAAGTCGGAATCGGCGATTTCAACTATTGAAGTCAAACAAGATTTCGATCAAAGGATTCAACGTGTGGATCGAAATTGAAGACCTTAATTTGAGAAAGAAAACCATGGTCATTGATATGAAGGGTGCTGAATATTTGATGAAGGATTGGTTTTTTGTTGAGATTATATAAAAAATAGTGTTTATTCATTTCGCTCCCTTTGTTTTGATTTATCGTTTTCAAATTCATTCTTTTAATTTTGAATTTATAGTTAGTATTTAAACTTTTATAGAGTTTGATGTAAAATAGTGCACAGAGAGATAATGAGAAGAAAAGAAGGAGAAGGAAGAGAAAAAGAAATGCTGCTTAAAAAAAAAAAAAAAAATTTTGACTTACTGAGATGTTACGGCAGAAAAAAAAAAAGAATTTAAAAAAAAAAAAAAAAAAAAAAAAAAAGAGTAGCGTGTTGGGGTGTTTACCAAATAAAAATTAATTAAATGAATAGTGACCATTTTATTATTTCACTTGTCACATATAACAAGATCCTAAAAAAAAAAGCTTAGGTAGAGCTTAACTTAGGAGAAGATCTTAATCCATAAAGATTAGAGATGCAATATATATATAATTTTATTTTTTAAAAAGATATTGGGTGTATTAAGTTTGAAATATATATAAAAGGGTAATCTTAGAAATATTAAAATAAATAAAACCATTTAATTTTATATAATTAAATCAAAAATTTAAAATTTGGGGCATAAATATTTCAATAGTGGGGGTGCCAATAGCACCACTCCTAACCTATATATATGAAACTTCATCTTCCCTCCAAACTCATTGTTCATATGGCGGCTGCCGACTAGATGTCAAGCAAGAAGGTATTTAAGCTTCTACTTTTTCTTCTTCTTCTTCATTATTTTCAGATTCAAACCGTTTCAGATTTGAATCGTTTCGTTATTTGCAAACCGTTTCATTATTTTTTTTTTATCAAGCTTCTTTAATATGTGTTTAACTTCTTTTTTTTTTTTTTTTACATGTTTAATTGTCCTTGTAATTTCACCCATCTTCTTAGAAAACCTAGCATATATATATATAGTCTGGCAAGTGTTTAATTTTATTTTGACCTGTGGAAGTTCCTGAAGAACAAGAATCCCTTGTAGTTTGATAAAAATCTTTTGAGTACCGACCCCGATTTCTTGAGGCTTCCTCAAAAGATTTTTACCAAACACTCATGTACAAAAGTTCAAGGGATTCTTGTGTTTCATGAGCTTTAACATCTATCGGTCAAAATAAAATTAAACACATAGATAGTCCAGCAGGTGTTTAATTTTATTTTGACTTTAGATATACAGGCTCATGAGGCACACGAATCCCTTGGACTTGTACAAGGAAGTGTTCAATAAAAATCGTTCGAGGAAGCCTGTCAATCGGGGTCGGTTGCTAGGTTTGGATATTTGTGATGACCATCTGGCCTTAGCTTTGTCTGACACCAACTTGATGTTTTTATCTTCATCATCCAAAGAGTATGATGACATGTCTCTCTACTACACATGATCTCTATGTATATGTTTAAATTAGCTTCTCATTTATATATGTAATGTGAATTTTGCGAAACAATGCAGGTGGAGGTTACATGGTGGTGCCAAACTCTTTGGTGATTTATGTCGTTATGATCAAGATCTTAAATCTCTGTCTGCTGAAGTCGAAGCTTTGGTAAGAGAATAATCACAGTTTGGTTAATGATCTCTGTAATGGTATTGTTGAAACTACTTTGAGCCGTACGTCTCTTTTTGTGGGCAGGTCGATCAACATAAGGTAGAGGGCTTGGTTGTTGGCTATCCTTTTAGAAACCAGCAGGAGAAATCTGATTATGTGAGCGAGGTTTGATCATGTCATGTCTCTTTTTAAGATCATCCGCTCCAACCATTTGCTCTCTAATATAATTATATTCTTTATTTTTATTTGACTAGGGTCTCAAGACGGCTAGGTTTATTAACAACCTAAGTATTTCGAAAAAATTTGGAGGCATTAATTTTACTTATTGGGACAAGACCCTTACACCAAAGGTATGTCCTATGTGTGCATGTGTAAACCTTTGTAGAAAAGATTTGGGAATTCAATATTTTTGTTATGCATGTACTTCTCTTGTGCATTAGTGATACAAATTACATGATCTCATAGTTGATTATATTGTGTTGATAAAGGAAATTACAATAGAGAATCATGTGGAGTTATGTATGAACCGTCTTGTTTATGATGATTTCTCGCTTGAGCCGCTTGAGCCACTTGTTCAACGTCAACGATGTGTTCCTCATCTAGTGCTGCAGGTAACTAACTATCTACTTAACCTATGTGCAAAATTTGACTACTTGATTCTAAGATTGTATTAGAATGTTTTATTTAAACCTCCTTTGATCTTTCAAATTGATCAATTTTTGACGTTTTTGTAATTTGTTTCAAAGATCCCTTTGAGAAATTGGAATCATATTCATAGTTACTTTTACTTTTGGCAGGGATACTTGTATACTGGAATGTTGTCAGTTGGTGCCACTGCCAGGGGCTTGGTTCCCAAAAGACACCGGGTGTAGTTTAGTTTTGAGAAACACTACGGAATGTAATGTTTCTCTTTTTGTAAAATGACATTCGATGGATCCAACCTTTTTCTGTTTGTAATGTTTAGTTGCATAACTGGTGGGCATAAAATTTGGACTTTCTTTAAATCCAAATTATTTTGATTCGTTGTTTTGATGCTTTTGCAATTAATTGCTTTGAAATTTGTCATGCATACCTAGATTGTTCAAACTTGGTTGGAGAAATTGATAAAGAAAATGAGTATCGAGAATTTGTAAACACTTATACGATTGTCCTCATATGGTGCAAGTGTCCATAAGTTAATTAAAGATTAACGAGAAAATAACCATAAGGAAAAATAGGTTAATTAATAAAAAAATTAAATATAAAACTATTTAATAAATATTACAATAAAAGATTTAGATTTAATAATAATAATAATAATAAAAATCCTATCTTCATCATCGTTACTAAGCTGAACTCAAAACACTAAGGTCCCATTTGATTTTTTGTCTGAAGACTGAACAGTGTTGAATGTTACTGAAGACTGAATAGTGACTGAAAACTGAAAAACATGTTTGTTTTTTTTTTCACTGAAAACTGAATATAAATGGAGTGGTGCTATTGGCACACCCCATACCGGTCTATATATGCCCCACTTTTAATTATACAGCATTATTTATTTTTTCTTTATCAAAATTACTTAAAAGGACATACAATTTAAGGAAACAAAATCTTCTACAAAATAAATCTAATAAAACCCCACATTCCTTTTCAAACAATAAAAAAAAAACACGGTTCTTGTAATATGTTTCTTGAAGAATTTTTTTTTTCTCAACTCTTAAACCCAATCATACAAAGGATTGTCCATTCCCAATCCAGGAAGCTGCAACACAAGTGTTGAAGATTTGGAAACGAAAGTCTATAGAAGGGATGTCAAGATTTTCAGGTCTAAAAGCAGGAATCAAGTCTTGGATATTTGGAGACGAATTTTATATAGAAGGAATTTCAAGGTTCTCAGGCTTACAAGGGTTAATCCATGGTTTTCCTTTAAGTCTATGAAGAAATAGAAACGGATCCAAAAGTTGAATTGAATTTTAACCATCATCGTTCATCAATGTTTAGTTTTCCTACAATATTGATTTTTTTTTTTTTTTTAATTTATAACAATTTTCATTAATAGAAGAGGGCAAAACGCCTATCAAACACAAACATATAGCTGCAAGAGCGAAACAACACAAAAAAATAAAACATAGAAAAAACCAACAACACACCAGACAGCTCTCATAAGTCATAACCCAAAACACAACACCAAACCCAACAAAGCAACAACAACCTCAACAAAACAAAGCACCCCAATAGCCACAACAAAAATCTTGTTTATCATGAATTTAGGGTTTTATTTATTTTATTTTTTTCCTTTTGATGTTGCAGAAACTAATATGACATTAAAACTATTTTTATTCTATTATGCAGTATATATTATGTATGTTTACCAATATATATATATAATGATATCAAGTTGTCATTGTGTTGAAACAACTTTGTTCTTTTTTTTTTTTTCTTTTTTACCATGAAATAAGAAGAAACAAAAAAAAAATAAAAAAAAAAGAAGAAAAAAAAAATTGATTAATGGAGGTGAGAGAGAGAATATAGATCAAAGATGGGTGTATTAAATTTGAAAAATAAATAAAAAGGGTAGTTTTGAAAATAAATCAAACAATTTAATAAAAACATTAAAGTTTATTTAATTAAATCCAAAATTTAAAAAGTGGGGCAAAATAGACTGGTAGGGGGTGTGCCAATAGCACCACTCTATAAATCATAAGTTGTTTGTTTTTTTAAATTATAAATATTTGAAAATAAATACTTTTACATCTATGACCTTCTAACTATTATTTGTTATATATTTACATTTTAATATATTATGGACATCTCTAACATATAAATTAATTCTAAAATAAATTTATTTAGTTATTAATAATATTTCAAATCTATATTATTGTATAGAATCTAATAATTACTAAGCTATTAGCTAGTGACATTATAAAATTGATAGGCAACTTCATGTGTACAATTTTATACGGTCAAAATGAAGTTCATCAATATATTCTTATTAGCAATCTACTTCATATGTATAATTTATTCTTTAATTGATTTGGAATAAACTTGGATAATTATATAATTTATAGATTTCATGTAAAAACTTGAATCCTGAGAGTTGTATAAAACTTACTTTGATCAACGACTACTGGAAGGGGATCTGCAAGTGTCTCTATGGTCTAATACCAGATGGTAATGTACTCAAGGGTGAAAGGAGGAAAAATCAATGAATCTTTTGTTGATTTGTATCATGTTTACTCATTCATCGAATTTAGAAATTTTGACTGATTCTATCACAACTTAGTCAGATTATCTATTTAGGTCATTCAATCAGATCAGATGATACCTAGCAAAACTCCATTAGATGGCCACTTTCTTACCCGCCTTGGCTATGATATTGATACCCCACCATGAAAATGGAAAGAAACCAGTTGCTGCACAATTCTTATATATATATATATATATATATATATATATATAATTGTCAAAAAAGATTTCATGTAATATATATATATATATATATATATAATATAGAACAAGTGGTTAGTTTTGGAAACAGATTAAATTAGTAAGGATAGTTTTGGAAGTAAAACTTTGTATTAAATTCTACTGGATTTATGTTAAGTGAAAAGTGAAAAATTCACTTTTAAAAACAAGTGGTTTTAGGGGTTCATTAAGTGATTTTAACACTTAAAAAATTAAACAAAATAACTGAATGGAACACATTAAGTGCCATTTAGTGTTAAGTGGAAAAATCAAACAAGGCCTAAATCCTAGCCGCCGCCACCACCGTCACTCAAAACCCTCTGAAATCAACCCAACCATCATTCCTACTCGTCGCTCTTAATCTCTTACTCGTCATTGATCCTCTTCTCTTTCTCTTACTATCTCTCTTCTTCCTCTTATTTCCTTCAAAGATTTAAATTCAATCAATAAACAAAATGAATTTTGGATTATAGCTAACCATCAGAATCCAAATTTGGATTATGAAAGGTCATTATTTTTTATTGGTTTATTTCATTGACAAACCACAATTTGGGGTTTAATTAAGTAAGGGTAGCTTAGGGCTTCATTGTTCGCAATCAAGCTTAATTGGAATTCAAGCTCTCAAGCTCATGAGCTCATTGGCTCATTGAAGGTATATCACTTGTGCTTAACCCTTGTTGAAGAGAGTAGTTGCACACACACTTCTCTTGTATGCATGTATGTTCATTGCTTTTTGTGTGTATTTGACAAGAGTCGTTTTTGCATGTCAAAATATTTATATTTAAAGTTCAACCTCGCTAGTGCTAGTGACTAGTATAGCAGCAAGCAATGGTATTTGTTAACCAAAAATTGTCACCGGGGTGAAATTTCTAATTAACGGTTTACGAGGGACCCGGATCTGGATAGATCTGGGCTAGCGGGGTAGGGTACTTAGTAGCCCGATATCCCACTAGTTTTTGCAAATCTACTAAGGACAGAGTATGATAGTAGCAAGAAAAGTGAAATTCCGGTATGTTGAAGGCATGAACACATAAACTATTTTATATATTGACTTAGATAAAGATTTACAAGCCAATGCTAGAATGATTGAGATTACAATATCAAAGAAAAGAAAATGTCTTGGTGGGTAATGGAGATGGAGCTTTTCGTGCCTATCGATAAGTGGAAAAAGTAAGGTCGGGTTTCGATCCCCTTTCCTGTGATCATACGATGAATTTATATAGGCCCATTTCTTGCTATCCACTCCTAGAATTTCTGTTTAGGGTTTTAGCAACTTACGGGTCGTTCCTTGGAGATTACTGAGTTCATCGGGGGACTGATCCCAAAAATCAGGAGATTCCTCTTTTATCAGATTTAAATGAGTTGGCTTTGCTTTTGAGTGGGATTCCTGAATGGCGGGAATGTGCGTAGCCTTCTGTCTTGAGCGGTGACATTTCATGCTTGTCCTTCTTCTTGATCTATTGTTTGGGATCCCCATTCCTCGCTTTAGGCGGGATCGGAGTGTGGGATCTTGGTGCTACTTTACCGAGAGTCTGCCACGAGTTTTGCTGGTCAGGATACATTAGGTACCCCACCTCCCTTCCTACATGATGTTAGAAAGTGCTGGGTATCGGACTACCGGGGTGCCGGGGTACCGGGATATCTAGGGTAAGCAGGCGTTAGGAACTTGTAGCCATGGTGTCACTGAGGCCTTATCTTCCCGGCTTCCCTGGTGCTCTCTTGGTCCCAGGGGGTTTTGAACCTGGCTGGGGTGGGTAGTAGTTCATACTCTATCCTGTCCGTAGGCAGATGGGACACTCAGACATCTTTCCCGTTGCTGCTTTTTATCCCAACTTTCTTTTCAAGGCTGGTGGAAAATTCTTTTTTGGTCCCCACTATTTTTGGCGGTTAACAGAAGTCCCCCTTGACTTGAACACCGGTACCTTACTAGGGTTGGAGTTAGGATTTTCTAGCATGTTCGAAGGATTTTCCTTCTTGCTTGCTTGTCTAGTTCTGTCCGGTTGGCTTCCATAACTAAGGGGGAAATCCTCTTTCTAAACGGTGGCATTTAATGATAGTCCACGTGTCAGATGGTGGTTGCTTCACAAATTCAAATTGGTCATTTTTAGAGCGGCTTTTTCGGAGTTGTTCTCGCGCATGTCTCCAGCTATTACTCCTTGTTTCTTCTCATTTTGAGATGGTTCCTTGGAGGGACCGTCAAGCGTGGAAGCGTTACATGGCTGCATCTACCAGATCTCGGAGATGGATTTTCAAGTTTCCCATATTTTCAAGGAGGGGAATCGGGTTACAAATGCACTTTCTAAGCATGCTTTAGAGCTTTAGGTTGATTCTTAGTGGTTCTCCGCCCTGTCGTTATGTTCTTATTTAGTTGGCAATGACTTTATGGGCTGGGAGTCTTTTCGTTTTTCTTATTGCTTTTTTTTTTTTTTTTTGGTATGGCATGCGTGCTTCATTTTGTTTGGGGTTGTTTTCCCCCTCGTTTTTTTATGCTTTGTTGTTTTTTTGTTACTCTTTACTTTTCTTTTATCTTTTATATATATGGATATTGTCATTGGTTTTTCAGCATATGATCGCTTGTGATTTTTTTTCTCCTTAGGTTAGTCCAATTTTATTAATATATATATATATATATATATATATATATATAAAATAGTTGGTAGGTTTTAAAATTTATGAGATGGAAATGGAGATATTGAGATTAAGATGAAGAGGAGTTGAAATTCTTGACTTTGGCAATTTTTTTTCTTACATGATAGTAATTAGGGTGAAATCCATTTTAGTTCCTCTAGTTTGACCTATTACACAAACTGGTCCCCTGGTTTTCAACTTTATCTTGATAGGTCACGCTAGTTTTCAAAAATATGTATTTCAGTCCCTGCCGTCCAATTCCGTTAAGGTTTCTCAGAATTCCTTCAGGTCAACAAGGGTATAAGGGTAAAACAACATCAGATTTATAAATATTAAATTAAATAATAAACATTATTAAATAATAAAATGATAAGTATTAAAATATTAAATAATACATATTTATAGAAAAACAAAATAACAAAAAAAAAAAAAAAAAACGCAGCAGATTCTTTAAAAAACAAAAAACAAACAAACAACTCATTAAAACTCACCAAACAACTCATCAGATTCTTTCTCACTCTATCTCCCGCCTCTCTCTCTCTCTCTCTCTCTCTCTCTATTCTTCTTCTTCTTCTTCATCTCTTCATCTCTTCATCCTCTTCAACACATAACTCACCAAACCCAAACCCTAACCTTAACCCTAACCCTAGCCGCCGCCGTCGCCCAAATACCACACCCTAGCCCGCCGAGACACCACTCACACCATTCTTTCTCCTTTCTCGATCCCTCTCTTCTCTCTCTCTCTCTCTCTCTCTCTCTCTCTCTCTCTCTCTCTCTCTTTCTCTCTGTCTCTGTCTCTGTCTCTTGATCTCTCGAAACCATACTAAATTGCCACCACTTCACCAGATTACCACCACCATTCTTTCTCCTTTAGTGATGGCGTTGATGGTTGTGAACCGAATCTCATCTGCTTCATTAAAGACCTACGATCTGGAGTTGATCGAGCGTCCCAAGGTCTGTTGCAGATTGACCGGTTTGGGTGTTGGTGTGGGTTTATTCGGCCGTCGGTGGTGGTTTGAGTCGACCGGCGTTTGGTGTGGGTTTATTCGGCCGCCGATGGTGGTTGGTATGTGTGGGTTTGATTAGATGTGGGAGATGAATAGATGATGCTCGTGGTAGTGGGTTTTGATGGCTAGGGTTTGGTAATGGTGTTTGATGTGGAAGATATCGTGTAATGGGTTTGAGTGGCGGTTTGGGTGGCAGTGGGCTAGGGTTTGTCATTGTTTGTTGGGTTTGGAATTGGTTGAAGATGATGATGGTTGGTGTTTGGTTATTTCTGGGTTTGGTGTTGTTAATGATGATGGTTGAAGAAAAAGGGATTTCTAGGTTTAGAATTTGCTGTTTCTAAAAATCTGGGTTTAATTGCATTGGTTGTTTGATTTATTGATGAGAGCTTGGTGAATTTTGATTGAAGATGAAAAAGAGATATATGTTTTTGATTTTTTTTTTTTATGTGCAGTTTGATTGAAGAGATTATAAGAATAAAATTGTTTACTGATTTAAGAAAAAAAAATCAGATTGATGATGAATGGATCTCTATTCTAGATTCCTAGAAATGTGTGTGTGTATATATATATATATATATTACTGAAAATGATTTTTTTTTAATTTGAAAAAATATATTTATATTTATTTATGAAAATTGAGGGTAAAAATGACTTTTAAATAATCTGACCAACTTTAAGGGGCAGCAGGGTCATTTGGCCCTCTGTGCCTGTCAGATTACACTTTTTCAATAGAAATGGTGACAGAAGGATCTAACAAGACAATTCTAAAAACCGGAGAAACAGCTTATATAATAGGATCAAACTAGAGGGACTAAAATGGATTTCACCCTAGTAATTATTGTGTTTATAAAGTATGATGAGGTGGTTAAAATGTATTGGCTAGGCTTGCCGACTCATCTCTTGTGCCAAATGTACGAAGCATCTCTCTTGCTTAAGACAAAGCGACCGAAGATTATTCTTATAGTACTTTAGAGGGTATAACTGTAATTTCAGCCATCTTCTTAGAAAACCTAGCCTATATATATGAACTTCATCTTCTCTTCAAACCCCTTGTCCATATCAGCGGCTGCCGACTAAGATCTCAAGCAGGAAGGCGAAATCTTGTAATCTTTGGCAGTAATTGAATCACAAAGGAGCCACCTTTACTCATACTGAAACCAATAATATTTGTAAAAATTCTCTTCTTTTTTTCTTGAACAGGAAACTGTTGTGGTATTTTCATGTATTTTTAAATTAATGTAAATTTTAATGAGAAAATTATATTTATTTATAAAATCTCTGAAGAGATAATTTTGGCTCGTCTGGGTTCGGTTCTGTTCAACAATTGGATAATCATCGTCTTGTGTTGTCAAAATCTCTCAGTTTTGTGATACTTCTATTCCAAGATTTTTTTATCAAGCTTCTTTAATATGTGTTTACCTTTTTTGCATATGTTTAATTGTCCTTGCAAGTTTGAAGATGAAGTACGTGGAGCCGTTGAAGTTGTATCAAGAATTAATAAAGAAAAATACGATATCTTTGTGGCTTTCCAAATGGCATCGGTTAATATGTTTGGACATTCGCAATGAGT
This sequence comes from Acer saccharum, assembly GCA_030490815.1. Taxonomy (NCBI): domain Eukaryota; kingdom Viridiplantae; phylum Streptophyta; class Magnoliopsida; order Sapindales; family Sapindaceae; genus Acer; species Acer saccharum. The sequence goes on from CM059866.1 coordinate 3,398,748, forward strand.
GTCTGAACTTGGCTGTCTCAAATCCAAGTAACACAATTGCAATGCCTTTATGGTATGGCATCTCTCATCTCTTGTGCTTATGATTCAAATTTCTATGTCTTATTTTTATTAGAATTTATATTCAGATTTCATAGTTTTATACTGTATGACGATTAATATTGAAATCTGTCAAAATATTGCTCATTCTCAAACAATGGGAGGTAGTTTCTTGTTTCAATCTCTCCCTGCCCATACCTATTACTATTACCATACATTTACAAGAGTGGTAGAAAGTGAAGCTAAATGGCATATATTTCAAACTTCAAACATGCTTTTACCTTTCAATTTTCTTTTAGGAGTATGACGGTCTTTGTGCTTTATAATATAATGTATAGTTTTAAAAATTAGTCTGAATGTTAATTGAAATTGTAATAACATGTGTAATGTGAATTTTGTCAACTTTGCAGCTCCATGCATAGGCAGGAAAATGATATGGCTTTGATGGAGGATAAATTCCGAACTTTGGTAAGTTTTTGATTGATGTATATTACTGTTTTCTTTGTAAATTTTAATGTGCGGAGCATGTCTCTTTTTAAGTCTTACGTTACCGTTGTCTTTCGTTAAAGTGCATTCTTACATCCTACAACATATCTAATATTGTATAGTTGAGACTTTGAGCCATGTTCATTCTTTCAAGTCATCTTATTTTTTTTCTTCTGTATTTATGCAGATCTCTGACTACAATGTGGCGGGTTTCATTGTTCGCCTTCCTTCTGATTTAAATCCAACTAAGCCTAATGTGAGTTTTCACGGAATGGATTTTCATGGTTATTCCTCATTGTCTTTGCATTTATATATATTCATTTTATTTGATTAGCCTACAATAGCAAAGCAACAAGTCGGGGATTTTGTTAAGGAGCTAAGCAAAAGTAGAAAGCTTCGAGGTTTAATGTATGCATATTGGGATGATCTTGCTACATTTAAGGTATGCGTATTTTGCAAATAGTTTAGACATTAATGACCTAGCGAGTGGTACAACTTATAATTTATGTTGACAGGGTATCGATTTTGCATTTAAGCATCACGTGGAATTTATGTTCGAGCATTTGAATCTATCCGAAGAATTGTCTAAGGAAATTATGGACAAGTTTGCTGCAACTCGTGTTCTGCAGGTGTCTTTTTTCATCTTGCAATCAAATTTTGAGAAAACCAAACATTAGATGAATTACAATTAAACAACCTATAGTTAATTGAAAATTTTGAACATTCTTTTGCAATTAATTGCTTGAAATTTGGCAGGCGTACCTGGATTGTGCAAAATCGGTTGGAGAGATTAACAAAGAAGAGGAATATTTTGCGAGACATTTATGGGTTGAATGTCCAAAGGGAGACGATCTAATGTTATCGGAATCTGACCTTTAGTGTTGTAAAGGTTTTGGTATTAGACTAAATAACTTCGTTTGTGTTTGATCTGGTAGGGGATTAGATTCGACATAATACCTCTGGAGGAAATAGTTGAGGAGAAGATGATTGAGATGACAAGGATGATGGAGGAATTGAGCTTACTGATACTATATCATGCCATTTACAATTAACCTCGGAGGAAGATCGATATAGACGTACATATAGAGAGTATTTAATATGTAATAATTAATTTAATGATTTAGGAGAGATAATTTATTATTTTAATAATTTAATTCAAAAAAATCTTGTAACAAAATGAAATGTCTTTAGAATTTTTTAAAATTTAAAATTTGTGAATGGAGTATTTTTAGAAAAGAAGTGTGAAAAGAAAAAATTGGATTTTCCAAAGAAGCTTAAAAAAAAAAAAGTTTGTAAATAAACCCTATTTAATACCAAAAATACCCTTTATTACAAAATGTCCTCAACACACATCAGCCTCTTCTCCCTCCATGCTTTTCAACATATGGAGTTATATTATAGAGATTTGCAGGAGGTCAGGTTATGGCTATGGCTATTCTCAAAGGAATCAATTTTTTGCCGCAGACTGGGACGTTTACCAGCTACTATTGAATCTTTTGTTGTATTGTTGTTATTGTACTGTCTTCAATAGTTTCTAAGGAGTCTCCATTATCTGATGTTGGTCTAGTTTTACATTAGATTTTTAAGCTTGTTGAATCTCTTTCTATTCATCTTGTTTTATCTGGTGTAGAGTTTGTCACTTGTAAAGCAAATTCAGTTGCCTATGGTTTGGTAAAAATTGGTCTCCAAATTCAAGAACCCTTGTTTTGGTGGAAGATATTCCTCCGTGTGAGGAGATGATGTTCTGGGTGAAGCCCAAATTTTTCTTTGTAAGTTTCTAGTTTTAATACATTTCCCATTTAAAAAATAAAAATAAAAATAAAAATTCTTAAGTTAATATTGATAAAAAAAAAAAAAAAAATGTCTAAAACATGTTTGAAATTTTTTTATTTTTTTTTTGGCAGATATTACGGATTAAGAAAAAAAAAAGATTTTATAATATATGTGATTATCAAATGATTAATAAGGAATTTTTTTTTTGACAAGCCATTAAATAAGAAACTAATTGATAATTATTGGTGGGTGTGCTTACAAACCGCAAGGACTTCTATTTTTTATTGGTTTATTTCATAACAAACCACATTGGAGATGATTGTGTAATTGGTAGCTTAGGTTTTCTTGATGATTATCAAGGCAAGCTTCCAAGCATTTCCATGAATTCAAGATCAATAGCTTCAAAAGGTATAGCACTTGACTTTGATTCTTGAAGAGATTAGGTGCACACATTCACTTACATGCATTTGTTCCTTATTGCTTATGTGTGCATTCTTTTCACAATCACACTTGCACTTCATTCTTAGACTTAAGTGTCATTTTGTGTGATGTAATTCGTTTCCCGATGTTGTGATTGGAAACCACGCATGCATGATGGTATGTTTGTCTTAGCGTGATGTTGGGACCTCTAGAGAAAGCCCATTTCTTCTCTAAGTTTGGTCTAGGGCTATAGGGGTTTGGTCCATGGAAGATGGTCAAAATTGCCCTCAGAAATTCAAGGTTTTTGGATTTCCGCAATACACTTTGTTTAAGCGTATCGCGCCTGTTATGACTGTGTACCGTAATCCCCAGCAGAGTTTTTATGTGGTTCAGCTCGTCAAAGCGAACCGCGGAAGTGCAACCGTGAAACCTGGCAGAGGTTGCCCAGAAGTGTTCCGTGGTACATTTCGTCAAAATGAACCGCAGAACAACCAGACCCTAGTTCGTAATTTCTCGTTTTCTCTTTCATTTTTTTGTCCTTTTTAGGTCATTTCTAAAGGTGCATTTCTGGAATTCATTAGGGCATGATCCTAGCCTATATATTCATCTTTTTCCCTTTCATTTCATTCTAAGGAACTCAAACTATAAAACCCTAGAGAGAGATTAAGAGTTCCCTAGAGAGAGAAAGCTTCTTTGACTCTTCAAACCCCAAAACCCATTTTCATCTTGCATCTTTAGCATCATTCAGATATGGGTCTTCATTAATGTCTTTACTTGGTAAGTAGAACAAACATCTTAACTCATTTATTGTTCTATTTCATCAAGACATATATTTTATTGCTTAGGTTAGCAAATCTTCACATTTATTAAATATTTAGTGAAGTTATGACATGTTTGGGGTTTGTTTGTAATAGCTTAATTAATTAGGTTTATTTTTCCTAAATAGTTAATCCATAAATGTTCTTGTATGTGAATTGATGATTAGGTTGGTCTTGTGCATCTAGTCAAGCTATGAATGTTTATGTGAATGTATTTGACAATTAGGTTGCTAGAATCCCTTTGCATCTAATTGAGTTCTCATGTATGAGCATGTAGGCATTGTTGATAACTAGAGTGTTGATTTGCATTATAACATCTAGTTAGCCATTTTGTGTGTGGTCTTACACATTATTGCATTTGAGCATTATTTCATATTCACTTAGACATTTAATTCTCTTAAATGAGTCAAAATCTTGTGGTTTTTAGATGAAGTTGCACAAGCAAGTGAAGTCTTGCTACCAAGGGTTGGTTGGTAAGCATATGCCAAGTACCGTTAGAAAAGGCCAGCGGGTAGATTAAGGGGTGCTCACGCCAAGAGTAGTGGATCGAGGGATATCACTAGGATTGAACCAAGAATGGCGAGTGATAGTGTCCATAGCCTAAGGTTATCATGAGTAAGAGTCCGTGTATCACTTAAGGGTGTAACCGTCTTTTCATGTTAGGATTTTGGTTTGTGTTGACATGTATTCCATATCAAAACGTTGTTTCTCTTGTAATGTTTAGTTGTCCTAGATTATTGATGATTGAAGCTTCAAGGAGTACTTGGCAACTTTATATGCAAGATGGTGTCTTCAAAGAGGAATAAGCTATATTGCTCATCAAAGGTATATTAGACCTCATTCCTTTTACAAGGCATAGGCACAGACACACATGGCTTTCATACGTGTCCCTGTATAGTTGTACACCATTAATATAACACATTCATACACTTGACAAAGTATGCACATGCATTAGTTTCAAATTGACAAACATTGTGAAATTGCATGTTCTAGTACTATCTCTAGGAAATAGCATACTTGTGTGACTTTGTGTTTATTTGTTTGTGTTTCTTTTGTTTTAAACTTAAACATGATATCATATTATTCCTTATTAAGTCCCGGTCATTTCGGTTACTCATTCATTTAGTTTTAAATCCAAATTAGGAAACTAGGAAGCTACGCTACTTTTCGTTCTCATTGGTTAAGTTGTCTTTGTCATCGTATTCCAAGTCGAATTCTCAACCTTTTGTCAAAGTTTCATAGTCTTCCTCATGGGTAAGGGAGTCACGGTTCATAATCCAAAGATGGATTCAAATTCGGAGTTCGGAGACCCGAATACAGCAGAAGAACGTGATTGAGGCAAGCAATGGCCAAAGGCCAAGCTTGGAGGAGGGCGAGAGGGGAGCGTGAGGATCACGGGCCACACACCCCTCTACCCTGTGAGGCTCACGAGCCTCTCACAGGGGGTGACATGGCAGCCTCCTATTGGTCACATGAAATCTCTCTCTCCCTCTCTTTTAAATCCTCATTTCCTTCCCATTTTCATTTCAAGAAGAAAAATTAGAAAACCAATATGCAAAATTTTCTCTCCAAACTTTTTTACCTTCCAAACACCATAATTTTCTCATTTGGACTCCGAATTGAGTGATTCAAGTTGGAGAAGCTTCATAATCAAGTCCTTTACCTCTTCCAAGTGAGTTTGTAGTTGTTTGATTGAGTTTTGTGGTGGTTCTACCTTCAAAATCGAACCAACTCGTGAATCATAGGTATTTGACTCATCTTTGTGTTTTCTTCTTTTATAACCTTCAATTACCTTGGGTTTTCTTCTTCTATATGTATGTGTATGTATGATGAATGCTATTGAGAAAGATAGCTTCATAATCAAACCTAATCAAGTTTAATTAGAGACAAATGTGAACTAGTTTTCTATGATTCTAAATTTTCACATGTTTGAGAGTTGTATTGTTATTATTTTGATATTTAGGGTTATTTGTGGATTGATTGATTCATTTTATGATTAATAACCTTGACATGTGCTTGGATCCTTTAATTGAACAAATCTAGGATTAGCACATTTGATTTTGTATTTATAGCCTAATAGGATTTAATTGATTATTTATTATATCATTGCTCTAAATGTTGGCTCGATTATTCATTGAATATAGTTTGTGATTCTAGCATTTTTGTGTATTTTTCTAATATCTTGAATATGTGCTTCATGTATATGATTGATTCAAGTATTAAATGTGTGAATGAAACTAGGAGCTATATGTGTTAGGTGTTTTCACATGCTCTAGGTTTTAATTTAAGTTTTGCATCTAGACTATTTGATTTGTGTTCTCTCATGATTATGTCTAGATTCCATGGAATGTATTGATCACATGTTCTATGTTGAATTGTTTGTTTGCATCATTTGCATTCATTGATCACACTAGGAAGTCCTTGTAAAAGGCATGAAGTCTTGGTTAGGACCTATGGTCCGGATAACCAAGCAAGAAGTCTTGACTAGGACAAGAGGTCCGGATAGTCAAGCAAAGAAGTCTTGGATAGGACAAGAGGTCTGGATAATCAAGCAATAAGACATGGCTAGGATCGGGAAGGTCCGGATAGCTATGCATTGGAGGCTCTCTAAAGGCATGAGTGCCTTGGATAGGGAGTTGGCTACAATATTGGTAGGCCCAGGTGTTTGGATAGACATAGACTACAATAGAGAGTGTTACATGGGATGTGTATGCACTCTTGAGAAATTTCTAATCTTCCAACGATTTTGGTTAGACATGGACTCCAATACATGGTGGTTTCGCATCACTGAGAGATTTCGTATATACCAATAAGGATTGGGTAGACACAGACTCCAATAAAGAATAGATCATAGGTTGGTCATTTTTGAGAAATTTCTAATCCATCATCCAATATATATAGTACCCAATGGTTGTAGTTCAACTCGTGGATGTTTCTTCCTTGGAAGTTTTACCACGTTAAAAAATCTCGTGTCAGTTCTTTCTATCTCTCTCTTTCTTATTTGTATATGTGTATGTTTTTAATCTTATTGCATAATATTCACTTGTGATGCTTTTTGAAACAAGATTTTGTTAAGTGTGATTTATAAGTAAATCATTTTGATCATAGTTGTATATATAATTCTTTTGTATATTGATACTCTTATGTATAGTTATTCTTTGATTGATACTTATAACATATTGGACATTATTTGAAATACAAGTATTCTTTATTGTTATATTTTTATGTTATTCTTCCTCTTGCTTTTTTGTTGATGTATAGACAATGCTTTAATGATCACATGCTTATCTTGTCTATACTTGTATGTATAGTTTATGTGTTGTAATGTAAGCTACCTTGAGGGACAAACTTGCGTTTGTTTCAAGGGATTGAAAAAGGTGTTAAAACCTATTCACCCCCTCCTCTAGGTATGCTTTAGGCAATTCAACTACATTTGTACATTTCATTTCATATAGTGGATTGCTGTGGCTTAAGTGGCTAGTCCCGTGGTTTTTCTTTGTTGAAGGTTTCCACGTAAAAATCAAGTGTTCTTTATATTTCCGCACTTTTACTTGATTTTTATTGTTTGTTGAATTGGGTTTTATTGTTAATATTGACTAATCAAAAAATTTGGTAATAATCGATTAACAACCCATTCACCCTCCTCTAGGTTGTATTAGACACATGCGTATATATTTTCAATTAGTATCATAGCGGGTTCCTAAACATACTTAGGAGATCCTTGTCACATTTGTGTGTCTTGCATTTGTGTGCATTTTGTTCATTACATTCACAATTGCATTCATTTCACCAAACACTATGAGTGTGACTGAAACACTTAGATAGGGTATTGCTTTGATGACCTCCAAAGTGGAGAGGAAGGAAAATGACTCCGATAAGGAGGTGACTCTCACGGTTGAGAGATTTAGGAGATTCATGAAATCTCACAAGAAGAGAATGACCTCTAAAGTGAAGGAGGAAAAGAACATGACCTCGTCCAAGAAAGGAGGGGAAGCTATGATCGCTACTTGGAGTGATAACGAAGTTGAAGTAGTTGAAAGATGTTCCATAAGCCTGATTGAGTGTGAGAACAACTACTTCGCCCTTTCGGTCTCCTACCAAGAAGAAGCTCAAACCGTCACCAAGTGTTTGTCACTTGAAGAATTCAAGAAGGGTGACTTGAAGAGTGGAGACCAAAGAGGAGCAAGTTTGAAAGAAGCTAGCATTGATGACATGGCCCATGAAAGCACAAGTGGGAGAGGCTTTGATTAAGATCAAGATAGTACTTGCTTTGGAAACTCAAGTGATAATGTGGTTGACTATCAAGAGTTTATTGATTATCTTCAAAAGAGTTTGAAGAAGAAGAATGATGAAGTTTTAAAGTTAAATGAAGATAATCTCCAACTAAGAACTAAAGTGCCTCACTTAGATGAGGAAGTGTCACTTATCAAAGTGAATGAATTGATGATGGAGAAGGAACTTGAAGAGGCAAGAAATACACTTGCTAAGATGACTTCGAGTTCGGACATGGATGACTCCTTGAAGATGGACGTGATTGATATGTCCAGGTATGAGAAGGAGATTGAAGATTGCCACTAACGGATGAAGGCAATGAAAGATGAGCTTGCCAATAAAGAAAACTCTTTGAAGATAGTCAAGGAAATAGAGATGAGGTGCCTTGAAGAATTAAAGAATGCCAAGGTCAAACAACCTTAAGCTTAAGGCAAAAGCAAAGTTTCATCCAAGCAATCTTCAACTCAAGGAAAGTCCACGCAAGCCTTGGCAACTCAACCAAAGCCTAGGCAATCCAAGAAGAAAGGACAAGTCAATCACCTCCTCCAATAAGCCAACTATAAGAAAAAGAGGTGATTACAAGAAACATGTTTAACCAAGAAAGCATGATCAACTGGCTTAACCACCTCAACAAGCTAAATCACAATGGTGCCATCAATCGGCTCAAGCTCCAAAGAGAAGCAAACTGATGCACCATCAAAGACAACCTCATCAACATGGTAAGGCCTCGATGAGATGTCAATGCAATGGTAAAAACTCTTACTTTGTACCTACTTGTTATTTTTGTGGTATGATTGGTCACTTAAGACCAAATTACTTTAATTACATCAATAGTTGTAGGTTAGAAAGCATAAAAAAAAAAAAAAACGGTTGAAAAATAAGGCAAGCTTGCATAAACCTAGGGAACTTAGAAATATGTCTATAACCACTAAAAATGAAAAAGTGGAACCTAGGTGGGTTAGAAAGAATGAACCTGTTTGCCATTGTGCCCATGTGACACCCGTAGATGCAACTAAGTCCAATGGACTTGGTAATTCTATAGGGGCTCATGCCTCCAATTGACTTGGTTGGATATTGACCCCATGTGGAGAGCTCCAGCAAAGAGAGCAAACTTACATAAATCGTAATATGTAAAAAGTTGACTTATTTTATGCTCTTTTATGATTGCTTAAGAGTGCTTGGTGAATAACATTGATTAATGCTTTAATAATGTTTTTGATAACACCTTGCACGGTTGCTTTGTATTGTAATACATGATTTCTGTTTTTGCTTAAGTATGCTTTTCTATTTGAGGAATGTTCTACTTGTTAGTACATGTGATTGACCTCAAATTATTCTCCATGTTCATGATTCTTTGATATGCATTCTTAAGCTTTCTCTTGAAAAAGGGCTACTGGCAATATGATGTGCAGTCGCCCAATGTAGGAAATGACTACTCATTTGAAACCAAGTGTAAGCCATCAAGAAAGTTACATTTGCATAATAAACAAAAATACATGCTTGCTAGGATAAAGGAGAAAAATAGAAAAGTTGAAAAATTATTGATGATATGGTGTGATGCATTGCTAAATAGGACCTTCAAATTGTTGATTAATGATGTGTCTTGCAATGTAGAAAATAGGATATATTTTTGATGTGATTAGTACACTCTGCACACAAATGCTTGGATATATATCTTCTTATCATAACAACAGGGTCTTAATTGGTTTGACTTCATTTGGAAAACCTATTGATTGCTACTTTGATTGATTCTTATGCATGACCTTAATAGTGCTTGTATTAAATGCTAAGCAACTTTTACACACACACACACACACACACACACACACACACACACACACACATTTCTGTGAATAAAATCTCCTTTAATCTCTCTCAGTCACATTTGTGGCATAAATTTGGTGTATATGATTATGTGATATGATCTTGCTTGTAGTTCTCTTTGCTAAAGCAATCCGATAGGGGGAGCTCCTTTGCCTATCTCATGACAAAAATGGGGAGAAGCCTTGAGAGAGAGTAACCTTTTAGGGGGAGCATTGCATTAATTTGTATTGTTTTTTTGTGTGCAAATGCCTTTTATGTTTGTTCACCTTACATGCACTTGTTCTTGGAAAGTGCTTTCTTGCTATTGTGTGTAGGTACGATAATCTACGAATAGATTGAAGACCTTGAAGACTTGGTTTCTTAGGTATCTCTTTTTGTAACATAGAATGGACAATAGCTTTCTTTTTGTTTTGTGAGGGATTTTTTATGAGTGGTGATTTTGTTAAGAAATAGCCAAATGGGGAGATTGTAAGGAGATCTATTTTGTAATTGGCTTATTTCATGACAAACCACATTGGGGATGATTGTGTAATTGGTAGCTTAGGTTTTATTGATGATTATCAAGACAAGCTTCCAAACATCTCAATGACTTCAAGATCAAGAGCTTCAAAAGGTATAACACTTGACTTTGATTCTTGAAGAGATTAGGTGCAAACACTCACTTGCATACATTTGTTCCTTATTGCTTATGTGTGCAATATTTTCACAATCACACTTGCACTTCATTCTTAGACTTAAGTGTCGTTTTGTGTAATGTAATTCGTTTCTTGATGCTGTGATCGGAAACGTCCGCGCATGCATGATGGTGTGCATGTCTTAGCGCCATGTTAGACCTCTAGAGAAGGCCCATTTCTTCTCTAAGTTTGGTCTAGGGCTATAGGGTTTGGTCCATGGAAGATGGTTAAAATTACCCTCAGAAATTCAAGGTTTTTGGATTTCCGTGGTACGCTTCATTTAAGCGTACCGCGCCTATTATGGTTGCGTACCGCGATCCTTAGTAGAGGTTTTACGTGGTTCAGCTCGTCAAAGTGAACCACGGAAGTGCAGCTGTGAAACCTGGCAAAGGTTGCCCAGAAGTGTTCTGCGATACATTTTGTCAAAGAGAATCGCAGAACCGTACCACGGAACGACGAGACCTTGGTTAATAATTTGCATTTTCTCTCTCATTTCTTGTGGTTTTTAGATGAAGTTGCAGAAGTAAGTGAAGTCTTGCAACCAAGGGATGGTTGGCAAGCATATGCCAAGTACTATTATAAAAGGCCTGTGGGTAGATTATGGGGTGCTCACACCAAGTGTAGTGGATCGGGGGATATCACTAGGATTGAACCAAGAGTGGCGAGTGGTAGTGTTCATAGCTCGAGGTTATCGTGAGTGAGAGTCTATGTATCACTTGAGGGTGTAACCGTCTTTTTATATAGTGGATTGATATGGCTTAAGTGACTAACGTGGCTAGTCTGTGGTTTTTCCTTGTTGAAGCTTTCCACGTAAGACGCATATTTGATTACATAATGCACTTTTGTCATTATTTTTGTCATTTAACAACTTAAAATGGTGAATTCCTCCTATGTTAAAATTTCTAGGTAATTTTAAAAGTTTTACAATTTATGTATTTTTATAGAGGTTAGTAAGGGAAATTTGACCCAAAACATACGAGGCACATATTTCATTAAGTAATGCGTTTTTTTTTTTTCTAATTTTATCCATGGAACGACTTAAAATGGTGTATTATTCCTATTTTAAAAATTCTAGGTAATTTTTAATTTTTGCAAATTATGCATTTTTATAGTAGTTATTAAGGGAAGTTTGACCAAAAAATCACGAGGTGCATATTTTATTACATAATACACTTTTATCATTATTTTTGACATTGAACAACTTCAAATGGTGATACGATATGCATTTTTATCCTATGAAACTAATTTTTTTTCCATGAAACTACGTAAAATGGTGTATTCTTCCTATGTTAAAAATTCTAGATAATTTTAATTTTTTTGCAAATTATGCATTTTTATAGAGGTTAGTAGAGGAAATTTGACCGAAAAATTACGAGACGCATATTTCATTAAATAATGTGCTTTTGTCTTAATTTTTTTTCCATGGAACTACTTAAAGTGCTGTATTCTTCCTATGTAAGAAAATCTTGTTACTTTTAATTTTTTTTGCAAATTATGCTTTTTAATAGAGGTTAGTAAGGAAAATTTGACCGAAAAATTACGAGGCACATATTTCATTATATAATGCTCTTTTATCCTAATTTTTTTTTTTTCATAGAACTACTTAAAATGGTGAATTCCTCCTATGTTAGAATTTCTAGGAAATTTTAAATGTTTTGCAAATTATGCATTTTTAAAATTTGCAAATTATGCGTTTTAATATAGGTTAGTAAGGGAAATTTGACCGAAAAATTATTAGGGGCATATTTCATTACATAATGCACTTTTATCCTAAATTTTTTCATGGAATTACTTAAAATTAAATGGTGAATTCCTCCTATGTTAAAATTTCTAGGTAATTTTAAATGTTTTGCAAATTATGCATTTTTATAGATGTTAGTAAGGGAAATTTGACCGAAACATTTCCGAGGCACATATTTCATTAAGTAATGTGCTTTTGTCCTAATTTTTTCTATGGAAATACTTAAAGTGGTGCATTCTTCCTATTTAAAAAATTCATGGCACTTTTAAAATTTTGGCAAATTATGCAATTTTATAGAGGTTAGTAAGGGAAATTTGACCGAAAACTTACGAGGCACATATTTCATTGAGTAATGTGCCTTTGTCCTAATTTTTTCCACGGTAATACTAAAAGTGCTGTATTCTTCCTGTGTAAAAAAACTTTGGTACCTTTAAAATTTTTACAAATTATGCGTTTTATAGAGGTTAGTAAAGGAAATTTGACCGAAAAAATTGCGAGGCGCATATTGCATTTCATAGTGTGCTTTTATCCTAATTTTTTCTATGGAACTACTTAAAATGGTGATTATTCCTATTTTAAAAATTCTAAGTAATTTTAAAATTTTTGCAAATTATGCATTTTTATAGAGGTTAGTAAGAGAAATTTGAGAGAAACATTACAAGGCGCATATTTCATTATATAATGCGCTTTTATCCTAATTTTTTTTTTCATGGAACTACTTAAAATGGTTAATTCCTCCTATGTAAAAATTTCCTTTTATATTTTCACATTTTTTCTTGATTTTTATTGTTTGTTCAATTGGGTTTTGTTGTTAATATTGAATAATCGAAAAAGTTGGTAATAATCGATTAACAACTCATTCACCCCCCCATGTTGTATTAGACACACGCGTATATATTTTCAAAAACTATTTAGTTATTTTAGTAATTTTATTTAAGGGTAATATTAGATTTTTTTATAAAGATATCAATTTGGGTGTATGTACAATTTTCAAGGGTGTAAATATTGTCACTCTATCATTAATATATACTATACAGAATAAATGAGTTTTTTTTTTGTTTTGCATAGATTCAAATCAGCTGTCAAATTTTGGTGTTCTAATTTGTGTCCAACCAACCAAATTGGGACATGTGTGCACATTTAATTATTATTTTTTCATCTGCTTCCATAAATATGCACACATGTCCTAATTTGATTGGTTGGATACAAATTGGGACACCAAAATTTAACAGTTGATTTAAGTCCACAGAATAAATGAGTTAATCGGGTAAGAAGAAAAATGCTTTGGTTAAATGAGGTTAACCTCAGGAGCCTCGACGTTATTGAAAGCCATAGCTAGAGCGGGGCCCGGCCCGTGTTGAAGAAGATAAATTCACTGATGTGTGATATGAAAGATAACACTGATAAGGACATAAAAAATAACAAAACAGTACTCATGATACATGAAAGATAACAAAACAGTCATAAAGAACAAAATGTATGTTAACTGTTAAGGGTATGCTAGTTGGAATGAACGACCCTAGAGTTGAAAAGAATGACCTTGGAGTTGAAAAACATGGGAACAAGAATGCTTAATTATCAATGAATGCAATGCTAGTAACCATGTCAACAAGATTGGGCGAATGTAATATATAATTTTATTAAGGGATATTTCCATTTTCCTCCCTGAGGTTTACCCTATTGTTAAGACAAGGACATAGTTTCACCCTATTAGCTGATTTCCCCCCTAAAATCAAATAAACGTTAAAAATGCCCCTTATGTTACCTTTTCCATCCAGTCAAACCGTTGACCGTTAAATGGGAAGGACATTAACGTCATTGCCCATCTATTTTTTATTTTGTTATTTAAATTTAATAATAATAATAATAATAATAATAATAATATCACAATTCTTCTTCTCTCTCCAAGTCAACGACCACATTCAATCATCATCATCATTATTCTTCTCTCTCAAACCCTAACCACCCAATCACCACCATCTCTCTCACTGTATTCAGACCACAACCATCTCTCTCATGCACACACCACCACCGATCGTTGTCGATCTTAACCCAAATCACTAAGGTGATGAGGTTTGAGTTCCGGTGGTGGTCGATCTCCTCATAGGGTGGTTGGAGTAACCACCAGTTTGATTAGTGATTAGGGTTTGACAACTAATCAATTTTGATTGGGGTTCAATTCGGTTTGGTTTGGTTTGGTTCGATTAGGGTTTAATTTCGATTTGGTTTGGTTTGGTTCGGTTCGATTTGATTTGGGTTGAATTTCAATTGGGGTTCGATTTGGTTTGATTTGTGTGTTCGACTGGTGGTGGGTTGGTTTGGTTTCCGGTGGTGGTGGTGGGTCTGTCGGATTGTGTGGTGGTCATGGAAGAGGCAGAGGCTTCAAGAACAGCCCTTTTGTGGGCTCTTCAGTAATGGCAATAATCAATAATCAATAATCAGGGGACTTTTTATTACTTGTTTAATTTTAAAAAAAATTGAGATTGTGCTGCAAGTTTTGTGTGATGGTAGCTGGATGGTGGCGGCGGCGACGTGGATTTAGTGATGGTTTGAAGGTGGTGGCTCGGTTGGGTATTTTGCGTTGGTGTTCTTGGTGGAAGTCCACCAAGAATACAATTTTTTTTTTTTTTTTTTTTTTTTTTTGGTAAATCTGTGAGTGTCGGTGTGATGATGATGATGATGATGAATTGATGATGATGATGGTAGTGAACAAAACCGGTGGTGGTGGGTGTTGATGTTTGTAGATTGGATCTTGGATCTTGATTCTGGGTTGGTGTTCTTGGTGGAAGTCCAGATTGGATCTCCACCGTCCATCTCCACCGTCCATCTCAGATCTAATATGGACTGCCACCACGATTTCTTTTTCTTTTTCTTTTTCTTTTTTGTTTTTAAATACTTTTTAAATTATTTTAATTTCGTTTTATAAAATTAAATAAAAAAATCTTCACCGTCCATCTCAAAAATGGATGGTGGAGATCCATCTTTTTTATTGTTTTTTTTAATTTTATTTTTCCTGTTTTTAAAAAAATATTTTTTATTAATTAATATTTTGAGGGTTAAATGGTAATTATATGGAGTTAACTGAGGGATAAAACAATCATTTACTTCGGTTTTTAACGGTCAAGGTGCATAAAATATATTGACTGGATGGAAAAGGTAACAAAAGGAGCATTTTTAACGTTTATTTGATTTTAGGGGGGAAATCGGCCAATAGGGCGAAACCATGCCCTTTTCTTAACAATAGGGTAAACCTCAGGGAGGAAAATGAAAATATCCCATTTATTAAATATTACATTTATGTATACTGTATATATTGTTATTTTTGTATTCATCGTTTTTCATCGTTTTTCTTTAGTCATCTTCTTAGAAAACCTAGCCTATATATATATATATATATATAATGAAACTTCATCTTCTCTCCAAACTCGTTGTCCATATCAACCATCCTAATGTATTAAAAAAAATACAATACAGTGTCCGGTGCAAAAACTGTATTGTATTATTTTAGTACGTACATTTTAATTGTCTAATACAGCAAGCATTGTATTAGCTAATATATTGTATTTGGTGGTATTAAATTGTATTGTATTAGAAAAAATACTTTTTTTTTCAACAAATATGGAATATGCTAATTGGCACAAATGGCCTCTGAACTCTTCAGAAAATTGCAATGTGCCCATATACTTTTTTTTTTCGGCACTAAACCCTCTAAACTTTCGTAAATTTGCAAAAACTAATGAATTAACAACGGAAGCCACATTCCGTCTATTTTCAAGTCACGTGCATCTCATAGTACAAACTTTTGAAAAGTTTAGGGAGCATCAGTGCCAATTAGCCTAAAGATTATTATATAACAAAAAATGTTATATTAAAAAAAAAAAAAGAATTAAAAATGTAAATACCATCATCATCCAAACCTAGAAAATCATCTTCAGCACACCACCAAACCCAAAAACACCATAATCCAGAACCCATAAACGGACCTTCATCATCACCATCACACCCAGCCTAGAACTCCACAATCACCAAAAAAAAAAAAAAAAAAAAAACATGTAAATCCCAACAAATCGCCACAAAAAACTCACCAAATCCAAACAAAAATCGCTGGATTTTTAATTGAGATTGTAGAAGGACAAAGTTTAAATCATCCCAGGCTTAAAATTAAATTCTAAACATCGATAGAATTTGCAACTGAAAAATGAATTCAACTGAATATTGATTTCAATAAACAGATGCACATTTACGAATTATGATAATGTATCAGAAATGACATTGATTAAGATGCAAAAGCTACGAAAATCAATCCCACTAAACAGAAGCTACTGTATAACGAGCAATTCTGCATTCCAGAGAATCCCAACTTGAAAATGCAAAACAATAACATTTATACTTCAATTCTGGCATATACAAAATACTCAAAACTCCTCTTTTCAATTCAAATAATTTCAAAGACAAAAACCCTGATAAAATTTTGAAAATCAAACAGAGAGAGTCAGAGAGAAAAAGACTTACAAGTAGGGTTGCACATTTTCCCCCAGATCCCCATTTCCTAGCGTCCCCATCCCCATTTGGGAAATTTTTTTGGGGGGGAAATGGGGAAATGGGTAGGGATGGGGATGAAAATCATGCCCAAATTGAAATGGGGATGGGGATGGGGAGACCCTCCCCCATCCTCATTTTCTCATTTTCCCCACTAATATATTTAAATAGGGATGGGGATGGGGGAGGTTCCCCTATTCCCATTTCCCCATTTCTTCCAAAACATTATAAATATAATTATATATATATATTAATTTTTTTATTATTTGAAAACCTAATTATATAAACCACATTTACAATAATAGATTATTGAAATACTTTATTTTGTAATGGAATTTCTTTTATATTTGTAATGCACTAATGGATTTTATTTTGTATTTGTAATGAATTTTTTTTTTAATTTTTTAATTTTTAATTTGTAGTGGGTTTGGAGAGGAGGAAGGAAGGGTCTGGGAAGTGGGGATAGGGATGGGGGAACCTATATCCATTCCCATTTCCACAATGTACAACCCTACTTATAGGCCGAAGATGCAGCGAGTGACTTGGTGACCTTTATCGAGGCATTTCTCGGGATTCGGATCCTTCTTCTTGCATTTCAAGAATGCAATGTTCTCCGGTTGGCATCTCGT
Organism: Acer saccharum; assembly: GCA_030490815.1. Lineage (NCBI taxonomy): Eukaryota > Viridiplantae > Streptophyta > Magnoliopsida > Sapindales > Sapindaceae > Acer > Acer saccharum. The sequence goes on from CM059866.1 coordinate 3,415,960, forward strand.
CGCGATATGCTTCGACGCCGTAGTCAGCACCGCCAACGACGGGATCGAATCTCCTGCTGCATCCATCGTGCTCGCCATCTTCAACCGATGCTGCACCCATAACCAAGCCAAAAAAAAAAAAAACTCAATCTTTGATTTACATTCCATTTGGTTCCCCAGAAAAAATAAAAAAAAATCCCGAGCAAATAATTAAAAATCATTACTTGAGCACAATCTCAATTTCTTCTTTCAACATGATTTTGTTTGGATGTGGTGAGTTTTTTTGTGGCGATTTGTTGGGATCTCCACGGTTTTTTTTTTATTTTATTTTTTTATTTTTTTATTTTTATTTTTTACACTTTCTGGTGGTGTGGGTTCTAGTGATGGTGATGATGGTGGTTTGGGCTGGGTGTGATGGTTATACGTTCTGGATTATGGTGTTTCTGGGTTAGGTGATGTGCTGAAGATGATTTTTTGGGTTTGGATGATGATGGTATTTACATTTTTTTTTTTTTAAATATAATAATTTTTGTTAATATAATAATCTTTAGGCTAATTGACACTGATGCCTCCTAAACTCTTTAAAATTTTATACTATGAGACGCACGTGAGGTGCATGTGACTTGAAAACAGACAAAATGTGGCTTCCGTTGCCAATCTGTCAATTTTTGCAAATTTACGAGAGTTTAGGGGGTTTAGTGCCTGAAAAAACAAGTATAGGGGGCACATTGCAACTTTCTGAAGAGTTTGGGGGCGTTTGTGCTAATTAGCCTATGGAATATTGATGAAATATGTGTTATGTTGTTAATATTTTCTTACAATTTCAAAATTATATGGGAAATATTTATTTTATTTATAAATATATATATTTTTCAATTAAAATAAATATTTATTGATTTTTTATATAAAAATATTTATTGATTTATTCATGGTAAGGATATTTTAAATTAATTACTAACTATTTTCAAAAAAAAAAAATTACATTTTTATAATTTAATAAAATACAATAAAATCATACATGAATAACTTAATACGATACAATGCAGTGTATCACCAAACACAAAATTGTATTAATGAAAATACAATCCAATATAATCCAATACGATGTGCCAAACGAGCCCTTACGGTGCTTCAGAGGGTATAACTGTAATTTCAGTCATCTTCGTAGAAAACATAGCATATATATATGAAACTTCACATTCTCTCCAAACTCGTTGTCCATATTATAGGCTACCGATTAAGATCTCAAGCAGGAAGGTATTTTGATCTTTACTTTTTTTTTCTTCTTCTTCTTTTTCATTATTTTTCGATTCAAACCGTTTCAATTTTTTCTCCGAAATCTTGTAATCTTTGGCAGTATTTGAATCACAAAGGAGCCACATTTACTCATACTGAAAACAATAATATTTGTAAAAATTCTCTTCTTTTTTTTCCTGAACAGGAAACTGTTGTGGTATTTTCATATACAGTAGAACCCCTCTAAACTAATATTCTTGGGACCCATCCTTGTGTATTAATTTAGAAGGGTTATTAATTTGAAGGGTGTTACATTGTAAAGTGTTATTTTGCTTTAGAAAATGTGTGGAAGTCGGTTTTTTAATTTAGGGAACATTCCTTTTCGAGATTTCTTGTTTAGTCGGTTTTCTTCTTCAAGGAAAGTTCTTTTATTATTATTATTATTATTATTTTTAAGAAAGATTTATTAAGAAAATTTCTAATTTCTATTGGGAATGTGATTACTTAGTGACCGAGGATACTCACCCAAAAAATAGTGAGGCTTATTTTTTGGTTGTATACTTGTTTATAACAAGAGAGATCTCATGATATACCTAAAAATTCTATTCCTAACGGCTTTTAAAAGTTCTCTATTTTCTATCTTCTTTGTTATAACTTATAACAAGAGGACAATTCAAAAGATGAAGGATAAAGTCAAAAATATCAAGCATGGTAGCCTTATGCAAACTAACATCTTGAAGTACTTTTCTAGTTCTTGATTATTATGTAATATATTTTGTAATTTTATGGAATTATTAATTTATGTGATAGTAGGGACCAAAATTTTACACTGGGTTTCAAAAAGAAATTATTAATTATTACTATAGTGGGGTTTATTAATTTTTTACACTAGCCCGAGTCGGGACCGAGATTTTTTATTAATTTAGAGAGGATATTAATTTACAGGAGTTCTACTGTATTTTAAAATTAATGTAAATTTAAATGAGTAAATTATATTTATTAATAAAATCTCTAAAGAGATAATTTAGGCTTCGCTGGGGAACAACCCCAACAAAACAAAGAGGCACGTAGGCCACAACAAAAAAATATTAAGGAAACTAAAAAGACTCCCGGCTAATGCAATCATTTCCCACTAACAAAGAATAAAAAGACGTAGTAGTAGACCACCAATAATTAATTTCCAAATCCAAAGCATGCTTGGAGAGAGCATCTGCAACCTGATTACCTTTCTTGAAAATATGGAAAACCTGAAAATCCATGAGAGAAATCTGGGAAAGGCACCGCTGCCAAGCCTGCCGAACACTTCAAGGAACCTAATCAGAACAAAAAGAAAGAAATTAGACCACATAGGAAGAATTACTCACAAGCCAAATGTGCCGCCACTCCTTTTGCCAAGTATAGTTGATGGCCATCGACACCGCAAGGAGCTCAACCCAAAAGCAACCACTGAACCTAACAGAGCAGCGAAACAACCTTTTATTGTTGAATTGTCCTTGCAAGTTTGAATTTTGAATTATTATTTTTTTAAATCTCGGGCAAGTGTTTCTCACATGTTTTACTTGATGAATTAACTCATATAGATGCAGTACGTGAAGCCATTGAAGTTGTACCTAAAATGGAGGAAAAAATTGACTCAGTTGAACGAACCTAGTAGACTCTTATTAGAGCATCTCCAACGTATACACCATCCACATCAAATACACCAAAAAAAACATCTCCAACGTATACATCATCCACACTAAATAATATTTGGTGGATGAACAGTGCCCACCAGGTTTGGTGGGTACTGTTTATCCACCAAATTTTTTTTTTTTTTTTTTTTTTCTGTTATGATGTCATATCACCATTTACTTTTTATAAAAATTATTAATTTAACCCTTTTACACTTAATTTTAACAACATGTATTCTCAAAAAATATACCATTGGAAAGATCTCATTGAGATCTTTAAAACGATACCCACTTTGATATATATATTTAATTTATTAAATTTAATTATTAATTAATACATTTAACTAATTTAAACTTGACTTAATTAGTAAATCTAGTGCAATTAAATACATTACATAAATAAACTCTACAATAAAGCAAATTGCAACACAGGTTGACAATAATAATAAAAACTCATTCAAAATAATTCTAAAAAACCATTTATATAAGTAATTATTGAAGAATAATATTTTTATGAAAAAATTAATTAATTATTATTGTATAAGTTAATTAATAAAAATTAATTAATATTATAAATATGTATTGAGAGAATATTTTGGAAAAATGCTCTTTTGGTGTAAAATTTGGTGTGATACATTGGAGATGAAAAAAATTTGGTGTAAGAAAGATCTTTTTTGGTGTTTTTGGTGTAATTTTTGGTGTTTAGGTTGGAGATGCTCTTAGGTTTGTATCTTCACAATGAAACTAACAAGGTGGCTTCATCATCATTGATTATCGGTGATGCATTCTACATTGAGAATGACACTGCATATGATTAATTTAAGGGGTTTTATCATTTTGGTCCCTATGTTTTCACGCATTATGACTTTTTTTAATTATCTTTCCATTTTTCACTAGTGTGGTCCCTATGTTTTTAAAAACTCATCAATTTGGTCCCTTTGACCATATTTGTTAACGGTCAACCCTAACAAAAAAAGTAAATTGACCATTTTGCCCTTGACTTAAAAACAAATGATTTAAAAATATTATTTTACCCTCTAACTTTATCAATTTTTACAATTTAACCTAGCTTGTAATCTAATCATAATATGACATGTGTCACCAAATTTTAAAAATAAAAAACTGGTTAAAATATTAATGAAAATCTTTTTTTTTTTAATATAAAGAAATTAAAAAATAGAGAGAGTAAAAAGAGTAAAAATAAAAATTCAGTTTAAAAGTAATTTAACATTTAATCTTGATTTTTTTAAAATAAAAATAAAAAAACTATAATCTGAAAATCATTATTTCAATAAATAATAATACTATTTTAATTAGAAAATCATTAGCACATCACGTCTTAGCAGAGTTAGTAGTGCACCTCATTTCCACATAAGTAGTGAGGGGTTAAAATCCCACTATGCACAGTTTACAAGCATGTGTGGAGAGTTTTCTTCCCAGGTTATAGGAGTAGTTATCTCCCATTATAGGAGTAAATATTTGGGTCTCACATGTATTGTTTGATCTCGACAGGTCTCGGCAATCCTATTGTATTACTTAAAAAAAAAAAAAAAAAAAACCATTGTTTCAAAAAAAAAATTAAAATTAAAAGTTTGAAGAGATCTAGATTTAAACAATTTTTTTTTTAATTAAAAAAAAAAGCTTTTGAAAAGGTAACTTAAAAAAAAAAAAGGTCAACAAATCACCATCATCACTCATCTTCACCGATCCAAATCCAAATCGCCATCATCTCCCTCAATCTCATCGAGAACATCTCTCATCCACCATCATCACCAAATCACCGTTATCATCTCTCTCTCTCTTGTGTCGTCGACAGCTACCATAAAAAAAATCCAAACCACCACAACCCCGCGAATCAACCATCACCTTAACCAAGCTGCCTCCACCATCATCACCCAAAACCCATAGCCTAGGTTCAGACCGCCATCATCACCACCACACCAACACCCAAATCCAATCGATTCACCTAAAAAAGCCCCAAAAGATTCACACAAATCCCCAAACAATTCACACACAAACCTACTTGAAACACAAATACACCAACCGATTCACCCACCACGCACAACATACACCTCACAGAAAAACGAAAACCTAGAAGAAAGTCAGCCCAACTGACTCAAAGATTTGGGTTTTTTTTTTTTTTTTTTTTTTTTTTTTTTTTTTTTTTTAAGGAAATCAAAACCCAAATATTATTAGAGAGAGTTTGTTTGGTATTCAAAGTTAGAGGAGAAAAATATTTCTCTTATTATTGTCTATGATTATTTAGGGGTCTCCTTTTGTTTTTAATTTGATTCTTAAAAAAAAAATTGTAATTAAATATTAAAATTAATTAAATGAATTTTATTTTGTGTTTTATAATTTTTTTTTAGAGCTTCTCCTTACAATCCACAAATTATCTATTCACACTCCAATTTTTTTTTTTTTTTTTATTAATGACAATTTTAACCTAAATTAAATTACTAAACAAGATAATTTTTTTTAAAGACACTCCAAACTAATTAAATTATTAATTATGTTATTACCATATTAAACACACTCTCTCCATTTTTCAAAAAAAAAAAAAAAAAAAAAATCACATTTTCATACTTTCTGATCAATCTCTGATTAATAGTTAAAGAAAAAAAAAAAGTTATGAATATTTTAGTTTTTTACTGAAACAAATAATGCACAGTGTGTTATAATTATCGGGGGGGGGGGGGGGGGGGGTGGGGAATAGATTTTAAACGATATTACCCAATTGTCGTGATTAGTCAATATTCCGAAAATACCCATATCTAGTCAATATAAAATATCAAGTGTAATAAGTCCGGAAATATAAATGACACAAGATATTTACGTGGAAACCCTCATAGGAAAAACCACGGCCTGTTATGTGCGCCACACACGAACCTCGAATCCACTAATTGCAATGATGTTTACAACCTAGGTTGACCTCAACCTCTCACGGTCTATAACCCACCACTACTACCTACAGACCTTTAAAAGTGAACCTAGTCCAATTGCTTGAGTGACCACCTAATCCCGGTGAACAACCTAATCCCGGTCAACCACATAAGACTTACAATTCTCAATGAAGAGATAATATGCCTAAGTGAATATGTATGAATATTCAGGAAGCAAATAAAGCTAAGGAACCTTAGATGCTTATCTAGGATGATATGATGACATTAAGTACAATTCTAGATGTCAAAAGCTAAATGACATGTCAAATAGCTTAGCTAAACATAGATTATGACAAACGTAGATAGTTATCACAATACAACACTCAATCATGTCAACACAACAATCTTTATTTGTATCTAGCATATATTCTAAGAGCATACAAATTATAAAAGAGATGTCTATGATAAATAAAACACTAATTATGTAAGATAATAGTGAAGAACTTACCAAAGAATGTGTGTTGACCAAAATCCATGCAAGTAAGCATTCTAACTATGCTAGAAAATGCTAGATGAAGATGTGATGCATATGAACAAGGGTTTTTGAGTATTTAGAGAATCAAAGATAATGAAAGATGGATTCTTTGATTCACTTGTCTCTCTCTAAAAGCTCTCAATCATAAAAATGGAATTTTGAGAGTTAAAAACGACCTAGAGAGCATAGAGACATATATACAGAAGGCCAAAATGAAGTGACATCATTTTGAAAAAATTGGCCTGAAACGCACCATTCTAAGGTTTCAATCGGCGGTCAGGCCGCCGAACAGAATCGCAGAATACGAAAGTTGCGCGTAAAAAACCAGATCAACGATTTCATTCGGCGATCTGGCCGCCGATCATAACCGTAGAATTCCAATCAAGTTACTGAAATCATTCGACGGTCGAATTATGGCCGCCAATTTAACCACAGAATAGGACCAGTGGATCCATACTCATTCGGCGGTCTGGCCGCCGAACTAACCACCGATTCACCACAGCTGGTGAAAAACAAAGGAGAAGCCAAGGCATTCTCTGAAGGCGGTCCTCGCGCTAAACCAAGCACACCATCGTGTATGCGCGGACGTTTCTAAACCATCTTGGAAATGAATTACACCACACTAAGACTAACAAACATGAAGTGCAAGTGTGGGATGTGAATGCATCCTAATGCCTAACATGTCATGGCATTTCAATAAGCTAGATGCAATCAAATAAACATGCATGTAAATGGATAACAATATGAAAAATCACCAAGCATGTGACACATAAAAGATATGCAATATATGAAAATGCATATGTGTGATGATAAAGCATATAAGCACACAATTAAGAGAAACACAAATGCAATCATATAAATGCAACGAAAGTGTGTGTGTGCTAAATGACATAGATGCACAAATAAATGAAACACACATGCATGATAACAAATGCAAGATAGATAAAGATGCATGCAAATGTGTGTGTGCACCTAATCTCTTCAAGAATCAAGGTCAAGTGATATACCTTTTGAAGCTCTTGATCTTGAAGTCATGTTGGGAAGTCCGGAAGCTTTCCAAACACAATAACCTAAGCTACCCATTACATACCAATCCCAATATGGTTTGTCATGAAATAAGCCAATCGAAAAGAAGGCACTTACATTTACTAACAGTAATATATATATATATATATATTAAAAAGTCAATTTTAAAAAAAAAAGATATATGAAAGCTTGAATTGTTTCAACTAAACTTAGAATTTCTAAGACTAATGAAAGAATTAAAGTTCTTTAGGCAATTACATACCTACAAGAGTAACAAAAAACATTTTCATATTTTGATTTTTTTATATTAAAAAAAAAAAAACAAGGTACTTGTTTTTTGAGTTTTTTTTTTTAGTATATACACATACATATGATTCCTACAAATCAAGCTTATTAGTATGTTTTTTTTTTTTTCCTTAAATGTTAGTCTTACTTAAGAAAGAATGAAGATAGGAAATTAGAGATATGTATTGGAGGAGAGAGAGTTTAATATGGTAATTAAAATTTTAGGAGAGAGTATATGAGAGATAATTTTTTTTTAATAATTTAATTCAAAAAAGATAAAAATGATAATCTTGTAACAAAATGAAGTGTTTTTAGAATTTTTTAAAATTTAAATTTTGAGAATGGAATGTTTTTAGAAAGAAGTGTGTTGACGGTGATTTTTCGATGGTCAACCGGTCAACGATCTAGGTTGGTGAAACATGAAGATAAACGTAATGAAAGTAGAAAAATAAAAGATGAGCAAGCATAACACATATTTTACGTGGTAAAACCCCAAGACGGGGAAACATCCACGGTGCCGGTGACGGCGAGAAGTGATCCACTATGAATATAAGGATTACACACTCAATACTTGCTTTCTCTCAAATAATTGCTTATGATGATCCCCCCGATATAATGAATACATTGATGTATTTATAGGGTTCGATCTAGGGTTGCCCTAGTTTCTGTCGTATAAAAGGTGGACTCATTAATTAGAGTCTTTGTAGGATTCTTGTAGAGTAGATAAATTAGTACCCATTTCCTATTTGGTGTGTATCCTTCTAGAAGCTTACAGTTCTTTCTTGATTAGACTTCTCTGGTAATGGAGAGGAAATAGGGATATTTCCATATTGGAATATTATCCTAAGATTCCGTATCTATGCAGATCTTTTCTTGATATGGCCTATCTTGGTAAGGCTGTATTTCCCGTTTTTGGCTAAGTACTGATTTTTGGCCGAGTAGAATCTTGGCTGAGTAGACTTGGCCGAATAGAATCTTGGCCGAGTAGAAACTTGGCCGAGTGGAATCTTGGCCGAGTAGAATCTTGGCCGAGTAAAATCTTGGCCGAGTAGACTTCTAGCCGAGTGGAATGTTGGCCGAATAGAATCTTGGCCGAGTAGACTTCTAGCCGAGTGGAATGTTGGCTGAGTAGAATCTTGGCCGAGTAAAATCTTGGCCGAGTAGACTTCTAGCCGAGTGGAATCTTGGCCGAATAGAATCTTGGCCGAGTAGACTTCTAGCCGAGTGGAATGTTGGCCGAGTAGAATCTTGGCCGAGTGGAATCTTGGCCGAGTAGACTTGGCTGATTGAAACCCTTGGCCGAACAGGTCTTTAGCCAACCAGATTCCATCTGCAGATGGCCCCTCATATGGTGATGTCATGCATTTATGTTGACCCTTTTGATAACGTGTCTCACATTTGACTTTTTATGACGTGGAATCACTATATTTCCGTATTACCCGCTATTTTCGCTGACGTGTCATGTTGACGAAAAAACCCCTATAACAAAGTGTAATAAGAAAAAATTGAATTGTCAAAAGAAGCTTTTTTTTTTTTTTTTTTACACGTGGCATATTACATGACAATAATACCCTCGAAACCATTAAATTTGACTAACAGTTACCTAACTAATGGACCAAATTGATGGGTTTTTGAAAATATAAGGACCATGCCAGTGCAAAAATGGAAAAACATTTAAAAAAGTCATAATGTGCGAAAACTTGGGGACCAAAATTATAAAATCCCTTATTTTAACTTGGTTTATGCTTTGGAAAGTGCATTAACTGATACTCAATTTGTCAATTTCAATGGACGAGCTTGGGGCTATGATAAATGACTCCTAAGTCAACGGTTCGAATCCTATCAATGGTAGAAAACTTCAAAAAAAATATATCTGATCTAGATAGGTGGATAGATAAATAATGTCAAAAAAAAAAAAAAAAAAAAAAATAGTCAATTTCAATATGCATCACTAGTTTAATTTTGTTAGGTGTTAAGTATATGGAAGATAGGGTGTGTTTGCAAAGCATTGGATTTTTTTTTTTTCTAAAAAAAGATTACTGACACACAAATCCTTCAATGGTGGCCTCCGTTGTATTTTAAAATTTAGTTGATAGGTTTTAAAAATTCTAAGATGTAAATGGAGATATTGAGATGAATATGAATTATGGAGATGAAGACGAAGAGGAGTTGTAATTCATGACTTGCAATTTTTTTTCTTACATGATAGTAATTATTGTGTTTATAAAGTATGATGAGATGGCTAAAATGTATTGGTTGGACATGCAAGCAAGAGGTATTAAGCATCTCTCTAGCTTAAGACTTAAAGAGTCCGTTTGGTACGCGGGAAAAGATATGATTATTTTCATAGGATAAGATAGGATATGATTGGGTGTGATAGGATGAGATTAAATTTAATGCTATCCCATGTTTGGTGGAACATAGGATATGATTAAATAAAGTAATTCCGTGTTTGGTGCAACATTGGATGGGATTAAAAATAGAATAATTTTAGGTTTGATATGAACCTTTTTCTGGATCACTTTTTCTGTTTTTGTTTTCAAGTAGTACAATTATATGATTTCTCTCTCTCTCTCTTTTAATCTTGATTTGTTGAAGTGATAATTTTTTATTTTTTTTTATGTTATTTTGTTAGAAGAGCATTGTAATCTGTAGAGATAAAAAAAAAATGGAATCGTTTGATTTTGATGGTTGAGAAGATGTCAAAGTTTGAAAAAGCTTTTCAAATCTAGAAAGATTTCCAGATTTGAAGAAATCTGGAAAAATTCCTAGATTTCTTCTAACAAATTAAAAATAAAATAAAAAACTTTTTAAGAGTCTATATTTCTTCAAACAGAATTAAAAACAAAAACAAAAAATAAATCTGGACAAAATTTTATTTAAAAAAAAAATTGAAAAGCTTTTTCTAGATTGGAATAAATCTGGACAAAATTTCAGATATGAACAAATCTGGAAATTTCCAGATTTCTTCAAACAAAATAAAAAATAAATTAAAAACCTTTTTAAGAGTTCAGATCTCTTAAAAAAAAAAATAACAAAAGCTCTTAAAAAAAGGTTGAAGAACAAAATAATTTTTTTAAAAATTAAATAAAGAGAGTGAAGAGACGAGCTTCCATCACCAATAAAACAAAAGAGAGCAAAAAGAGGCAAACAAAATCTGCCAGGCCCCACTGCCACAAAGGCACACACCCACTAGACTTGACAATGAGTCGTACGAATTCATGTTGTGTTAAAATTGCTCCATCCGAACCCGGCCCATTAGTTTAATGAGTTGAAATATACAAACCCGAAATCATTTGTTAAATTAATAGGTAATCCGACCCGGTCCATTACAAAATATCATATTTTAGATTTATTAAAAAGTTAAAATAAATAGCACTAAAGCATGATCACACTCATGTAATCAAGTTCATTAACTACTTTTATAATATTGTGAAATAAATGATTTACAATTTTAGAGTTTTTAATTTAGAAATTTTTCCTCTTTCAAAAAAGAAAAAAATTAGAAATTAAAAAAAAATTAATTAGAGATTTTTTTTAATAACTTTCATAAACACATTAAAAAAAAATTCTTTATATTAATGGGTTATTGAATTAACGGTTTTTTTAAGGGTGAACCCAAAACCGACCCAATATATTTCGTGTCTTAATAGGTTGACTCATTAACAACCCGATCCGATAAATTTAACTCATCAACCGCTATTTTCGAATAGGTTTGGGTCATGTTAATGGGTCGTATAAAATTTTGCTAGGTTTAACACCTACGAAGCAAGCTAAACAACACACCAAACTCAAGCGAAGACTAGCAAAAAGAATACTGCTCCAAAAACACAAAAGAAACATAAAAAGCCATTGCTGTTTTAGTGGGATTAAAACAGCTAAATCAGAGAGAGAGTCTGAAGATGATGGGATTAAAATGAATCCCATCATTTTAGTTGGGATTTATTTATCCCACGATGGTGGGATACAAAATATTAGTGGGACTAATTTATCCCATCCCATCGGCCAGCCAAACACAGGAATGAGATTAAAAATAAACCGATTCTTGTCCCATCTCATGTGCCTAACCGGCCCAAAGAGGCACAAGATTATTTTAGAGGGTATAACTGTAATTTCAGCCATCTTCTTAGAAAACCCATAAATATATGAAACTTCATCTTCTCTCCAAACTCGTTGTCCATATCAGCGGCTGCCGACTAAGATGTCAAGCAAGAAGGTATTTGAGCTTCTACTTTTTCTTCTTCTTCTTCTTCATTATTTTCAGATTCAAACCATTTCAGATTTTTCTCCGAAATCTTTGGCAGTATTTGAATCACAAAGGAGCCACCTTTACTCATACTGAAACCAACAATATTTGTAAAAATTCTCTCTCTCTCTCTCTTTTTTTCTTGAACAGGAAACTGTTGTGGTATTTTCGTGTATTTTTAAATTAATGTAAATTTAAAAGAGTATGTTATATTTACTTATAAAATCTCTAAAGAGATAATTTTGGCTCGGCTGGGTTCGGTTATGTTCAACACAATTGGATAATCATTGTCTTATGTTGTCAAAATCTATCAGTTTTGTGATACTTCTATTCCACGATTTTTTTATCAAGCTTCTTTAATATGTGTTTACCCTTTTTTTTTTTTTTTTACATGTTTAATTGTCCTTGCAAGTTTGAATTTTGATTTTCTTTTTTAAAATCTCGGGCAAATGTTTCTCATTAATTGACTCATAGATGAATTAATCATTGTCTTTTTAAAAATGTTCTTAATTCTTCTTCTTCTTTTTATTTTTATTATTATTTTTATTTGATAAGACATGGAGTTTTGTTTGAATCTTATTCGGATTAGATGATTAAATCATCTATGAGTCTATTCATAGATGAATTAGTCAAAATTAATATGAGTTTTGTGATACTTCTATTCCACGATTTTTTTTTCAAGCTGTTTTAATACGTGTTTACCTTTTTTTTTTTTACATGTTTAATTGTCCTTGTAATTTCAACCATCTTCTTAGAAAACCTAGCATATATATATATATATAGAGTCCGGCAAGTGTTTAATTTTATTTTGACCTGTGGAAGTTCCTGAAGAACAAGAATCCCTTGTTGTTTGATAAAAATCTTTTGAGTACCGACCCCGATTTCTTGAGGCTTCCTCAAAAGATTTTTACCAAACACTCATGTACAAAAGTTCAAGGGATTCTTGTGTTTCATGAGCTTCAACATCTATCGGTCAAAATAAAATTAAACACATAGATAGTCCAGCAGGTGTTTAATTTTATTTTGACTTTAGATATACAGGCTCATGAGGCACACGAATCCCTTGGACTTGTACAAGGAAGTGTTCAATAAAAATCGTTCGAGGAAGCCTGTCAATCGGGGTCGGTTGCTAGGTTTGGATATTTGTGATGACCATCTGGCCTTAGCTTTGTCTGACACCAACTTGATGTTTTTATCTTCATCCTCCAAAGAGTATGATGACATGTCTCTCTACTACACTTGATCTCTATGTATATGTTTAAATTAGCTTCTCATTTATATATGTAATGTGAATTTTGCGAAACAATGCAGGTGGAGGTTACATGGTGGTGCCAAGCTCTTTGGTGATTTATATCATGAGGATCAAGATCTTAAATCACTGTCTGCTGAAGTCGAAGCTTTGGTAAGAGAATAATCACAGTTTGGTTAATGATCTCTGTAATGGTATTGTTGAAACTACTTTGAGCCGTACGTTTCTTTTTGTGGGCAGGTCGATCAACATAAGGTAGAGGGCTTGGTTGTTGGCTATCCTTTTAGAAACCAGCAGGAGAAATCTGATTATGTGAGCGAGGTTTGATCATGTCATGACTCTTTTTAAGGTCGTCCGCTCCAACCATTTGCTCTCTAATATAATTATATTCTTTATTTTTATTTGACTAGGGTCTCAAGACGGCTAGGTTTATTAACAACCTAAGTAATTCGCTAAATTTTGGAGGCATAAATTTTACTTATTGGGACAAGACCATTACACCAAAGGTATGTCCTATGTGTGTGTAAACCTTTGTAGAAAAGATTTGGGAATTCAATATTTTTGTTATGCATGTACTTCTCTTGTGCATTAGTGATACAAATTACATGATCTCATAGTTGATCATATGGTGTTAATAAAGAAAATTACAATAGAGAATCATGTGGAGTTATGTATGAACCGTCTTGTTTATGATGATTTCTCGCTTGAGCCGCTTGAGCCACTTGTTCAACGTCAACGATGTGTTCCTCATCTAGTGCTGCAGGTAACTAACTATCTACTTAACCTATGTGCAAAATTTGACTACTTGATTCTAAGATTGTATTAGAATGTTTTATTTAAACCTCCTTTGATCTTTCAAATTGATCAATTTTTGACGTTTTTGTAATTTGTTTCAAAGATGCCTTTGAGAAATTGGAATCACATTCATAGTTACATTTACATTTGGCAGGGATACTTGTATACTGGAATGTTGTCATTTCGTTCCACTGCCAGGGGCTTGGTTCCCTAAAGACACCGGGTGTATTTTAGTTTTGAGAAACACCACGGAATGTAATGTTTCTCTTTTTGTAAAATGACATTCGATGGATCCAACCTTTTTCTGTTTGTAATGTTTAGGTGCATAACTGGTGGGCATAAAATTTGGACTTTCTTTAAATCCAAATTATTTTGATTCGTTGTTTTGATGCTTTTGCAATTAATTGCTTTGAAATTTGTCATGCATACCTAGATTGTTCAAACTTGGTTGGAGAGATTGATAAAGAAAATGAGTATCGAGATTTTGTAAACACTTATACGATTGTCCTCATATGGTGCAAGTGTCCACAAGTTAATTAAAGATTAACGAGAAAATAATCATAAGGAAAAATAGGTTAATTAATAAAAAAATTAAATATAAAATTATTTATTAAATATTACGATAAAAGATTTAGATTTAATAATAATAATAGTAATAAAAATCCTATCTTCATCATTGTTACTAACCTGAACTCAGAACACTAAATCCTAGCCACCGTCGCCCCACTCAAAACCCATTGAAATCAATCCAACCATCATTCCTACTCGTCACTCTTAATCTCTTACTCGTCATTGATCCTCTTCTCTTTCTCTTACTATCTCTCTTCTACCTCTTATTTCCTTCAAAGATTTAAATTCAATCAATAAACAAAATGAATTTCGGATTACAATTAACCATCGGAATCCAAATTTGGATTATGAAAGGTCATTATTTTTTATTGGCTTATTTCGTTGACAAACCACAATTTGGGGTTTAATTAAGTAAGGGTAGTTTAGGGCTTCATTGTTCGTAATCAAGCTTAATTGGAATTCAAGCTCTCAAGCTCATGAGCTCATGGAAGGTATATCACTTGTGCTTAACCTTTGTTAAAGAGACTAGTTGCACACACACTTCTCTTGTATGCATGTATGTTCATTGCTTTTTGTGTGTATTTGTCAAGTCGTTTTTGCATGTCAAAATATTTATATTTAAAGTTCAACCTCGCTAGTGCTAGTGACTAGTATAGCAGCAAGCAAGGGTATTGTTCCGCAAGGAGGTATTTCCATTAACCGTTTCGAGTTCTAGAGTTTATTGTAAGCATGTAAATAGAATGCGGAAATGTGAGAATGATGTGTGTGAAATGTATGTACAATGCGGTGTGTGTAGAGAATGGAAATGAAAATAAATAAAAACAAAGAGAAGATGGAATGGTGAGAATGGTGTTTAAAGTGATAAATAAAATGGTGGATAGGAGAGATGCATGAAAATGGTCACACAAGGTTCAATAAGTTTACCATACATAAGTGCACAAATAGTTGGTTGTTAGGCATTAAGTGCATCGAATTTTAGTTAACGGTTTGTTCTTGCCTCGATCTGATTTATTCCCATTTAGGTTGAAGAGTGTGATGAGAGCCCTTCGTACACGAAACCACAACCAACATTTGTGAACACATTCTACAAACCAATGCTAAATTGAGTCTCAATATGAACACGGTAATGTAAAACAACAACGTTAGATACAATGAATGTGGATAGAGTGATTGTATCTCTAACCATAACTCACTTAGAGCCCCTAGCGTAAGAGATGGTCAAAAACCAATAATTGTAACTCTAACCATGACTTACCTAGAGCCCTAGAGTGAGAAATATCTAAAATCCAATTGTTAACAAGAACAATGAACCAAACCCTTCTAATATGGTAATTTATTAGTTCACCCACTCTTCCTAGCTAATTAGCCAAGACTATGCCCAGAAAGCCCCTCTAAAGGCACAATCCTAACTCTAAGTCACTCAAACCCATTCATGACATGCAATTTACCTTCCAAAGACATACACACACAAATGAGATATTTGATTACAACTACTCCTACAATTAAGTTAATCTACTCCTAATCCCATCCATGAACATATATCAATTTCCAATCATCTATAAACATGCATTTCAAGATAAGAGTGGATCAAAACACAAATTAGATATAAAAACAACCAACATATATATTGAGCACAAATTAGGTTTACAAATATTCGCAAGTGGGGATTACATATTCAAGAAAACAAGAAATACATAGAGAGTGAGAAATAGATACAACCCTTGAAGAAAACCTCCTCTAAGAGCTCCTTCCTTTGTCTAGCTCGAATTTGGCCAAAGTCCACTCCTATCTCTATGCAATCTACTCCTAAATATAGTGGATGATAGGTAGAAGATGAAATGGAAGGCATCCATGGAGGATTTTCCTCCATGGATGCCCTTGAAAGCTTCTCTCTCTCTTATTTAGATGGAAGAAGAGGAAGAAGAAGAAGAAGAAGAGGAAGTGTGTAGGGAGTGGATACTGAAGGGAGAGAAGAGAAGAGAATAATGTGTTTATATAGTGTGGAGAGGTTAGGGCTTAAAATTAGGTGAAAGGACGAAACTGTCCATGAAATTCGCCTAAAAAATGACTTTCTGGAGTTGATCGACGGTTTGGTTCGGTGGCCTAGCCGCTGTTTGAAGTAGCCATTTGGACATTTCAGCATTTTAGTATTTTAGTATTTCAACGTCGCGTACCGTTACAGAAATGGGCATCACTTTCTGCAGAAAACCTGGAATTATAATCCATAAAATGTTCTGGAAACTAGACTTTCAGGGCTTTCCAAATATATAAGGATATCAATGTGGTTCGATTTGAGGAGAAAGATATAACCCCCGAAATTTGTACGTACTGCACAAGCATATACAATTTCAGCCCTTTGTTGATTTTGGTCGAATCGGCGGCCTTGATCGCCAAATGCTTCTTGGACTTCTTTGATGTTGAACAGTGGTTTGCAAATCAACGGTAGGGCTCGTTGAATGCCTGCCTGATTTCCTACACTTCATCCGTAAGTTGTTGGAATGCCAAGGGGGTTCTGCCGCGGTCTCGATGTCGCTTTCTTGCTTGACGACGGATCAACCGTGGACACGGTTGGGCTTAGATCAAGTCGTGGTCTGTGTCGACGGTGAGGCACGACACTCAACACTCAACACTCAACATACTTTTCAATTTCTTCCGTTTTTGGCTCATTTTACAGGGCCAGCCAAACTGAAGAAAGAAGGCAAGGTGTTGTCTTCCCAATTTCTGTAAACCTTCGTCTAGTCCTGACTGCATCCGTGATGTGCCCACACACAAGTTATCAGATCGCGGGTCATAGCTCGGAAGGTTTGGTGGTAACGAATCGAAAACAAATAAAGGAGAAACTTCAAAGGTATTAATTGAAACTTCAAAGGTATTAATTGAATCCTTCTCATATTCGTGTATACCGAAAAAGGTCCAAAATAATTTTAAAACCTTGATCATCTGATCTTTTTCCCACTGTGCGACTTACACTACCAACATCATTCTATAAATACACCAACTCAAAGAGAGAAAGGGTGTTCACCATTTTTCAACACCTAGAGAAAGAAATAGTGATCCTTAGATCATTAATCCTACTTGGCTACTTCTCTACTAGGTTTAACACCAAACTCTCCCTATCCCCGATTCAAGAAGGGATCACTCCCATATGTAAGCCCGATGGGCATGTGATATTAACCCTACTTGGCTACTTGTTGTAAGCTCTCCGAAGCAATATTCCTAATCAATATAACATCTACAACATATATTAACTGTATACACTCATACATGTTTCCTTTTGGTTAAGAGCCCTTATTACCCTGATTGATCTCCATTCATTGAGGGTACCAACCCGGTAGACCAGCTAGGGTCATCCCTGCTAGGACTACCCAATCTGACCGACCCAACCGGGACAGTCAGGCCTACCTCGTCCAAATCACAAAAAAATATGGGACCCGGTATCCACCCCTCTAGAACTGCATCCAATTGCCGCAAGGCACCCGTACCTCGTGATTAACCGTTGTTCGAAAAGTCTACCTGATTTTCTAACAAATAATTAATTTTAAAAATTATATACCAAATGTATATATGTTATAATTCATAATAAGTTTACAACTATGCTAATTTTTTGTCAAAATATGATTCAATTGATGTATAATTACTTGTTTAAGACTGTCTTAAAATTTTACAAAAATTCTGAACTTTAGGAGCAAATATCCATCGATATAGATATTATCACTGATATTTCCATAAATTTGAAAGCTTGATATCGATTGCGATGTTTTCTTCCTTACTATTTGAATTGGTTGTTATAAATTGCAAGTCCCTTCTCTCTGTCTGGAACCTTCTCTGAGTCCTCCGGTCACTGTCGTCAGATGAACTAAAGCAGTTATGTTCTCAAGGGTTCTTAGTAGTTGAAATCTTCGAGCCCCCTCCTTCTAACGCCAATTGTTGATGGTGATTTTTGGATTGTTGACAAGTCAGCCGTCCAACGATTAATAATAAGAAAGCTATAAAACTTATGAGATAATATTTAAGAGACGCGATTTTACGTGGTAAAACCCTAAAGAATGGAAACATCTATGGCTGCCGGACAAGGCAAGGAAAATATCACTATGAATTTAGGGTTTACACACTTAATACTCTCACTGCTCTAAGAAAATTGTACGTGTGTTTTACAAAGAATAATACGTGGTATTTGTAGGTGTTGGTAGGGTATTGCCCTAATTCTTGCCTTACAAGTAACAAACTCCTAGTTAGAATCCTTTTGTGATTCTAGTAGAGCACTAGAGCTAGAGCATTCTGCTTGGGATGTATTTCCTTATTGATATGCAATCTTCAGTAAGTATCAAGTTGTTGCACGGTTAGGATACTCTGGTATTTAATGCATAGTGATACGTTTCTTTGTTGTGGAGTGATTTCTAAATGAGGTATTTAAGTAAATCTTCATCTAATGCAGTCTCTTTTGACAGAACGGTATTCTCCTATTTTGGTCAAGTAAATCTCGTTGAGCAAAGATATCTGGCGAGTAAAGCTCTCATTCATTTAAGACTCTTTAATTCAAGGGGTTTAAACTTCCACGCATGTTCTCTTGATGGCGTGTCCGGGCCAAGCGATGTGCCATTGGTCAGCATTCTCTTAGTTGACTGAATGACTTCTGGTGACATTCACCACTTTATCTCTGTTCTTTTTGCTATTTTTGCTGACGTGTCGTGCTTGTTAAAAAACTCGTATAATAATGACAAATCTGATTTGTTCTTTCTTTTGAGATGAAAAAATGACGATGTGTTTTGATGGCTATATCTGGGTTGTTCTTTTCTTTTGAGGTAGAAAAAAAAAATGGTGATGAATTATGATGGCTAGATTGATAATGTGAATCTGGCTTTTTTTTTTTTTTTTTTTTTTTTAATATATTGATATGGTCTTACCGTCTTAGAGATAATTGAT
Source organism: Acer saccharum (assembly GCA_030490815.1). Taxonomy (NCBI): domain Eukaryota; kingdom Viridiplantae; phylum Streptophyta; class Magnoliopsida; order Sapindales; family Sapindaceae; genus Acer; species Acer saccharum. The sequence continues at coordinate 3,435,356 of CM059866.1, forward strand.
TTGTTTTTCAATTTTTGTTGTTCTTAAATTATCATATAATTATTAAGTTACTTAATAATTGTTTTTTAAGGATAAATTCATCTGATTTTATCATTAAAAAAAAAAATTCTTTTATTAAATGAGTATATTATTATTAAGCAGGGGCAATTTTGTCATTTCAAGGTCGATGGTTAAAGTTAGTGGTTAACCATTGACAATCTTTAACTTTTTATTTTAAAATTTTAAAATTTTTTTTTAAAAATTATTTGGATTTAGTTCCATTAAATCCATTTTAAATTTTAAATTTTTGTTATTTAATTTTTTTTTTTTTTTTTTTTTTTTAAAGACAAACATGAATAAATTCAAAAAAAGGCTCCAAGCCAGGAAAAAAACAACCAATCGAACCACCCAACAAGGAGGGCAAGAAACAACGAAGACTACAGCACCTAGAAACAACAAAGAAAGCACAAAAAAAACAGAGGAAAACAGACAGCCGCAAGACAGCAGAAGGACAACGAGCAAAACAACTCAGACATCACTCCAGCACAGAATCTCATTACCAGGGACCACCGATCCATTCTTAGCTAAGGTGTCCGCAAAAGAGTTTGAAGTTCTAGGACAGAACTCCACCGTAGTTTGACTGAAACTTTCCAACCACCTACAGATGTCTCTAATCGTCTTCTCCTGGTTACCACTCTCAGCAGCCCTGCCGTTCACCCAATGGACCGCAGTCTTCGAATCACTCATCATAATAATAATAGGCCTTACCATTAACTCCGGTTTAGACCCAATCAAATTACAAGCCTTCAAAATTGCCATAATCTCCGACGAAATAGCATCATGAATCCCCACAAAAAAAAATATATATATATATATTTAATATAAGGGTAAAATAGATTTTTGATAAAAATGTTAACAAAAGTTAACAAAAAGATTAAAAGAGACAATATTGAAACTAGAGGGACCATAACGGCTAAAAGGCTAGATGGACGTTTTTGATTTTTGCCCTTTAATAAAATTTCCCAACTTTATAACCCAAATTTTCTCATGTTTTCACTTCCCAAATACACCAATGTTAGACAACCAAAAATTTTAATTCAAATTTCAACTCAAATGATATGGTAAGTGATTTTTTCATTATTCAGATCATCTCATATTGCGTGTAGTGATGACAACTCAATTGCTAGATCATTTGGATTAATTATTTGGGTTGTATAATATTACTCTCCCAAGTCTCAAATAACAATCTTTCTGTCATCCAAAAATCACCCAACCCCATCACCCAAAAATTTTATCTTGTTTTCTCACTTCCCGAGCAACAATTTTACATATTTCAAAAACCATCTCCATCATTCAAAAACCACCCAACTTCATCACCCAAACATCCATTCAAAGCTTAATGTTTATCAAAACAAATCCATCTAACTCAAACCATCTTTATCAACTCAATCATCAACCCACAAAAATAAAACCCTTTTTTTTTTTAACAAATTAAAAAATATGAATAAGTTCCCTATTCTTTTAATAAAACTAGATGTTGAGCCATTAACAACGCCCCCCAACCTGATACAATACAATCCCATGATATACAAAGTTATTTAAAGTCAAATATCATGGTACAAAATATTTAAGAAACTAAGGAAAATCTGGATCAACTCAATTGTCCAATTTGTCCTCTCCTCTGTCAATCTCTACCATCATTTTTGCACCATCTATGTATCCCTGCCAAATGAAAAAGCAACTGTAAATGGGAATCCAAATTTTAAATGGCAACTTTAAAACCAATTGAATTTGAGGGAGTAGTCAGTCACCAAGATCTTGTTTCCATTTATCAGAAACATTAATGGTTATGGTTTTCCTTGACCAGAACTTTACGGTGTAGATAACTCACATGAATCACCTTCTACTTGGTGTTTTATGCAAAATTCAGTGAATCACCTTCTTGTAGTTATTTTTTTTTTCTTTTTTGTTTGTTTAATTATGCAGAATCCAGTGTCACTATCTTTGGATTTATCAATACAAGTGTACAAATCAAATTAATAGAATTTTAATTTAGTTTTTTCAGTTCTAATTTGTGAGAAAATGAATGCAATTATCAGAATCTATACATTTTATTTTATTAACAATGCTAGACAACCCAACAATTCCAAATTTAACAAATGGAATTTTCATTAAACACATTATCCCATGATTTATGCAATAAAAACTGTTCACTTGCCAGTTGCCACATCATTTGAATTGAATTTTGGATTAATTATTTAGGTCATATAATATTACTCTAATAATAATAATATCTAGCATATTAAATTCAAACCTTGTGAAACTTATATTGGAGTTCTAATTTGTTCTTTCAATCATTGGTGTGCTTCATTTTCTGGATTTGAATGTGGAATTGTTTATAATTTCTCCTTAGTCTTGAGTTGTGATATGCAACAATGGAAACTGTTCAAGCTTTACAGTTGATTAAAATTTTCAAATCATATTATACTTTTATATAATATTAGTTGCCATTGATATTAATTATACTTTTTTTGTTTTTACTTTATTTTTATGGAGTCAAATTTTGAAAAAAGTATATGATACTAAAGGAGAAAATGACAAAGAACATGCAGCACCAGCATGATCTTTTTAGTGCTAAGATTTTTTTGAATTGTGTTATTTAGCATTTATGATTTTTAGTAGTATGTAAAAAGTACTCTCTTAATTCTGAAAGTGTTAATGAAACTTGGCCGTTATTATTTTTTAAAAAGGCCAAAAATTTGAAGGAAAAAAAAAAAAAACCAACCAAACAAACAAACAAAACAACACATCACAACCCATAAACAGAGAGGTTAGTTGAGTTTTGATGGAGAGCAGAAATAGATTTGGATTGGAGGGAGAAATGTTGGGTTGAAGAGCAGAAACAGAAGAGGTTAGTTGAGTTGTGTGAGCGAACCCTTGCCGCGTTAACGAACAGGGGAAGAGAGGTTAGTTGAGTTGAGTGAGTGAACCCCTGCCGCGTTAACGAACAAAGGAAGAGAGCCTCCCCACAACTATGAATATGGGAGGCTCTTCCTCCCCGAGTCGGGTTGTCTCAGTCCTTGGAAATCCATCTCGAGATAGAGGAAATCCATCTCGAGATCTCTATCTCATTGGATATCAATGCAGATCCTCTTTTTTAATTAGTTTTATTTTTATTAGCCTTTCTTTCTTTTTTTTCTTAAAGAAAATATTAAAAATAGCATGCAATAACGAAAATACCCTTCCAACAATTAAGTTGCTCACATTTGACAAACAACAGGGGATGTCAATGTCAAGTTCCAAAAAAGTTATTCCTCCATATAAATATGTAAACCTCAAAATAGGTGTAATTAGTTCTTTAAAACAGTCTCAACGGCTTACGGTCAATTTATGATTGTTGTAGTGTTAGGTCAATAAATGTTTGTATTTGAAACCCTTAAATCATATGTTTTATGTTATGTTCTTGTGTGAAATTGGTTTTTTAATGTGTTAGTTGAGTTTATGGAGAAATTAACTTTTTTTTTTTTTTTAACAGCACAAAAAGGCAAATAGCCAGCAAAAACAGGGGGGCACCAAAGCCACAAACCGGCACCAGCAACCAAACAAGCAAACAAACAGCCCACCAAACACAAGCAAAAAGAAACTGAACCGCAAAAAAAAGGAGAGCAAAACAGGAACAGCCCCCAAGCAAGCCCCAACCAACAACCAAAGACAACCCAAACAACCCTAGGCCACCAGCCAAACACACAAGAAAACAAAGAAAAACAGAGGCGGAGGCAAGAAGACAAGACAAAACCCAGCAGAGAGGCACCGGCAGCAGAGATCAGACCACCTCCCAGAACACCGAATCCCCCTCAGAACTAGACCCTCTCTTCGCCAAAGAATCCGCAAAGTAATTAGTAGACCTTGGATTGTAGGTGACAATTGTACTGCCCAAAAGGTTCAAAAGAGAACGAATATCGTAGATGTAATCGACATGTTTCAAACTCCCGAAACCAGAGCCATTGACCCAAGCAACAACCACCTTAGAGTCGCTTATAATGGTTACCATTTTGCCAATCATGAGCTGCGAATTTGCACAAAACACACAAGCCTGATGGATTGCAATAATTTATGCAGTGTTTGCATCCGCTATACCAATATGTTTGGAAAAGGAGCCTAGAACCTTGCCGCTATGATCACGCAAGACGCCGCCAATACCTGTAGACCCCGGACTACCCCTAGCCGACCCGTCAACATTAAACTTCAAGGCACCATAGGAAGGAGGGGTCCAATCTCCCTTGCTAGCAGCCTTAAAAGGCTTGGAAACACAGCACCTTTCCGCCACATTCTGAAGAAAGACACTAATCGAATCCGAACAACCTTCCGTGTGATGCTTGAACCACCAAGAAACTCTGAATTTAATCATGTCAACAGCTTTTGGGATCCCTTGATCAGAATTCCTAAAGACAACTTGGTTCCAAAACTCCCAAATGGTCCATACAACAGCAAAAAATAGAGTGTTCCAGGCTCTTCCTTGTCTAGCCTTCGGGCACAGACCAAACCAGCCTTGAGCCCAATCTACTAGGGACTTGTTAGCACACCAGGAAACACCCCACCACTCCATGGTCTGCCTCCAAATTTATGTCGCCCAATTACAGTGTAGAAACAGATGGTCAACTGACTCCTCTGTGTAATTACACAACGGGCACAGCTGAGATAAGTTTGGGCTGACACCAAATTTTCTCATCACTTGTTTAACCATGATCCTTCCCCTTAGCATTTGCCATGTGAAAATCTCAACCTTGAGAGGGCAAATCCCCTGCCAGACAAGAGAGGAGTCCACCTTTTCAGCCTCCAAACCCATATTCTCCAAGTTCCTACGAAACGAGCTAACAGAAAAAATACCTTTGGGACAAAGAGACCAAGCAAAAGCATCCTTTATTAGCCTCCGGGGTTTGAATTGATCAATTCTACAAGCAAAGGCATTCCATTGCTCTCTTTCCCAGTCAAACAGCAGTCTCCTCATCGGCACCTTCCACTCCTAAACCTGACCATGCCAAGACCCAAACTCCTCAACCGAACCAGTCCTTTTGGAAGCAAGAGCAAGAATCCTGGGAAAAGCATTCGATAAAGTCATTTCTTCACTACCCAACTCTCTCCAAAAGTCTACCCTCCTACCATCACCTAACACTATTTTCATCCCTACCTTCAAGAGATGTTCAGTAGATGAACCAATGAGGAATAAGCTGTTAACAGCTTGAACAAAATGAATGCCACACCCGAACCTGCCCAGCCCCACTTCCACACCAACGCTTCCTTCCGCACACCATACTTCGCACAAATAACCCTTCTCCACAAACTATTTTCCTCATTCCCAAATCTCCAAACCCATTTTGCGAGCATACTTTTGTTTTTATCTCTCATTCTCCCAATTCCCAACCCGCCATTTTTCTTACTTCTACACATTGAAATCCAGTCAATAGCATGAATTTTCTTCTTTAAGACCTCATCACCCTAGAAAAAAAAGCGTTGAATTTTTCTAGGTTGTTCGCAACACCAACAGGCAGGTTAAAAACTGACAGGAAGTAATTTGGGATGCTTGAGAGGACAGCTTTTATAAGAACTAGCCGACCCCCTTTGTTAAGAAATCTTTTCTTCCAAGGTGCTAGTCTACTCTGTACCCGGCTCACCAGATTATCCCAAAAGGATTTGGATCGAGGTTTATCACCTAGAGGAAACCCGAGATACGTAATAGGAAGACTTGCACTTTTGCACCTAAAAGCAGCCGCCCAATTGGTGGTTGTTGAGACCTTTTTCCCCACTTTCACCACGCAAGACTTGTGGAAATTAATTTGTAGACCAGAAACCATTTCGAAACATCTAAGAATCCTCCTAGTATTTTGAATGTAATCCAAGCAAGGTTTTAGGAATAGAATTGTGTCATCGGCAAATTGCAGATGGGTCAAATGAACCACATTCTCCCCAAAAACCACCCCACTCAACAACCCCAAATCCGTAGCTTTCCTAAGTAAGCTACTTAGGCCTTCACTGACTATATTAAACAAGAAAGGGGACAGGGGGTCTCCTTGCCTTAGGCCCCTTTCTAGCCCAAACTGAGACGAAGGACTTTCATTCACCAAGACCGAAAGCATTGGAGAGGTAATACAGCTCATCATCCACATTCTCCACCTATCCCCAAACCCCATCATTTTCAACATCGAATCTACAAACCCATGATCAACACTATCATAAGCTTTTTCGAAATCAAGCTTAATAATAAGGCCTCCCTCTGAATCATTTCTCCACAAGTGAATCAACTCCTCTGCAATGACAAAGCTATCCGTAATTTGGCGATTTTTGACAAACGCCATCTAAGTTTCTCCAATGATAGAATCCATAACACGTTTCAGCCTATTAACTAAAACTTTGGACAAGATTTTGTATAGGGATCCCACCAAACTCATTGGTCTGAAGTCCTTCAGGGAATCCGGATTCAATGGAGAAATTAACTTTTGAAAGAAGTTCATAGATAAAATTGTGATTTTAGAGAAGTTTGAAGAAATACCTATATGGAACATCCATGTTGCAGAAGCCATAATTTTTTCCAAAGGTCAAATTGGGTTGGGATCCACACATAAGTGGAAAGCTCTAGATGTCTAGTTTCCGACAAATTTTGGGGTTTGTAATTCTGAATTTTCTAGAGAAATTTATTCCCGATTTACCTGATGGTCAAATCAAAAATCTTCAGCGGGACCAAACGAGGAAGAAATCCGAATTGGTCCAGATTTCAGTGAAAGATTCCCGAATTGATTTCTAAAGATTCTAAAGAGTCAATGGAGGATTGGAAAGTTTTCCTAACTCGATTAGAAGTCAATTTTCATAAAAGGAAAGCAAACTTAGGAAAGACGTCTTATTCAAACTCATACAAATTTCCTATTTTGTTGGATTCCCAAACATGGAAGAACTTGGAGCTTAGAAGGAGAAGTCACCTATAAATATGATGAGTTTTCTACAAGAGATAGGTCTGAAGTCTAAAGACTAAAGGATCAAGTTTTTATTGATTTTTCTTCCTTCTACCTTTTAGTAATTACACTATTGATTTCTTTTCCTACTACCTTTTAGTAATTACACTATGTTTGGTAACTTTGGTTTGATGGAATAACAAGGAAAGGAAAGGGGAGAGAATGGGTGGGGATTTCTTATCTCTTATTTGGATTGTTAAATGAGAAGCGAATTAAGAGGATAAGGAGGGTAAGAGAGGGAAATGGAGGGAATAGTTTCATCTTATTTCATCCAATTTGGTTTCTCTCCAAAATTGGACAACAAAAAGAGGGAATGGAAATAAAAGTTAATGATTTTTTTCAATATCCCAAAACTAACCCTATTAATATTTCATTTGTCTCATTTACTTTCCTTTCTGTTCGTAACCATCCAAACAACAATAGCTAAAAACAGTGTCATTTCCTCTATTAAAAAAAAAAAGATTCATGATTATTTTATCTATTTTTACATGCTTTAAGGTTCATGTGATATTCATATTCTATTTGTTTTTAATAGATTCCAATTATTAAACTTAAGTAGACACCATACTAGGTTATAATTTTGAATACATGTATTTATGTAAATTCCTGGAGTGTCTTAGATATAACTCAATATTTCAATATTTTAGTAAGCAATTAATTCTCTCCAAATTGGATATCCGCTGATCTAGATTTTTTTTTTATTAATTATTACTTTAAAAAAAATTTAAAAAAAAAAAAAAAACATCCAACTAAAAGATGGATGGTTGGGATCCAAATAAAAAATACAGGTTTTTTTTTCATTTTTACTATTTTTTAAAAAGAAATTGGATTCCATCTTAAGAGAAAAAAAAAAAAAAAAAAAACATCCATCCACCCAAGATGGATCTTGGAGACCAGTTTAAAAACAAAAATCAGTATTTTTTCATTTTTACCATTTTTTTTTTTTTTTTAAGAAAATGGATCTCCATCTTCCATCCTGAGATGGATGATGGAGATTCATTTTTAAAAAACTTTTTTTTTGTTTGTTTTCAAAATCTTTAAATATGATTTCTAAGGGGCATTTTGGTATTTTTGACCGTCAAACTCGATCAACAACTATGTTTGACTAACGGCAAGAGTGGTGAATGTCAGTTTTAGATAAAGTTGATTTCAAATGTAAAAATGTAGACCTCAATAGGGTTGAGTGTTATTCTCTCATGTTTATTTTATAATTAATGTTACCCACACGTGTATTAGTATTAGCTAGCAAAAACAAAGTACTAGATGTAGTGTAAGGTTCGAGTAGGGGCTAGTCGGGCGGTGACTCAACGATTAGCACTGCAGCTGCCTAGGTGAAGCCGCAATCGCCTTAAGTGGATAAGGGTTGTGGAGAAGAAAAGATTGGAGAGGAGAAAATAAAAGAAGGCTAGGGTCTTTTTAATTTGAAAAGGAAGAAGTCCAAATCGTCGTTTTAGGCTTTTGGCTAGTGAAACTCAAAATGTTTTGGGTTTCTTCTTTTTCAAAAAAAAAAAAAAAAAAAAAAAAAAAAAACCCTAGTCGACGCTTTGTTTTTTCTAGAAAAAAAAACCTAGCCACCGCTAAATAGGCTCCCGGCCACCTAGGGAGGCCGATTAGGTCAAAATTACGACAGCCAAGCCGCCTAACAACTAGAAGACCACCTAATCCGATTTTGTAGTTATATATCTACTTCTATTTTATGCATTCTTGGAGTAGACAAAAAGATAGCCTACTAATTATTATGACGGAAGAAAAAAAAATATAAACAGTAAATAAAAAAGATCATTTAAAATAATTATTACAAAAACTTAAATTATAATCGTAAATAATAAAAACATATTTATATGAAATGGATGTTGAGATTAAAAAAAAAAATGTCTTTATGTTAAAATAACGAAGATAATTTAGTTATTTAAAAATTTCATTAAATTACACCGCATATTATTTTATAATCACTTTCTAGAAATAACCCATCACCTACCTTCTCAAAACTGTAACCAAATCAACTCATACATTACACTAGTATTCTCCCTCCCTGATTAGATTTAAATTCTTTTTTCCCAATTCATTTCTAAAGGAACTTACAGTAAAGGGAACATAATTCATTATGTAGCAGGGAAGACCTAAGTTTCCTTCCCAATAGGAACTTGATTAAAATCATCCATTAATAAACGCACCCTAATCAAGATCCACAAATTGGGTATATTCCTTTTAAGAGTAAAAAAATTACATTTAGAATTTTTTTTTTTTTTTTTGAAAAGTACATTTAGGTTCTCTTTGGGGAAAAAAAAAATACATTAAATTATTTATAAGGTTCATCTTCTTCACAATTATATTCCTTCATTTTTTTTATTCATATACTTTTTGGTTTCCCAAAAAACAAATGGACAATGAGAAGATAGTTACCTGGAGAACTCTACTAGCATAAAACTTGTCCATAATATCCTGTGACAGATCTTCAGGCAAATTCAAATGGTTGCATATAAATTCCAAGTGATGGTTTAATACAAGATCCGTATCCTGTCAACACAAAAACTATCAATATGAATAACAAATGTAGAAGACTTATCATGTTTGGCATTGTAAACAAAATATTTGTTATTTACTTTTTTGACAATTTGACTTAATAACAAATGAGAAAGGAACAAAATTTCACTTATTTATTTTTAAAACATATCCAATGATCAAATTATGACTTAAACCACTCGTCAGTGTGAACTTCATATCTAAATTATTCGGCAAAAAATGTTAAAACTTTCCATATCTTATCTATACAAGTCTGCACACACATACCAATGTGTTAAAACAGTCATCCCAATATGTATACTTTAAACCTCTCAATTGTCCTGTTTTGCACATGGCACAAACAAAATTCTCCACTTCTGCAGCCTAATCAAATAATAAAAAAAAAATTTAAAAATTTTAAAAAAAATTATTAAGATGAGATAGAGAACAGGGAATAATCATGAAAATTCATGTCATGAAAACTCACAAGAAGTTTCCCTTTTCCTTCAATTAATTTATAAGGGTAGCGAAAAATGAAACCCGCCAAATTGTAGTCAGAGATCTGCATAAATACAGAAGAAGAAAAAAAGATTGACTTGAAAGAATGAGCATGGCTCAAATTCTCAACAATGCAGTATTAGATATGTTGTAGGATGTAAGCATGCCTAGTGTTGAACAAGTTGTCTGAGGGTGGAACGAAATGCACTTTAACGAAAGACAGCAGTAACGTAAGACTTTAACAAAAGACATGCTACAAAGTCCAAAGATTAAAATTTAAAAAGAAAAACGGTAATATACAACAATCAAAAAGTTACCAAAGTTCGAAATTTATCTGCCAACAAAGCCGTATCATTATCATGCCTATGCATGGGGCTGCAATGTTGACAAAATTCACATTACACGTGTTATTACAATTTTCAATTAACATAGGGACTATTTTTAAAACTATTCATTATATTATAAAGCACAAATACCATCATACTCCTAAAAAGAAATTGAAAGGTAAAAGCATGTTTGAAGTTTTAAATAAATGCCATTTAGCTTCACTTTCTACCACTCTTGTAAATGTATGGCAATAGTAATAGGTATGGGCAGGGAGAGATAGAAACTACCTCCCATTGTGTGAGAATGAGCAATACTGATAATTTTGTTTTAAAATTTCAATATTTTGACAGACTTCTAACTTTTAGCAATCTGACATTGCACAGCTCTTCAAATTTTTTGAATTTTTGGATTAAAAAAAATATATATTATGCACATTGAAAGTGATTAAGTTTCTGTACCATATAGAATAGTTGTTTTCAATTACAAAACTACATGGTACATAATTGTCATTAAAATTTACTTTTAAAAATATAATTTTTGAATAAGCTTGTGCTTGCACATGCAGGCACAGTACGATCAAATAATAATTTTAAAAAATAAATTAATCATCATATAAAACCATCAAATTATCATAAGCACAACAGAAGTCATACCGTAAAGGCATTGCAATTGTGTTATCTGGATTTGACACAGCCAAGTGCACAAATTTATTGCAAACATCCAAACAAAGCAACCGATGGCATTCGGTAGGCTTCCACAGCCTCGCATTTTTCTTAGTCAATTCTAGGTACAACTTCAACGGCTTCGCGTACTTCATCTGTCAAAAATGTGAGAAACATTTGCCCAAGATTTTAAAAAAGAAGATCAAAATCCACACTTGCAAGGACAATTAAACATTAAAAAAAAAAAAAAAAAAAAAAAAAAAAGAATCTCTTTTTCATTGTGGAGTGGAATAGAAGTATCACAAAACTGAAAGATTAAACAAGATAAGGCAATGATTATCCAATCATGTAGAAAATGGTTAAAAATGACAGATGAAATAATTGGTTATGATACATATCAATTCTTATAAATTCATACAACTAATTTAATCGAAATTAAATCCCTAAACAGTAAGCAATAAGAAAAGTATTAGACATTAATGCCCTTGTTAAGTGTAAATTAAAATACAAAAGCTTCATAATGACCAATCATGTGTTGGTGTGAGTGGTTCGGCGCTCTCATCCATTAAGCAAGGTCGTGGGTTCAACTCCCTTTGTGAACGGAGCTACACATATTGGGAGCACTTTACCCCTTAGTGGGCCAACCCGGTGTGAGTCCGGATTAGTCGGGGTGTGGTCTGGGCTGATTGCACCATATGGTGGACCCGCCCCACCCGGAAACCGGATGGTGTAAACCAAAAAAAAAAAAAAAAATTTATATAGACAATAATAAAGAAGAAGAAGCTCAAATACCTTGTGCTTGAGAATTGAGATGCGCCGCTGGATATGGATGATGAGTTTGGAGAGAAGATGAAGCTTCATATATATAGGCTAGGTTTTCTAAGAACATATCTGAAATTACAGTTATACCCTCTGAGCTACTATAAGAAATTAAGATTAGTCTCTGTGTGTGACCAAAACCATTTTAGGCCCGGTATTTAATGGATAAATGCGCATAAGACCTCAGATAGTCAGATTCCTTCACAGTTCACACTATCCTCGGATTCTTCGGAATCCTTCTCATCAAGGATAAACTCCATTTTATCGACAAAAACTTTACTAATTTTCATATTGTTCTCATGCTTTTCAACTTTAGGGGCGTTCACAACCATAAGAAAAATATACCTGAAAATATTTTACAAGATGTTGACGCCTCACATGTTATAAATATTTGGGAAATAATTTGGAAAGCCTAGCTTACGGAAAATGTCCGATATTTTTAAAATATTGGGGGATAGATATCAAATATATAATTGAATATCACCAATATTTTTTTTACTATTGACGATATTTCCACTGAAATTTCCAATGATTCGGACCTCCGATATTTTGACCGAAACCCATATTTCCACCACAGTTTTCTTGTAATCTAATTTAATGATATTCTTAAAGAAGATGGATAAAATTATTTAGTAAAAAATGTATTGCATTACATTGTGTTTGTACAGAGTATAAATACACAAAAGAGTGATAATACAAAGAGATTAACAGCTGTATGTCAGCCAATAACATAGGCAGTGAATCATGAAATTGAGTCCGTACTTGGCAATGACAGCAATACTAAATCCTTGATTTATGCTGTATCAATTACAGTATTAGAGACTCTGTTTGCTCTAATTGCTCTGATTGCTCTTTCTTTATAATTCTATTATTATTTAATAAGCTCAGCCAAAATAAAAATGAATTAAACACTGTTGCAATGTCAACAAAATCAAAATATAATAAAAGAATGAAGAGTCATCAGATACTCTTTGCCCAAACAGATTATTGATCAGTTCATTTATCTTATAGCCGATGCCTGAGGTCGTGTCTGCAGTATATACGAAACAATTTTAAAGTCAATGAAATATCATCAAAAACATGATCTAAGACTAGTATCTATCAAATTTATCCGTCAAAAAGTAATGTTAACTAGCTAGCAGCTATTTCCAGATTTATCTGTCAATTCATGTACATATACATACATATATTTACATATGCTGATGTGCACTAATTTGATATTTACAATAGTTTAAAACCAGGGATGCCATGTTGCAGGGGCAGACCCACTTGGAGACTAGGTGTGGCCCGTGCCCCGCTCCCCGCTTCAAATTAAAAAAAAAAAAAAAAAAAGGAAAGTATCATTTTCCCCCTAATGTTTGCCCTATTGTTAAGACGAGGACAGGATTTCATCATATTGGCCGGTCTCCACCCTCAAATGAAAAGAATGTATTATATACCTCTTTTGTTGCCTTTTCCATCCATTTAGGTGGCGTTTGGTTACATAGTGGAATTGTAATCGGAATGATAATGAGAATGGGGATTGGAATGGAAATGAATGGAAAGTTGATTCCTTTTTTTGGTTGGGACTATAGAATTAGTATCTGAATCAGTATTATTTTGTTTGATTAACAATTGAAAGGAATTGAATTAACTGTATTTTGATCAAAATACCCCTAATTACAAAACAATTATAATAACATGATATATTATGGATAATAATAAAAAAAAAATATGAAAGTATATAATATATATATATATATATATATATATATAAATTAATGTAATTAATAATAAAATTTATATTTTCAATTACAAAAATGTGTATGGAATTTTCAATTACAAAAAATGTATATGGAATTTTCAATTACAAAAAATGTATATAAAATTTATATATATCTATATAATTATAATATAGAACATGTTATACATACATACATACATATATATATATATATATATATATATATATTTTATGCTATATAACATATTATATATATATAATATATATATATATATTATAATAAAATAATATATATATATTACATAATAATATATATAATATAAATATTATTATATATATTTTAATATAGTTTTATATATAATTTATATTATATATTATTAATATTAATATTATTATATATTATATAATATAAATATCATATATTATATAATATATATTTTGGATATTAATAATAAAATATAAAAGTATATATTATATATATAATTATATATTATTTAATATAATATAATATATTATATTATATTATATTATATTATATTATATATAATAATATATTTATATAATATAAATATATAATATATATTATTTAATATATAATATATATAATAATATAATATATAATACATATATATATTATATATAATACATATAATATATATATATTTATAATATATATAAATATATTATATATATTATATTATATTATATTATATTATATTATATTATATATATAATAATTATATGATATAATATATATATATATATATATACATATATGGGGTTTATTTTCTTTCTTAGTAGTACTTTTCCTAGGGGGAGGAGGGTGCATTCCTATCTCATCTCCTCTACTAGATTTGTAAGTCCTTAAGTTTTTTTAGTCTAAAACAAGACATTGTTCTTCTAGATTCTGCCTATTAGTGTACCACTGGAAGAACAGTATTTCTATTTCTAACGTCTCTACACATTTCATCCATCTAGAATGGAATTGTTTTATTTTGTGGCTTGAGTAATTTTTCTCATATTTTTCTCTCATGGTAGTGTTCTTAGGATAGTAATATTCCTGGAGTAAATAATTTTTGTCAATTTCTTTGAGGTTATTGAGAACATCTATTGTCTTGATTCTGCGTTCATGGTCAGGGATTTCTATGAGGACTTGAGAAGGAGTTGGAGATGGTGGTCCTTCATTGTCAAAGACATGAATTGGTTGAGTTATATGAGTAGGCGGTTCTGTTGCTGGTATAACTAATGGTGGATCTCTAGTTTCTATTATAGGAATAAGGTCTGATTGTGAAGAAGCTTCACTATAGCTTAATCTATAATCAGGTATTTGGTTGGCTATCCTTAGCCTGGATCTACTGGATAAGGAACGTCTTGCTGTTTGCAGATTGCTACTAGCAGTTGTAGATTCTCTGCTGGAGAGAGTCTTTTCTATAGGCCTGAAAGATATTCTTAAGTTATCATCTTGGTTAGATATACAGTCATCTATGTTTCTCATAGGTGGTCTAAAGGTGGGTTGGTCAACTCTTTATTTTATCCAGCTATTTGAGAACTTAATCATTTCCCAAGGGATAGAAGTTGGAACCATCATGTTAACGGCTTCTAATGCATTATAGCAAATGGTTTGGCATGTGGGGATTTTAGGAGGTATGTAGTTAGGAATAAGTCCGGAGGATAAGACACGATAGTGGACTCTGTAAACAAGTTTATAAGGGCTGGATCCTTTCAAAAATTCATAGTTGTGGATTTGATATCTACAACTAGGTATTTTTCTTTATGTTCATCTAATTTAAGGCTTATTTGAAAGTTTGGATAACATTAAAAATAAATGGGTCCATAAGTGAGGCTTGACTCTGTTATACCAATTATAGATTCTTTATAATTGGTGATTCTTTTGTCACGGAGACATATGAGCATAGAATTGTTCACACCTATTTTTGATAGCGGTTTGATACCAATTTGAACACTGCCTATATGCATATTATTGTAACCTATTTTGTGATAATGCTTCATACTACTTTTATTTAGAAGGTTCGTTGAGAAAATGTTATCATCCTGGAATTTTACATCTATTTCTTTGGTTATTTGTCCTAATAAAGTCTTGAAATCTAAAACACCACTCTTCTTATAAATACTATGTTTTGCTATGTTTGGAAGCTGCCATGCACTTAAGTCTTTGTCACTCCAATTAGTCTCATAATTTGCAATAGATTGTCCTGTTATACTATCTCCTTTGTCTGGTTCTATATCGAATCTAGAACTACTTGTAGACATGGTAAAGAATAACGTTTAATAAAAATCAAAACCTAGGTTTTTACTCACAGCCTATCTGTAGGTCTGCCTAATGCCCTTCTGGCTGGTGGCTTTTGCACCTAGAATTTTAACCTAAATTAAACCTTCATCTTCAACAAGTCTTAAGGCTTTGATACCAAAATGCATAACAAGCAAATAAGATAGTATAGACAAGATAATATATAGCAAAAATAGAAACATAAATTGGATATGACTAAATTAAAGTAGATACGGGTAATTAAAATAACAATAATAATACTTACAATATCAGTATAAGTCTGACAGCAGTGATGAATAATAGATATACAGAGAATAAGTCACACACTTTATTCAAGATTCAAGATTTTTACGAGAGAGAGAGAAGATTACGAGAGGAAAGGTTACAACAGGAGAGGGGAGAATACAAAGAAGGGAGAAGGATCCTGAAAACCGAATTTGGTTTCTCTCCAAAATTGGACAACAAAAAGAGGGAATGGACATAAAAGTTGATGATTTTTTTCAATATCCCAAAACTAACCCTATTAATATTTTTTTTTTTGTCTCATTTCCTTTCCTTTCTATTCGTAACCATCCAAACAACAATCGCCAAAAACACTATCATTTCCTCTATTAAAAAAAAAAATGATTCATGATTATTTTATCTATTTTTACATGCTTTAAGGTTCATGTGATATTCATATTCTATTTGTTTTTAACAGATTCCAATTATTAAACTGAAGTAGACACCATACTAGGTTATAATTTAGAATACAAGTATTTATGTAAAATCCTGGAGTGTCTTAGATATAACTCAATATTTCAGTATTTTAGTAAGTAATTAATTCTCTCCAAATTGGATATCTGCTGATCTAGATTTTTTTTTTATTAATTATTACTTTAAAAAAAAATTTAAAAATATATATATATATATATCCAACTAAAAGATGGATGGTTGGGATCCAATAAAAAAAAAAGCAGTTTTTTTTTTTTTTTTTTTTTCATTTTTACTATTTTTTTAAAAGAAAATGGATCTCCATCTTAAAAGAGAGAGAGAAAGAAAAAAAAACATCCATCCACCCAAGATGGATCTTGGAGACTAATTTTTTTATAAAAAAAATCAGTATTTTTTCAATTTTACCATTTTTTTTTTTAATAAAATGGATCTTCATCTTCCATCCTTAGATGGATGTTGGAGATTCATTTTTAAAAAACCTTTTTTTTTTTTTTTCAAAATCTTTAAATATGATTTCAAAGGGGTATTTTGGTATTTTTGACCATCAAACTCGATCAACAATTATGTTTGACTAACAGCAAGAGTGGTAAATGTCAGTTTTAGATAAAGTTGATTTCAAATGTAAAAATGCAAACCTCAATAAGGTTGGGTGTTATTCTCTTTTGTTTATTTTATAATTCATGTTACCAACACGTGTATTAGTATTAGTTAGCAAAACACAAGGTACTAGATCTTAAACAAAGTACTCTGATGAAGCTTTCACTCATATTGTTCTCATTTTTATTTTAGGTGAGCTTATTAAATAATAATATAATTATAAGGAAGGAGCAATCAGAGCAATTAGAGCAAACAAAGTCTCCTAATCAACACATCAAATATTGTAATTGATACAGCATAAGTAAAGGATTTAGTATTGTTGTCATTGCCAAGTATGGACTCAATTTCATGACTCACTGCCTATTTCATGACTCACTCTTTTGTGTATTTATACTCTGTACAAACACAAGGTAATGCAATACATTTTTTACTAAATAATTCTATCTATCTTCTTTAAGAATATCGTTAAATTAGATTACAAGAAAACTTTGGTGGAAATATGGGTTTCGGTCAAAATATCGGAGGTCCAAATCATTGGAAATTTTGGTGGAAATATCATTGGAAATTTAACTTCACTAGAGCGTTGGATGTGAACTATTAGATTTACATACTTTGACTCAAAGTGTATGCACTTGTTACATTTTGAGTCAAAACTTCTCTCCATAATCAGTGATCCACATGCATTGATACTGATGCAGTTCACTGACCAGAACGGGACTGTATATATATATATATATATATATATATGAACCGTGAATTATAAATAAAAAAAGATAAAATAAAATAAAATAAAATAACTATATTGAGGCAAAAAAAATTGTGAAAAAAAAACTTATTTATTTATTTATTAGCTATACACATATATCTCTCATATGTATATGTATATATATATATATATACAGCTATTTTGTGTATATAAGGGTATTTTTGCAATCTCCAAGTTGCAATATTTTGTTTGAAAAAAAAAAAAAAAAAAGACAGTGGATTCGCTAGTAGCTTGGGAATGACTTGGAGTTCTACTCTGACCTTGTAACTTGTAAGGGTATCATTTTGGAAGGATTCTGGTGAAGAAATGGTGGATTTGGGTGAAGGATTTGGTGAGAAATCAAGAGAGTAGCAGGAGCTTTGTGAGCTTTGTTTTACACTATGTTTGGTTTGAAGGAATTGGAGAGAAAGGAAAGGAAATGATTTGGGGGGATTTCAAATTTCTTATTTGGATGGTTAAATGAGAGGGAAATGAAAGGAAATTGAGGGAAATGGAGGGAAATGGGGAGAATAATTTCTTCCTATTTTACACACTTTGGTTTCCATTCAAATTTGGGAGGAAAATGAGGGAAAGGAATCCACCATTAATAATTTTTTCAAAATAACCCTATATATTATTGGTATCCATATTGTTAAAAGAAGGATATTTTCGTAAATAAAATAAAATCACAATCATTTCCTTTCCTTTCCACCCATAACCATCCAAACAACAATCATTGAAACCATTATTCTCTCCTTTCCTTTCCTTTCCTTTACTTTCCTCGCTATCATTTCCTTTTCTTTCCTTTCCTTTCCTTTCCATCAAACCAAACATAGTGTTAGGGTGTGTTTGGTATGGATGAAAAGGGAGAGGAAAGAAAAGGGAGGAGGGAAAAGGGAGAAGAAAATGGGGAAGTATGTGTTTGGTATGAGAGAAAATAGAAGGAAGGGAAAAATGGGAGGAAAATTTTGTGGGTTGAACCCACCAATTTTAATCGGGAAAAGGGAGAGAAAGGAGAGAATGGTGTTTGGTTTAATGGAAATTACGAATTTGCCCCTTTTTTTGGGAGGAAAGGGAGAGAAAGGTGTTTGGTTTAATTGAAATTATGAATTTGCCCTTTTTTTTAAAAGAAAAAATAACTTGTAAAGCATAATGTATTAATTTATATATATATATATATATATATATATATATATATATATAATAGGTTAAAAATGTTGAAGTCATTTTGCAAAAAAAAAAAAAAGTTGGATTAAATAATTTAAAAATGTAAGGGTAAAATAGTAAAATTGATAAAAAAAAAATTTCATCATTTATCTTTTCCTTAACAATACCAAACAAAAGAAAGGAAAGATCTATTCTTTCCTCCCTGTTTATCAAATAGCTCAAGGGAAAACTATTTTCCTTTTTTTCTTTCATGTTTTCTATCTTTCCAAATCTTTCTATTATTTCTATTTTCTTTCCTCCCTACCAAACACACCCTAAGAGAGAAACAAACAAAACAAGTTGTCTGTATTTTTTGGGTTGTGTCAGAAGAAGAAGCATTTTATAGTGGTGCCCTAATTCAAAACATGTTTTGGGTACCTATTGTAGGTTTTTTTATAATTCCCTAAAACGGCACCATTTTAAACCGAGTCCAGATAGAGTGAATCTATGAATGGGTAATCATTTCCCTATTTTGTCTTTTTCTCTTTTTTGTCTATTTCCAATCTCTCTCTCTCTCTCTCTCTCTCTCTCTCTCTCTCTCCCCCTAAATTCTATGCTTATCTTCACTCTTTGTCTGTTCTTCATATTTTCCAAAAACTTATGGCGCGTTTGGTATCGTTTTTAAAATAGTGTTTTTGAAAAAAAAAAAATTAAAAATGGAAATCAAGTTTTAAAAATGATGTTTTTAAAAATGTAATGTGTTTGATAGTATTTTTTAAGAGTAGTTTTTTGAAATGAAAAACGATGTAAAAGTGTTTTTAATCCTCCGTTCTAAATTTCAACATCCAGTTTTGGATTGATCTATTATTACACATTTAGTTACTTTTATGGCATTTATTTATTATTATGTATTTTTATACAAGTTATGAGATTGGAATCTGCAGTTATGGAATTATTTATTTATTATGCCTTTTATTTATAAGCAATTTATGAGATTGACATAATGTGCCAACCTTCCAGAACCTGCAGTTCCGTATTTATTTATTAATCGCATTTATTTATGGGTTATTGGCAACTAGTCCCCCCTGAACTTCATGTGAGTTTTCATTTTACCCATTGAACTTTGTTTTTAGGCATTAAACCTCCTAAACTTTCATTTATTGACAAAACCTGACTGTAGATACCCCCTCAAACAAGCGTTCAGGGGGCAATAAACCAAACTATTTACCAATAAATAAGGGTTCAGTGGTATAATGCCTAAAAAAAAGTTCAAGGGGTAAAATGCAAACTCATGTAAAGTTAGCGTGGTTTTGTTAACCGATTAGAACTTCAAGTTCTAATTTTAATTTCATTTTCTGAATTCAAATTCAATATAGAACTTGAAGTTTATGAATTTGAATATAAAGTATTGAATTTGAACCCAAAATTCTTAAATTTTGATGCCAGATTTTTGAAAATTTGAACCTGGAATTCTAAATAAAAGGCTATTTTAAATTTACATTGTTGGATGAATATTTAGCAATCCAAATATTGGAAAACGAAATTACATAGGCCTGAAGCTCTACGTATGGGTTGGACTCAAGAAATCCCAGCCAAGGTATTCAGAAAATTAGTTTTGTTAGAAGCCCTTCTTTGGATGGGCCTCTAAGAGAGTTTTTGGAGAACATTGAAAAGGAAGTTAGGCCTACTAATCCTATTGGGTTTCAGCAAGTGGTTTCTAGAAGCCAATCCTTGGAAGGCCCTCTTAAAGAGTATTTTGGATAATATAGAACAGGCTTTCATTAGGGCCAAATTCAGAAAGGGCTGCTATCCTCAAGATACAATTCAGCCTTTGCAAACTTAGTCCATTCAGAAAACTTTTGTTACAAATCAGCACAGTCCAACTGAGTCTATTTCAATAGTTCATGAGACCATAGAGTCAACCGACTCAGATGATTCAGAGGCAGAGAAAGACAAAGAGGGAAGCGATTTCAAATCGATTTCGGCAACAAGGGAGGAAGGCGAAGTGGAGAGTGAACCAATCATGTCAAAGCAAAGGAAAAGCAAGAAAGGCAAAGGAAGAAACTCTAAGCTGCGTAGGAATCTGTCTTGTAATTTGGACAACAGAGGAGGAGAGATAATTAGCAAGGGAGTCTGGGAGGAGGATGAGGAAGTGAGCAAGATTATGGAAATAGGAGTTCAACTAGGTATCAACTTTAATGGGAAAGAAAGGGAGATGGCAGATTTTATTAGGAGAAGAGAAAGAGAAGATGATGACCGGTTTGGTCAGAATGGAGGACAGTGAGTGATGTTTCTTGGTTTTGTTTGTTGGGTCTATTTTCTCTTTAATGTTAATTATCTCTTGGAATGTAAGGGGTCTGGGTAGGAAGGATAAAAGGAGGATGGTCAAGAATTTTGTCAGGAAGTCTAAACCTACAGTTCTTTTCCTTCAAGAAACCAAATTGGGAATTCTTGACAGGAGTGTGGTGAGCTCTTTAGGAAGGGGTTGGCTTACTAGAGGTGTGGGAATGGAGGCTCAAGGGTCAGCTGGAGGAGTGATTTCTTTGTGGAATGAAGAGCTTTTCTCTGTTAAAGCCTGTATCAACAACCAAAGATGCATAATAGTCGTAGGTGAGCTCTCAAAAGTCAAAAAATTCATAGTGTTTTGCAATGTGTATGCAGCCAACATTGAAAAGGACAGGAAAGATCTTTATGATTTCATCCTTCAAGCTCAAGCTTCGTTTCCGTTCCCGTGGTGCATCGGAGGTGATTTCAACACGGTGCTTAATCCCTCGAAAAGAGAGGCAGTGTTTGCAATATGGGTTCTATCAGGAATTTCATAATTTTATCTTGCAGGCCAGAGTTGTTGATCTTCCTATTAGTGGTTCGAGCTTTACCTGGTCGAATAATAGGGAGGAGGCCTCTTGGGCTCGCTTGGACAGATTTCTGGTATCTCCTGAGATATTGTCCTGGTTCCCGAATTTGATTCAGACAGCTGTTCCAAGAAGTATTTTCGATCATAATGCAATCACTCTTGGGGAGCCTAAGGAAGATTGGGGTCCATGTCCTTTCAGGTTTTACAATTGTTGGCTGGAGGATAAGGACATTATGAAGCAGGCCATGGAGGGTTGGAAGGGATGTAAAGTGAAGGGTTCCAACGGATTAGTCTTGGCAGCAAAACTCAGGGCTTCTAAAGGCTCTA
Source organism: Acer saccharum (assembly GCA_030490815.1). Taxonomy (NCBI): domain Eukaryota; kingdom Viridiplantae; phylum Streptophyta; class Magnoliopsida; order Sapindales; family Sapindaceae; genus Acer; species Acer saccharum. The sequence goes on from CM059866.1 coordinate 3,457,540, forward strand.
TAAAAGGTTTCTTACTTGTCAAGAATAAGGAATTGTTTTTCTCTAAAAGTTTTTGAAGATCGGTTGCTTGAGGTGGATAGAAAAGCGGTCTTGGCTGGGTGGACGGTCGGCCTAAGGCAGGAAAGAATGGATATCTTGGGAGAAATGTGGAAATGTATTAGGTTGGAGGAGCAAATGTGGTGTCAGAAATCCAGGATTAAGTGGCTAAAGGAGGGGGACAAAAATACCAAGTTTTTCCATAGCTTGGCCAATTGGAGAAGGAGATCAAACTTTATAGGAGAAATTGTAATTGATGGGAGAAAAGTTACAAAGCCTTTAGAGGTCAAGGAGGGAATTGCAGATTTCTTCAAGAACTATTTTTCGAAAGTTAGCTGCTATAGACCGGATTTATCTGATTTGGAGCTCAAGCGCTTAACAGACAAGGAAAGAGAGTCGCTTGAAAAACCCTTTGCAAGGAGGAAATTTGGGATGCGGTTAGTGGATGCGACGGAAATAAAGCCCCCGGGTCCAGATGGTATGAATCTAAATTTTATTAAAGCTAATTGGGGGGTAATTCAGGATGATTTTGGGAGGTTTATTAATGAGTTCTACTATGATGGTTCCATTGTTAAAAACTTGAATAATACCTTTATAGCGCTTATCCCAAAATGGGGGAATCCTGAATCTATAAAAGATTTTACACCCATAAGCTTAGTGAGCTCTTTGCATAAAATGTTATCCAAGTCCTTGCTAACCGGTTGAAAAGTGTCATAAAATCTGTCATAGGGGAGACTCAGATGTCTTTCGTCCAGAATCGTCAGATTACGGGTAGTTTTGTGATAGCGGAGGAGGTGATTCATTTGTGGAGGAAAGATTCTGAAGGTGGTCTTATCATCAAGCTTGATTTTGAAAAGGCTTATGATAGTATCGACCATGAGTTTTTTGGATTCTATGATGATGAAAATGGGGTTTGGGGAGAGGTGGAAAATGTGGATGATGAGTTGCATTACCACTCCTATGATTTCTATCCTTGTGAATGGCAGCCCTTCATCTCAGTTTGGGATTGAGCGGGGACTAAGGCAAGGGGATCCCTTGTCCCCGTTCCTTTTTAATATAGTTGGTGAAGGTCTCAGTAGTTTACTTAGAAAAGCTACAGTTTTGGGCTTGTTGGGAGGTGTGGTTTTCGGGGATAATGAGGTCCAGTTGACTCATTTGCAATTTGTGGATGATACTATACTCTTCCTCAAACCTAGCTTAGATTATGTCCGTAATGCTAGGAAAATCCTCCGTTGCTTCGAGTTGGCTTCCGGTCTTCAAATTAATTTCCACAAATCGTGTGTGGTTTTTTTTTTAACAATCAATTTATTAAGCCAAGAAGGCAAACAGGTCTAGGAAGACCAAGAAAAGAACACAAAAAACAGCCCAGGAAACGCACCACAAGCCACCACAAAGGAACAAAAAAGGCACAACTGGGAAAAAACACCAGCAAAACAAAAAGAGCAGATTACAGAACCCAGAACAAATACATCCCAGACGAATCGGAGCCTTGTCTAGCCAGCTGATCTGCAGCGGTGTTAGACGATCTAGGATTGAAGATCACAGATACCTTCCCCATATAGTTAAGCCACTCGCGAATATCATAGATGAGATTGAAATGCTCCGTGCTACCTATTCCTTCCCCATTAATCCAAGAGACAGCAGTCATTGAGTCGCTAGAAATAACAATATCTTTACCATGAAGAGCTGGAGACTTCACACAAAGCTCCATAGCTTTATGAATAGCCATAATCTCAGCTGAGATAGAGTCATTAGAACCAATAGGAGCAGAAAACGAACCCAAAACTCTGCTGTCAGAGTCCCTTAAAACACCCCCAATGCCTGCAGGACCTGGATTACCTTTAGAAGATCCATCCACGTTGAATTTAAGAGACCCAACTGGAGGGGGGCACCATCTTTCAGCAACATGCGACTTCATCCGGGGAGTGTCACTGCAGCAGTCTTTAATGTTCAGCAGAATATAAGTGATAGGGTCTTTAGATCCTCTTCCATGAAATTTGAACCACCAAGTCACTCTAAGCTTTACCACCTCTGAAGCCTGAGAAACACAGGACCTTTTGACATTGAAGATCAGATTGTTTCTAGACTCCCAAATAGTCCAAACAAGAGCAAAAAACAGAGAATTCCAAGCTTTTCCATACTTCGCCAACGGACAGAGAGCAGACCAGTTGCCCGCCCATTCCTGAAGAGTCTTAGTGGCACAAAAGCTAACTCCCCACCAACTTATACAAGTGAACCAAAGCTGATGGGACCAATCACAGTGAAGAAACAGATGATCGATAGATTCGGGCTTTCCATTGCACATCGAACAATCTATAGCAGCATCATTTGCCAAACCGAACCTTTGAATAATTTGTTTTACCATGACTCTACCTTTGAGAAGTTGCCAAACAAACATCTCAATCTTTGAAGGGCAAAATCCTTGCCAAATGAACTTGTAAATTGGGTCCCTATCTGTCGAACCATCTTCCAGACATCTCCTAAAAGAGGACACAGAGAAACGGCCATCAGAGCTGAAGAACCACGCCACTCTGTCTGCAACATTTTTTCGCATCCTAATCCAATTTAAAGAGCAGTAGAAGGCCATCAACTAATCCCTTTCCCAGTCAAAAACTTGTCTCCGTAAAGGGACATCCCACACCCATCTATTCCTTTGCCACTTGCCAAAATCCTTGACTAAGCCTTTTTTGTTCATAGCTAACGTGAATATGCGAGGATAGGCTGTCATAAGAGGCATGTCAATACCGCCCAAGTCAGACCAAAAATTAGCCCTATTACCATCACCCACAATCACTTTCAAACCCTTAGATATGAGCTGTTCAGATATGGAATTTAGCTCAAAAAGACTGCCCACCGCCTTTACAAAGGAAGACGAATTCGGCGGGCCTTTCCAATCCCACAAGAGATTGTTCGAGCACACATTATACTTAGCGCAAACAACTTTCCGCCACAAGGAGTTAGTCTCAAAACTGAATCTCCATACCCATTTAGCGAGGAGGCTTTTATTCTTATCGATCATTCTACCAACACCCAGACCTCCTTTACTTTTACTACTACACACCGACTTCCAATCCACTGCATGAATTTTTCTTTTTTCCACCCCATCCCCCCAGAAAAAAGAACGTTGAGTCCTTTCTATATCATTAGCCACAGAAATAGGGAGCCTGAGAACAGACATGTAGTAAGTGGGCAAGCTCGATAGAACCGCTTTAATCAACACCAATCTCCCTCCTTTATTAAGAAACTTTTGCTTCCAAGGAGCAAGGCGATTCTGGATCCGCTGAAGAAGGGGGTACCAATAGTTTTTTAGTCTTGGTTTTCCGCCTAAAGGAAGACCTAAGTAGGTGATTGGGAGGTCGTGTGTGGTTAAAGTGGGGAAAAAAGGGTCCAGTAGTATGGAGTGGGCCGAAGCCTTTAGATGTAAAAGGGCGGACCTCCCTATTCGTATCTTGGCTTTCCCCTTGGAGCCAGACCTCGTGTCAAATCTTTCTGGGACCACCTTATGAGGTGCATGGAGAATAGATTGGCGCCTTGGAAGAAGAAGTTCCTAAACAAAGGGGATCGCTTGGTTCTCATCAAAGCAGTCTTGTCAAGTGTCCTAAATTATTTCCTGTCTATTTTTAACTTGCCGGTTGGGGTTGCCAAGTGCATGGAAAAAATTCAGCGCTCTTTCTTTTGGGGTGATGAGACTCTAAAAAAGAAAATTCATGCCGTTGATTGGAAGGCGATGTGTAAAAGCAAGAAAAAAGGGGGGTTGGGTATTGGGAGGATGAAGGAAAAAAATGAAAGTTTACTTGCTAAATGGGTTTGGAGGTTTGGAAATGAGGAGTCAACCATGTGGAAGAGAGTAATTTGTGCAAAATATGGTGTTCAAAGAGAGTCTATGGTTTGGGATTGGAAGAGCTCAAGTTCAGGGTCTTATTTTGTAAAGGCTGTGAACAGCCTCTTTGTCACAGGTTCCTCTTCTGAGCAGGTTTTAAAGGATGGGCTAATAATTATTTTGGGTGATGGTAGGAGGGTCGATTTTTGGAAGGAGTTGAGGGGGTGAGGAAATGCCCCTCAAGAATGCTTTTCCCAGGATTTTTGTGCTCTCTTCCAAGAAGGCTGGTTCAGTTGTTTCTTTCGGTTCTTGGGGTGGGCAAGTTTGGGAGTGGAAAGTGCCTATGAGGAGACAACTTTTCGACTGGGAAAAGGAGCAATGGAATGCTTTTCTTTGTAGGCTGGACCAGTTCAAGTCTCGGAGGTTTTTTGCGAATGCTCTTGCTTGGTCTTTTTCTCCTAAAGGCATTTTTTCTGTGAGCTCTTTTCGTCGCTGCCTGGAGGATTCGAATGTGGGAGCTGATATGGTGGATTCGTCTTGGGTTTGGCAAGGAATTTGTCCTCACAAAATCGAGAATTTTGCTTGGCAGTTGCTAAGGGGCAGAATTATGGTTAGACAGGTGATGCAAAACTTTGGCTACACTCCAAACTTGGACCTCGAATGTCCTTTGTGCAAGTGTACGGAGGAGACGATCGATCATCTTTTTCTACACTGTAAATGGGCTTCTGCAGTTTGGCGTATATGTATGGATTGGTGGGGTGTTTCTTGGTGTGCCAATAAATCTCTGTTGGATTGGGCTCTTGGGTGGTTTGGTTTGAGTCCGAAAGCGAGTCAAGGAAGAGCTTGGAACACTTTGTTCTTTGCCATTGTTTGGACTATTTGGGATTGTAGGAATCAAGTGATTTTCAAGAATTCAGCTCAAGGGGTTTCTCAAGCAGTGGACATCATCAAATTCAGAGTGGTTTGGTGGTTCAAGCACCATGCTGATGGCTATTCTGATTCGATTTCTGTTATGCTCCAAAATATTGCAGACAGCTGTGTGGTTTTGAAACCTAGGAAGGCTGTTAAAACTGGTGATTGGACCCCTCCCTCACATGGAGCTTTGAAGTTCAATGTGGATGGTTCGGCTAGGGGAAGTCCGAGTGATGCAGGTATTAGAGGGGTCAAGCGTGACCACAATGGTAAGGTTTTGGGTTCTTTTTCCAGATTTATTGGTTCTGCGGATGCCAATACAGTGGAGATCATAACTATTCATCAGGCGTGTGTTTTGTGTGCTGGTTCACCAACCCTTGTTGGGAAACAAATCCACCATCATAAGTGATTCAATGGTGTCTGTTTCTTGGGTGAATGGGTCTGGTATTGGCAGCTTGAAGCATGTCAATTTTATTTACGATATTCGCTCTCTGTTGAGCTTTTTGGGCAGAACTAATGTGGTCTACAATCCGAGGTCTACCAACTGTTATGCTAACTCTCTGGCGAAGAAAGGTTCTATTAAATAGGGGGATTTGGTTATGTGGGAGGTGGACTGACGACTGCTTTCTCTTTTTTGTTTTTCTTCCCCTTTTGTTTTCTGGCCTGTGTTGTCTAGCCGTTTCTGTTGTTTCTTTGCTGTGTGGTTTTTTGGGGTTTTTGTCCTGCTGTTTCTATCCCCTACTGGCTCTCATTTGTGCGCCTCTGTTTCCCCTGTTTTGGGGTGCTTTTTGGCTTGTTTCTCTTTGTCCTTGTGCTCAATAAAATCTGCTGTTCAAAAAAAAATATGGAGTATGACACTTCTTAAATAATTCATCGATTCTCGGTCACGCATTCTGATTGGAGTATGACACTTCTTAAATAATTTTTATGCATATGATTATTTTAACTTGGTTTATGCTTTGGAAACTGCATTAACTGGCCACTCAATTACTCAATTTCAATATGCATCGCTAGCTTATTTTCAAATTATGGTAGGGTGTGTTTGCAAAGCATTGGATTAAAAAAAAAAAAAAAAAAAAATTAAGGCCACACAAATCCTTCAAGGTGGCCTCCATTGTATCTTAAAATTTTAGTTGATAGGTTTTAAAAATTATGAGATGGAAATGGAGATATTGAGATGAAGATGAAGATGAAGACGAAGAGGAGTTGAAATTCTGACTTGGCAATTATTTATTTATTTTATTTTATTATATGATAGTAATTGCTGTGTTTATAAAGTATGATGAGGTGACTAAAATGTATTGGCTGACGTGCCAACTCACCTCTTGAGAGGTGAGCGAGAGGCACCGAAGCATCTCCCTTGCTCAAGAGACATAAGATTATTCTTATAGTACTTCAGAGGGCATAACTGTAATTTCAGCCATCTTCTTAGAAAACCTAGCATATATATATCTGAAACTTCATCCTCTCCAAAGTCCAAACTCATTGTCCATATCAGCGGTTGCCGGACTAAGATGTCAAGCAGGAAGGTATTTGAGCTTCTACTCTTTTTTTTTTTTCTTCTTCTTCTTCATTATTTTCCGATTCAAACCGTTTCAGATTTTTCTCCGAAATCTTGTAATCTTTGGCAGTATTTGAACCACAAAGGAGCCACCTTTACTGATACTGAAACCAATAATATTTGTAAAAATTCTCTCTTTTTTGTTTATTGAACAGGAAACTGTTGTGATATTTTCATATATTTTTAAATTAATGTAAATTTATATGAGTAAGTTATATTTATTTATAAAATCTCTAAAGAGATAATTTTGGCCTGGATGGGTTCGGTTCGGTTCTGTTCAACACAATTGGATAATCATTGTGTTATGTTGTCAAAATCTATCAGTTTTGTGATATTTCTATTCCACGATTTTATTTTTTCAAGCTTTTTTTTTTTAAATGTTTAATTGTCCTTGCAATTTTGAATTTTGATTTTCATTTTTAAAATCTCCGGCAAGTGTTTCTCACATTTTTTACTTGATTTTTTTTTTTTTTTTTTTTTTTTGAAAATCAACTTTATTAAAAGACAGAGCAGCAGCAAAACACCCTCAAAAAACCACGACAGAGGCATCACAAGCAAACCCCTGTAAATGGACTATATATATATATATATATAGAATCCGGCAAGTGTTTAATATTATTTTGTCTGACTGACAGATGTGGACGTTCATGAATTACAAGAGTCCCTTGAACATGTACAAGGAAGTGTTCGATAAAAATCTTTCGAGGAAGCCTCTCAATCGGTGTCGGTTGCTAGGTTTGGATATTTGTGATGACCATCTGGCCTTAGCTTTATCTGACACCAAATTGGCATTTTTATCTTCGTCATCCAAAGAGTATGACATTTCTCTCTACACCTGATCTCTATATGTTTACGAAAGAGTATGGTATCGGTTGTAATGTGAATTTTACGAAACAATGCAGGTGGAGGTTACATGGTAGTGCCAAACTCTTTGGTGATTCATATAATAATGATAAAGGTCTTATTTCACTGTCAGTTGAACTCAGAGCTTTGGTAAGAGAATAATCATAGTTTGGTTAATGATCTGTAATGTTATTGTTGAAGCTTGAAACTAATTTGAGCTCTCTCTTTTTGACGGCAGATCGATCAACATAAGGTAGAGGGCTTGGTTGTTGGCTATCCTTTTAGAAACCCGGAGAAATCTGATGATGTGAGGTTTCATGTCATAGACTCATAACTCTTTTCAAATTTCAAGATGATCCGCTGAGCATTTGCTCTCTAATATAATTATATTCTTTATTTTTATTTGACTAGGGTCTCAAAACGCTTATGTTTATTTCCAATTTAAATTATACGCAAAAATTTGGAGGCTTAAAGTATACTTATTGGGAGAAGGCCTTTACACCAAAGGTATGTGTGTATAAACCTTTGTAGAAAAGATTTGGGAATTTACTTCAAAGATTTGTGTGGCAACTGTCAGGAATATAGATGGTTATCATTTTGCAAATGGAACTGCTAACATTATCAGCCATTATTTTTGTGCATTAGTGATACAAATTACATGATCTCATAGTTGATTATATTGTGTTGATCATGATAAAGGAAATTACAATAGAGAATCATGTGGAGTTATGTATGAACCGTCTTGGTTGTGATAATTTGTTGCTTGAGCCAATTGTTCAACGTCAACGGTGTGCTCCTCATCAAATGCTGCAGGTAACTAACTATCTTCTCGACCCATGTGCAAAATTTGAACAGTTTTAACCTCCTTTTAGCTTTCAAATTGATCAACTTTTGACGTTTTTGCAATTTGTTTCAAAGATGCCTTTGAGAAATTGGAATCACATTCATAGTTACATTCATAGTTACTATGACTTTTGGCAGGGATACTTATATTCTGGAATGTTGTTAGTTGATGCCACTGCTAGGGACTTGGCTCCCAAAAGACACTGGGTGTAGTTTTGAGCCTTCATTTTTACATGAATGTAATTTACCTTAGTAGGTTCCCAAAAAACCTACTAGGGGCTTGGTTCCCAAAAGGTATGCTGGGGCCTTGTTGTAGCATGAAAAAAAAATATTGTGTTTGTATTAGCATGTGATTGGACAAAAAAAAAAAATACTAGTAATAATTATGGTTTAATCTTTTGAAAATGTTGCAATATAGTCTCTATATCAATGTCTTAAGATATGTCTCTATTTCAACGATAAAATTATAATTCATCCATTGATTGGAGAAGATTGCTCTTTCCATGGAAAAACGGTCTGCTCTGCCGGTCTACCATCAAAGGAGCAGATTTGCTGCGATTTACATTCACAAATAGTTCTTTCACGTATTCTCTATAGCGAATAAGTTTTGGAGATTATTTGATGATGATATGGTCCCTAATCAAGCCCCAAAACATCATCAAAGCAAAACAAATTGAAATGGTGAAGCTGATTAATGTATTCCATGATTCGGATTAACAATTAAATAAATTATTAAAGCATTCGACATCATCAAACTCAATCAAAAATGGTACCATTCACTCCAAATTAAACAAAGATAAACTTTAAAGAAATCACTATCCGTATTTTTCTCTTCAAATCGGATTGACTTTAATAGTTTCTTAATTATTGATAGTTGGATTTATTGCTATTTAGTAAATTCTTTTCTTTTTAATTAACCATTCAAAAACTTTATAGTCCTTAATTGGCTATTGTTTATTAAACTCATCTTCCTACGTTTGGTGAATACGTAGTTGCATGCCAACTCTAAGCAAATTTGGCTGTGCACTTCCTCGCAATATGTGAGGAGAAGTCTACCTAATAGTCGAAGTAAGAGGCGCAATCAAAAATCCAAATTCAGGAGATCATCTTGTAGAAGAAAAAACTTTTGGGGATCAAAGTGAAAATGTTTACAATTTGATAATAATTTTATATACCTCTAATCAAAGTTGCACTTCATATTGTGATTATAACGGTTGATCTTGTTAAGTACCGATAGACTCCGGACTCAAACTTTCAGAATAATTGCTCTTATCACTTGACCACGTACATAACTTAATTAGAATCTAGTGAAGCTCACTCCCTTAATTAAGGGGTAGCTTCAGCCTCTATTAATTAAGTGGGCTTCACATATATATAAGAGATATAGTTTATGAGTATATAAAATAACAACAAAGAATAAGTGGGCTCCATATAAAATAATAATAATAATAATAAATTATAAATGAGTCATTTAATGAAGTATTCTTGGAACACATACCCCCTTGATGACCCCTTACAACAACATCCACCCTTAAATAAAAGGGTCTCCGAGGGAGACTCTTGGAGATGCTCTAAATCTCCAATCTTGACATGTCAACAACCCAACAAAAAAAAAAACCTGAACGGAGGAAGTAACAAAGAAAGAAATCAAATCACTTCAACAAACAGACAATTGGACCTTCAAAATTAAGCAAAATCACCAAATATGTTTTCGCTTTTGAATAATCCTAATTCTGCAACCTCTCAATCTCATAAAATTCCCTAGTAAGTCCTCAAATTTTTGGTGAAATTCTAACTTCTGAATCAACAAGTTTGCTGATTTCTAGGTAAGGAAATAGGTATGTAATTTTCATCGGTGTCTAAGGTTTTGTTTTTGTTGAGGGAATGAAACCCTAGGCGTAGTTGATTTTTCAATATTTTTGTCAGACCAACCTCATCTTGTCAATTTGGTATTGATTTTGATAAGCTAAAATCAACTTATTTAAACATAGGACGTAAACAACTAAACATGGGCGGGCTAGGCTTTGCTTAAGAGACATAAGACCATCTCAAATAGAGAGCTATATGTCTATTTTAACTCTCAAAATCATCTATAAGGCCATCTAAAACTCTTTGGAGGTGTGTCACAATGGCTCTCCTTTGGGGTGTTTGGACGGACAAGAATAGAATTTTTGTGATGAAACAGGAGAATATATTTGCTTTTTGTGGGATAAGATTCACTTCTGCGCTTCAGTTTCTTCCGTTTTAAAATAAGTTTCTCTCTTCTTTATCAACCTTAATTGGGAAGCTGCTCTAGCTTGATAGGGGGTCTGTTTTTTATCTCTTGGTTAGAGATTTTTTCATGGCTTTTGTATAGTTTTTTATTGTCTTTTGGAAGCTGTTTCCTTCTTTTATTGTTAAGGACAGCTTGCTCTCCCCTCTTGTAAATCTAATTGTTCAACAACCATTTTTATGTAAAAAAAAATAGTAGCGTAGTTTATAGTATGGGAAGTGGATTGGTGCTCCATCTGTTGGGAAGAAACTGAAAAGAATATAAATGTTTTAGTGTAATTATTTGGAAATCAATTCATAGTTCTTTACTGCTCTGTTATGTGTGGCATTGATTCCATTGTTTTGTCTAATTGGTACCCTTTTTCTATTCTTAAAGCACCAAATTTGCTGTTCAAAAAAAAAAAAAAGCACCAAATTATCTTTCTTAGCACATGTTTTTTCTAAAACTAGACATATTGCCTTGTTGCAGGCAGCTTTATATTTGCAAGTCCCTGTGGAACATTAAAAGCAAGTCAGTGATTGTAAGAATTTGATTAAGACCTTGGTCATGGGTAATTATCCGTTTTATCATTGTTTCTTATTTTCCTTTGATCAAATACTGTAAAATAGTAGAGTTTTTCGAATCTATGATGCAGTGTTAGTGGCTTATACCAAAAACTAACCAATTTATTGGTGTGCTGCATTCAGGATTGAAGACTATTATTTGGAGCATCACTCATGCACATTTGCCGCGATCACAGGTTTATTTATTCTCTAATTTTGATAGATCTTCACTTCTTCATTGTAGCTTGATCACTATGTCACATTTCCACTTGTTTAGGTTTTTCCTTCCACTCATGGAACCCACCAACAAGTGCTTGTTTTGTCATCATCTAATTTACCAGAACCTCAAGCTTTTAAAGGAATGAGAGAAGATGAGGTATCATCCATACGATTATCACTTCTAATAAGTTTCTCTTTGCAGATTAGCATTTTCTGACTTGGACTTTTTGCAGGTGTAGAAAGCCTCAAGAGTTTTAAAGAGTGGTGTGCATTGCTTAGCCCTCTTCAAGGAGAAGGAAATGCTTCATCTCTTTTCCCAGATCTTGGCTATTATGGAACCTCGGGATCTCATGGACATGTTCTCATTGTGTATGCCTGAGGTTTCTGCGTGCATGATTTCCAACACTCAGCTGGTCCATATATTTTCCACCCTATTACAGGCCGCTAAAGTATACAAGCCTTTTGCGGATGTTTTGGTTAATTTTTTTGTCAACAGTAAATTTGATGTTTTGAAAAATCCGGATTCACCTGCGGCAAAAGTGGTATTGCTTCTCTTTCGGTATATATTTGGTGCAGTTGCAAAAGCGCCTTCGTATTTTGAACGTATACTGCAGCCTCTTGTGCCTGTTATAATGGAGGTTTGCATGAGAAATGCTACAGAAGTTGAGAAGCCTCTTTCATATTTGCAACTTCTTCGTTTACAGCACTATCTGGATGCAAATTTTAACTCTTACTGTGTGACTTGATTCCTATTTTACAACCCTGCCTAAATATGCTATTAGCAATGCTTGAGGGTCAAATGGGTGAAGATATGAGGTGCTAGAGCTGTGCTTGACCTTGCCTGGACGCTTAAACTCACTGTTACCGTATCTTCCCAGTCTGATGAATCCTCTTGTTTTGTGTCTCAAAGGAAATGATGATCTAGTAAGCTTAGCTTTAAGAACGCTTGAGTTTTGGGTAGATAGTTTGAATCCTGATTTCCTGGAACCCGGTATGGCTAATGTAATGTCAGAGGTGATTTTAGCCTCATGGTCTCACTTGAGGCCTGCACCCTATCCTTGGGGTGGCAAAGCGTTGCAACTGCTTGTCAAGTTAGGTGGTTGTAACAGAAGATTTCTCAAGGAGGCCCTTGTACTTGAATGCAAGTAGAACCCAGAGCATGGGCTCCGCTTGATTCTTACATTTGAGCAGTCAACCCCATTTTTGCTTCCACTGGATCGATGCATAAATCTTGCTGGAGCATAAATAGACCGGTAGGAGTGTGCCAATAACACTACTCTTATTCTTATGGAGTTATAGTGCTCTATAGGGTATAACTGTAATCTTTGACAGTACTTGAATCACAAAGGAGCCACCCTCCTCCTCATACTAAGCCAATAATATTTGTAAAAACTCTCTCTCTCTCTCTCTCTCTCTCTCTCTCTCTCTATATATATATATATATATATATATAGTCCAGCAAGTGTTTAATATTATTTTGACTGACCAAAAGATGTCGAAGCTCATGAAGCACAAGAATCCCTAGAACTTGTACAAGGAAGTGTTCGATTAAAAAAAAAATTCGCATCTAATAAGGATGGTTTCACCATGAAATAGGAAGAAAAAACAAATCCTGTAAATAGTTATGAGAAAACCGTATATAAATATTAGAGATGAAGTGAATTTTTTTATTTTTTATTTTTTTTAAAAGATATGGGGTATATTAAGTTTGAAAAAAATATATAAAAAGGTAATCCTAGAAATAAAATAAATAAATATTATAATAAAAAAAAAAAAAAAAAAAAAACTAATAAAACCATTTAATTTTAGTGTATATAATTAAATCTAAATTTTAAAAAGTAGGACATAAATAGTTTAGTAATGGGGTGCCAATAGCACCACTCCTAACCTATATATATGAAACTTCATCTTCCCTCCAAACTCATTGTCCATATCAGCGGCTGCCGACTGAGATGTCAAGCAAGAAGGTATTTGAGCTTCTACTTTTTCTGCTTCTTCTTCATTATTTTCAGATTCAAACCGTTTCATTATTTTTTTATCAAGCTTCTTTAATATGTGTTTACCTTTTCTTTTTTTTACATGTTTAATTGTCCTCGTAATTTCACCCATCTTCTTAGAAAACCTAGCATATATAAATATAGTCCAGCAAGTGTTTAATTTTATTTTTGACCTGTGGAAGTTCTTGAAGAACAAGAATCCCTTGTAGTTTGATAAAAATCTTTTGAGGCCAGACGGACCCCAATTTCGAGGCTTCCTCAAAAGATTTTTACCAAACACTCATGTACAAGTTCAAGGGATTCCTGTGTTTCATGAGCTTCAACATCTATCAGTCAAAATAAAATTAAACACATAGATAGTCCAGCAGGTGTTTTATTTTATTTTGACCGTAGATATACAGGCTCATGAGGTACAAGAATCCCTTGGACTTGTACAAGGAAGTGTTCAATAAAAATCGTTCGAGGAAGCCTGTCAATCGGGGTCGGTTGCTAGGTTTGGATATTTGTGATGACCATCTGGCCTTAGCTTTGTCTGACACCAACTTGGTATTTTTATCTTCATCATCCAAAGAGTATGACATGTCTCTCTACCACACATGATCTCTATCTATATGTTTAAATTAGCTTCTCATTTATATATATGTAATGTGAATTTTGCGAAACAATGCAGGTGGAGGTTACATGGTGGTGCCAAACTCTTTGGTGATTTATATCATAATGATCAAGATCTTAAATCACTGTCTGCTGAACTCGAAGCTTTGGTAAGAGAATAATCACAGTTTGGTTAATGATCTCTGTAATGGTATTGTTGAAACTAATTTGAGCCGTCTCTTTTTGTGGGCAGATCAATCAACATAAGGTAGAGGGCTTGGTTGTTGGCTATCCTTTTAGAAACCAGCAGGAGAAATCTGATTATCTGAGCGAGGTTTCATTTCATGACTCTTTTCAAGATAATCCGCCAATCATTTGCTCTCTAATATAATTATATTCTTTATTTTTATTTGACTAGGGTCTCAAGACGGCTAGGTTTATTAACAACCTAAGTAATTCGCTAAATTTTGGAGGCATAAATTTTACTTATTGGGACAAGACCTTTACACCAAAGGTATGTCCTATGTACGTGTGTGTAAACCTTTGTAGAAAAGATATGGGAATTCAAAATTTTTGTTATGCATGTACTTTTTTTTTTTTTTTTTTTTTTTTTGGTTAGACCACGAGCAACTGATCGTTAACGAGTGGGACTAATCCCCACTTCGGCCAGGAGGTCAGTAAAGCCTGGCCATGAGGTGCTTCCAGTGGGGTTCGAACTCGGGCAGAGCCCGAACCATTCACCCCACTGGGAGTGCGGTGACCAACCGCACCACATCTCGTGGTTGTTATGCATGTACTTCTCTTGTGCATTAGCGATACAAATTACATGATCTCATAATTGATTATATAAATCGTAAAAGTCCAACACAAACTTGGCTTGAATCTGGAAGAACAGAAAGTAAACAACACAAGAAAAAATCACGTTAGAAAGCAGTAAAGAACCGAGGCCCGTGTTTCACACGGTGTCCTTAAGACGATTTCGCCCGGTAACACCATATGTGTTTGACGATCGACTCCCAGGATACAACGGTTTAACAGTGGTAGGCCTAAGCACTATCCACTACCAGCGAACTCAAATCGAGTTTAAACTCACCAAGAAAACCAGAAAAAGAGAGGAAGAAATTATGCTGCTGTTGCTGTGTATTTCGAAATGATTTTCTGAAAGGAGAAGCTTCGATTTTATAGAAAACAAAACTAAGGTTTAGTTGGAAAATACTTGGTCAGCACGTTTTTGATTTGATAAAGGAAATCCAATTAATTAGAGAATAATTTCCATTTAAAGAGATTTATTTCTAATTAAAATCGATTCTGTATTCTTGGTGATCAAGTAAGAAATCAGAATCCACACAATTAATCTTTTCTTATCAAAAACGTTGACTTAGGGAAGTGGCAAAGAGTCAATTGCACTCTCACGGTCCAATCGGAGCGACATTCGTGCACGCAGGTCGCACCCACACACGAGTCGTGCAATCGAAGGTTCGAGGTCCATGATTTGCACCACCCCCCCCCCCCCCTGCGCGCGCAAGAGAGAGCCTCTATGCCACACATTGTTGATACCTCATATCACACATTCACTTATATACTACACATAAGTGATTTCCCTAAGCAATGTGGGATTCACTTTGATCCCTACACAATGCGTTCGCTTTGAGACTCAATTTCTCATTCACCCATTAACCATTTTGTGAATTTGAGTATACCATTTCGAAGCTCTCACGGATGAGAATTCGAATCCACTTTAATCTTCCATTTTCATGGAATCTATCATACTCAATTTGTGCTCAAATTAGGAGTGTATCACAAAATTTCCAACAATCCCTCACATGAATGAAATTGACCTAGGAGACACAAAAGATGATGTTTGGTAAGTTCAAACGGTCGAAACCTGCATAGGATAGGTAGGTGTTACCCTTTGAACCTTCCCTTGTAAAGGTATGTTTACTTTACTGGCTGATCAGTAGATATGATATCCTTGAACTGTTATGCCATTTTGTGTAAACGATCACACATCTCACACAGGTATCTTCCAGACCCGATTTGGCTCTCATTGTTATGTTCGTTTTGGCCATGAACATGCGCCTGGTTCTGTGAGAGTCTCTGGAGAATATAACCCTTCACTATTCTCTTTTAGAAGCGGCCCCACTTCTCTCTCACATAGGTGATTTCTTAATTAAGAGTAACCCACATTACTCTGCTCGGATTTCCATAGCTTGGAGTTTCGACGCATAAGAATCATTAAAAACATAGTTTAACCTTTTCCCTACGGGCATCACTATTTCATCATAGGAATGGACTTGAAGGTAACCCCCACAGTGATCCAACTGAGTCTTACAACTTGGTTGTCCCATTGAACCTAGATCTTAGGATCTCCAGTCAACTAGGTTGGGTGTCCATTGTATCGACTTTTTATCTAATGGGCTTTAGTCCCATTCCTCTTGATGATGTCTCAACTAATTCTCTATTTAACCCTTTGGTTAGCAGATCCGCAATGTTATCTTTTGACCTTATATAGTCAATAGTGATAACCCCAGTTGAGATTAATTGTCTAATGGTATTATGTCTTCGACGTATATGTCTAAACTTCCCATTATACATGTTGCTCTGTGCTCTTCCTATTTCTGATTGACTATCACAGTGAATGCAAATCGCCAGCACAGGCTTTGGCCATCTTGGAACATCCTCTGAGAATTGGCGTAGCCATTCAGCTTCCTCACCACATTTATCTAATGCTATAAACTCAGATTCCATGGTGGATCTGGCTATACAAGTTTGTTTGGAGGATTTCCAGGATACTACCGCACCTCCTAGTGTGAACACATACCCACTAATGGATTTTGAATCTTTCATATCAGATATCCAGTTTGCATCGGTGTATCCTTCTAGGACAGCAGGATATCTGGTATAATGAAGTCCATGATTACGAGTGAATCGTAAGTACTTCAGTACTCTTACTATTCCTTTCCAGTGATCAGTTCCTGGATTACTCGTGTATCTGCTTAATTTGCTGACTGCATTAGCTATGTCTGGTCTTGTACAACTTGTTAAGTACATCAGACTTCCTATCACTCAAGAATATTCTAGTTGAGAGACGCTCTCACCTTTATTCTTGGATAGGTGTAGATTTGTATCTACTGGTGTTCTGGAAATTCCATAATCATTTTTGTTGAATTTCTCAAGAATCATGTCAATATAGTGTGATTGGCTTAGTATGAGTCCGTTAGATGTCTTTGAGATTTTCATTCCCAACATTACATCAGTGGTCCCATATCTTTCATATCAAATCTTGATTTCAACATATCCTTGGTAGATTTGATCATTTTATCATCACTACCAACAATGAGCATGTCATCAACGTAAAGACACACAATGATATAACCATTTTCTGTGTCCTTGACATAAATACATTTGTCACATTCGTTGATTTTAAATCCATTTAACATCATTGCATTGTCAAATTTCTCATGCCATTGTTTTGGTGTTTGCTTTAAACCATATAAAGACTTCACCAATTTACAGACTTTCTTTCCTTGTCCTGGAGTAGAAAAACCCTCAGGTTGTTCCATATAAATCTCTTCATCTAGATCTCCATTAAAGAAAGCCGTTTTCACATCCATTTGATGTACTTCAAGATTTCGCAAAGCTGCGATTACAAGTATCATCCTAATGGAGGTTATTCTCGTCACTGGAGAATATGTATCAAAGTAGTCTAGACCTTCTCGTTAATTGTAACCTTTAATTACAAGTCTATCCTTATACTTATCAATTGATCCATCTGTTTTCATCTTTCTTTTGAAAATCCATTTGGATCCTAGCGGTTTACATCCTGGAGGAAGATCCACCAATTCCCAAGTATGATTCTGAAGGATGGAATCAATTTCGCTCTTAATAGCCTCTTTCCACAAGAGTCCTTCTGAAGAGCTTACCGCTTCTTTGAAAGTTCGAAGTTCACCTTCTAGCAAATAGGTCATAAAATTCGGACCAAAAGATGTTTCCGTCCTTACTCTTTTGCTACGACTAGGTTCATCCTCAACTTCATTTTCTTGTTCTTGGTCCTCACAACTATTAGCATGTGTTCGTTTTGACGAACTTGCTTCATCATTGGATTTACATGGAAATACATGTTCAAAGAACGTTACATTTCTAGATTCCATTATCGTGTTTTTGTGTATATCTGGTATGTTAGATTTATAGACCAAGAACCGATGAGCACTACTGTTTTGTGCATATCCAATGAAAATGCAGTCAACAATTTTCGGACCTATTTTCACCTTCTTAGGTAAATGTACGCCTACTTTGGCAAGACACCCCCACATTCGTAAGAATTTATGGGAAGGCTTTCTTCCTTTCCATAGTTCATATGGTGTCTTGTCTTCTTTCTTTCGAGGTACCTTGTTTAAAAGGTAATTGCTAGATAATATAGCGTGACCCTACATGTTTTGAGGCAATCCAGAACTTATCAACATTGCATTCATCATCTCTTTCAAGGTACGATTTTTACGTTCTGCAATGCTATTTTGCTGAGGAGAATATGGTGTAGTGGTTTGGTGTATGATTCCATGTTGTGCACAGAATTCACCAAACGGTGCTACATACTCACCACCTCAGTCACTTCTTAGTACCTTGATTTTCTTGTTGAGTTGATTCTCAACTTCAGTTTTATAGAGACTAAACTTCTCTATAGCTTCATCTTTGTTTTTCAACAAGTATACATAGTAGTATTTGGTTCTATCATCTATAAACATGATGAAGTATTTGTTGCCACCTCTTGTTTGAACAAATTTTAAGTCACATATATCTATGTGAATTAAATCAAGAGGTTCAGATTCTCTTTCAATAGTTTGAAATGATGACCTTGTTAGTTTTGCTTCAACGCAAACTTCACACTTATGTTTAGGATCAATATTAAACGTGGGAATATGATTTAAGTTAATTAATCTACGTAAAGTATCATAATTAACGTGTCCTAGTCTACCATGCCATAAATTGGAAGACTCAAGCAAATAAACTGAAGAATTATCTTTATTGATAGTTCGTTTAACAACAGATACATTGAGCTTAAAAAACCCTTCAGTTACATATCCCCTACCCACATACGTACCCTGCTTAGTCAAAACTACTTTGTTTGATTCAAACACCATCTTGAAACCATGCTGATTTAACAATGAACCGAACACCAAGTTCTTACGAATTTCAGGTACATACAGCACATTGTTCAAGCTAAGGGTTATACCAGAGGTCATCTTGAGAATGACTTGCCCACGTCCCTTGACGTCAGATATGGCTGAGTTGCCTATATATAGCTTCTCCCCATTCGTCTCTTCTTCAAACGTATTGAACATCTCCCTGTCAGAGCATATATGGCGAGTGGCTCCAGTATCCAACCACCACTCCCTTGGATTTAACCCGACCAGGTTTGCTTCTATCACAACTGCGGAGAGATTGATCTCGGATACATCTTTTGAGATCCCAGCAACCACGTTTGCCTCGCGGTTCTTCTTCTTCTTTGGCAACCTGCACTCAGAAGATTTGTGACCCAGCTTGTCACAGTTGAAGCACTTCCCTTGGAATTTTGGCTTCTTAGAGACTCCTCCCTTTGGACCCAGTTTGGATCCTTTCCCAGGCTTGTTCTTCTTTGGTTTAGAACTTTGCCCATGCTCAACTACAATGATCTTCGCTTCAGGCGCATTGACATCTTTCTTGTCGTACTTCCTGTGATCTTCTTCAATACGAAGCTTGAGAATCAGATCTTCGATCTTCATCTCCTTTCACTTGTGTTTGAGATAGTTCTTGAAATCTTTCCATAAAGGAGGAAGCTTTTCAATGATTGCAGCCACCTGGAAGGTTTCACTCAAGGTCATCCCTTCGGCATGTATCTCATGCAGAATCACCTGTAGTTCTTGGACTTGACTCATAACTGTCTTGGAGTCCCCCATCTTGTAATCAAGAAACCGGCCCACTACAAACTTCTTCGAACCAGCATCCTCAGTTTTGTATTTCCGGTCTAATGACTCCCACAGTTCTTTGGCTGTTTTCTTTGAAAAATAGACGTTATATAGCGAATCTGACAGCCCGTTCATTATGTAATTGCGACACAGGAAATCCGAGTGGTTCCATACATCAATAGCATTCCATATCTGAACATCTCGCTCTTCACCACTATTAGGTTTAGGAGTATCTTCAGTCAAGAACCTGCCAAGGTTTAGCGTGGTCAAATAAAACAACATCTTTTGCTGCCACCGCTTAAAGTTCGGTCCACTGAACTTATCAGGTTTCTCCATATGATTCATCGGTAATGGTACCGAATTCATGTAGGGATTTTCCATAGGAACATTCCCTTGACTCATATATTGGCTCATCACCGGATCAGGCATGTTTCTCACGAAGGAGTTGATGGCCGGAGTCGCTGAGGCCACAGTAGGCAACGCTACAGGCACCTCGCCCACAAGCACAAAGTTCACAGCCAAAGCACCCACAGTTGGATTTGCGTTCGGAGTCTCTATTGGAACGCTCGAGTTCACGTTAGAGGTATTCGCCATAATATCTGCAGCAAGAACAGAATTACCTTAGATATAATATCAAACGATATTGTAACAGATTTCAATAAGAAATCACAGCGAATCAAATAAATTCCTGATTTCAGAAGGGAAATCACAACCAGTGTCTAATAATATACCCAATTTTCCAAAGTTAAAATCAGCCAATCTGCATATGTTTGAAATTAAAATCAATGTTTCAAAAAGAAACTCGATTTGCATATGTTTTAAAAATAAAATCAGTGTTTCCAACAAGAAACCCGATTTGCATATGTTCCAAAATTAAAATCAGTGTTTCCAGAAAGAAAACTTGATTTGCACAGTTGGATAAGTTTGAAATTGAAATAAGTGTTTCAAAAGAAACCCGATTTCCAGAATTGCAAATCGTACCAGTGATGATTCAAGTTAATCACGATCTGAACCAAAATCTGAAGCCAGAAGGTTTGAAGAAGGAGAAACGTTTTGAAAAAATAAGTAAAAGAAGAAATCGTCTTAAGATTGTAAATTGTAAAAGTCCAACACAAACTTGGCTTGAATCTGGAAGAACATAAAGTAAACAACACAAGAAAAAATCACGTTAGAAAGCAGTAAAGAACCGAGGCCCGTGTTTCACATGGTGTCCTTAAGACGATTTCGCCCGGTAACACCGTACGTGTTTGACGATCAACTCCCAGGATACAACAGTTTAACAGTGGTAGGCCTAAGCACTATCCACTACCAACGAACTCAAATCGAGTTTAAACTCACCAAGAAAACCAGAAAAAGAGAGGAAGAAATTATGCTGCTGCTTCTGTGTATTTCGGAATGATTTTCTGAAAGGAAGAAGCTTTGGTTTTATAGAAAATGAAACTAGGGTTTAGTTGGAAAATACTTGGTTAGCACGTTTTGATTCTGTATTCTTAGTGATCAAGTAAGAAATCAGAATCCAATCCAAACAATTAATCTTTTCCTTATCAAAAACGTGGCAAAAAGTCAATTGCACTCTCACGGTCCAATCGGAGCGACATTCGTGTACGCAGGTCGCACCTACACACGAGTCGTGCAATCGAAGGTTCTTATTTTTTTTCCTATTTTGAATAAGAAGAAGATGGTGATTGGGTGGTGGTGATTGGAGATGAGATTTAGGTGATAAGATTTTTTAAGATATAAGATTTTTTATTATTCATTATTCTTTTTATTTTTTTATATTTTAGTTTTGTAAAATTTTTTTGTATATTTTATTAATTATTTTAATATTATTTAATTATTTTAAAATTGAATTATTATTTAATTTTTTGATAATAATAATTAATATTTAATTTAATAACATTTAATTTTATTTTAATGTATTTTATTAATTTCTTTTTGTTTATATAATAGTTTTTAGGATAATTGGCACTGATGCCCCCTGAACTCTTCAAATTTTATACTGTGGGACACACATGAGGCGCACGTGACTAGACGGAATGTGGCTTCCGTTGCTATTCCGTCAGCTTTTGCAAATTTCCATTAGTTTAGGAGGTTTACTGCCGAAAAAAAAAAGTTCTAGGGGCAATATGCAAATTTTTGAAGAGTTCAGGGGCATCTGTGCCAATTAGCCTATTGTTAATTTTGTTTTGGTCCTTTTTCCTATCCATTAGATATTGGGCCTAAATGGTTATGGTCAATCAGCCTAGGGTTTGCTTAAGGGACACAAACACTATTCTTTTAGTACCTCAGAGGGTATAACTGTAATTGCACCTATCTTCTTAGAAAACCACTTCATCTTCTCTCCAAACCCATAATCCAATATCGCCGAGATCCAGCTGTGATACATTTGAAATTCGTTTATTGACGAATCTGTTACCGTTTTCATGAAAAAATAAATCGAAGGAGTGGAGACGGACAGAGAATCTATACATAAACCTACAGTGAACCATGAGTAACAGAAGGTTCGTTTACATTGTTGCTCTATTACACTTCTTTTATACAAGCAATTTCATCTGATTTTGAATTCCATTTTGATAAATCTGATTAATATTTGTATCTCCTCGTTTTTTTTAAAAAACATTTTTTGCTTTTTGTTGACTATGAAGATCTGTTTGGTTGGATTCTAGGGTTTTGAGCTCACACAACTATGTTCTGATTGATATGTTGGAGTTTATGATTTATTGGTTATGTAATTTGTTTGGATTCCAGTTTTTGCATTGTCAAAATTGTGGCTTCTTATATTTGAGTCCAAATTTGGTTCTTTTTTAATCATGTTGTTGATAATACAGCTAATGCATCATAATTTATGATTTAATTCTTCTGTTAGTTAAATTTCCAGACATATTTGGTTTGTTTGATATATACATCTGAGTTTTTAGTTAAACGCCATAGTCATGACTCATAATAGGAAGAGAATAAGATTCTAATAGACTTATCTATAAGAGTTGATCTGTGGCGTTTTGGTTTAAGCTTTTTGAATCAAATAGTGTTCATCAACTTCAGTGACACTGATTACAGGGTATAACTGTTCGATCTCAAGCAGAAGAAGGTATTTGAGCTTCTACCTTTTTTTTTTTTTTTTTTTTTTGATTAATGTTTAATTTTCCTTGCAAGTTTGAAGTCTGAAGTTTGTGAATTGACTCGTAGAGATGAAGCACTTGAAGCCGTTGAAGTTGTACCTAGAATTGATAAAGAAAAATGCGATGCCTATGAGGCCTTTCAAATGGCATCGGTTGCTCTGTTTGGACATTTGCAATAAGTATCTGAACTTGGCTGTCTCAAATCCAGATAACACAATTGCAATGCCTTTATGGTATGACATCTCTCATCGATCTCTTGTGCTTATGATTCAAATTTCTGGGTTATATCTTATAAGAAAGACACCGTTTTTTTGTCTTATTTTGTGCATTTTTATTAGAATTTATATTCACATTTCGTAATTATGTACATGTAGTTTTGTAATTGAAAATGACTAGTCTAGATGGCACATAAATTTAGTCACTTTCAAAGCTTGTATCATTATCCAAAAATTCTAAAAATTTGAAGAGATGTGCAATGGCAGATTGTTAAAAGTTTGAAATCTGTCAAAATATTGAAATATTAAAACAAAATTATCACTATTACTATTACCATACATTTACAAGAGTGGTAGAAAGTGAAGCTAAATGGCATTTATTTCAAACTTCAAAGATGGTCTTTATGCTTTATAATATAATGTATAGTTTAAAAAATAGTCGCTATGTTAATTGAAAACTGTTATAACATGTGTAATGGGAATTTTGTCAATATATATTGCAGCCCCATGCATAGGCAGGAAAATGATATGGCTTTGATGGTAGATAAATTTCAAACTTTGGTAAGTTTTTGATTGTTGTTAAATTTTAATATGTGGAGCATGTCTCTTGTTAAAGTCTTACGTTACCGTTGTCTTTCGTTAAAGTGCATATCTAATATTGTATTGTTGAGACTTGAGACTTTGAGCCATGTTCCTTCTTTAGTTCTTTCAAGTCATCTTTTTTTTTTTCCTTCTTCTTCTGTATTTATGCAGATCTCTGACTACAATGTGGCGGGTTTCGTTGTTCGCCTTCCTACTGATTTAAGTCCAACTAAACATGATGTGAGTTTTCACGACATGGATTTTCATGGTTATTCCTCATTGTCTTTGCATTTATATATATTTCTTTTATTTGATTAGCCTACAATAACAAGGCAACATGTCGGGGATTTTGTTAAGGAGCTAAGCAAAAGTAGAAAACTTCGAGGTTTTAAGTATGCATATTGGGATGATCTCGCTACATTAAAGGTATTACGTATTTTGCAAATAGTTTAGACATGAATGACATAGCTAGTGGTACAATGTTAACTCATAATTATGTTGACAGAATATGGATTTTGCATTAAAGCATCACGTGGAATTTGTATTCGAGCATTTGAATCTATCCGAAGAAGTGTCTAAGGAAATTATGGACAAGCTTGCTGCGACTCGTGTTCTGCAGGTGTCTTTTTTCATCTTGCAATCAAATTTTGAGAAAACTAAAAATTAGATGAGTTACAATTAAACAACCTATAGTTAATTGAAAATTTTGAACATTCTTTGAATTCAAATTATTTTGATTTGTAGTTTGATGCTTTTGCAATTAATTGCTTTGAAATTTGGCAGGCATACCTAGATTGTGTAAACACGGTTGTAGAGATTGACAAAGAAAAGGAGTATTTGGTGAGACGTGCATGGGATGAATATGTGAAGGAAGGTATTGATCCATCGCTGTCGGAATCTGAATTTTAGCGTTGTACAGATGCTGGTATTAGACTAAATAACTTTGTGTTTGATCTGGTAGGGGATTAGATTGGACAGAATATCATTGAATATTTTCTGTTTGGTATTACTTTTTAACTTTTTAAAATAATCAATTTTAGTTGTATAAAAAAAAAAAATCACAAGTCGCCTGAGGGAAGTTGGATCCTCCCCGCTGTGATCCGGGGGTGGCTAGACCTCCCCCGCCATGCCTCCCGCCTTCGTGGCGAGGGAAGAAGGAGATACATGGATGACATCTCCGTGGATCTAGTTGGTGAAGTTCAGGCTCAACAATCCAATTAACAGGCCCATGATCTCATGCAGACATTTGAGTTAGTCCACAAGGGCTAAATCAAATCATTAACCCTGCTTGTAACTAACCAAGTCCCGGTTCAGAACGCTGGCTCTTTTTGTCAAAAAACTAAATATAGATAGATATACAGTAATTCCAATAGTTTCCATATTTTGGAAGGACCGATATCGAAACAAGCAAATACCTAATATCTTACGGAATAGTCAGACGAATCTTGAAATATCCTAATATTCCTGAAATAGCTTAATATTCCCCAAAAAATTGTGATTTCACCTTAATTTGTGGATATTTTGTAAATTACTAAAAAAAGACTATTAATCTTAAACACTTAAATTATTATTCAAATAATATAAATTGAAAATTAATCTGGGAGGAGAATTACCAAGTTAATAAAATTTTCCAATTCAATTAAAGAAAATGGACCGTAATGTTTTCCAAAAGTTAGTGTAGAGTAGTATTATGGTAAAATGTAAATTAGTGGGTACAAAATACAATATTCTAATAACCAACATACCTTTAGCGGAAATAGTTGAGGAGAAGATGATTGAGATGATGAGGGTGATGAAGGAATTGTGCTTACTGATACTGCATCATGCCATTTACAATAAACCTCGGAGGAAGATCGATATAGACGTAAATATTGGGATGTTGGTGTAGCAAGTTTGGAAGTTGTTGCAGGTACTGAACACATGGGAAAAGATTTTGAGCAATGTCGTGGTAGACAGTAATGAGGAATGAATTAAATTGATGAAGATTCTTTTACTATGACTTTTCCCTCAATGAGTATAGATACATAAATTAGTTCTTTAGGTGATTCATGGATAGGGTCAGGTTCCTAAATTCCATATTATGGTGGCTACAATATATTTGATTATCCCTCGTTACAAATGCCATATGAAATTCCTATGCATGCATATCAACAATATCCAGTTATCCACTAAGTTAGGTAAATATAAACTACCCAAGAGATCAAGCAAAATACACATGGTATGATAATTACTACCTTGAAAACTATGCACACACATTTTAATGGGAAAAATATTGTTCAAATTAA
Source organism: Acer saccharum (assembly GCA_030490815.1). Taxonomy (NCBI): domain Eukaryota; kingdom Viridiplantae; phylum Streptophyta; class Magnoliopsida; order Sapindales; family Sapindaceae; genus Acer; species Acer saccharum. The sequence goes on from CM059866.1 coordinate 3,483,319, forward strand.
GATGGAAATGTACCTTATGTCTTCGAACCATCAAAAAATTCATTTTGGTATTAAATTTCAAATATACAATGTATGATCAAACTATTTTTTTTTTTTTATGATAATTTTGTTTATTAAATATTTAATTTGTTTATATTGTATATAATATTGTAAAATAGTGAAAGTGAAACAAAAATATTATTCTATTAATTAATTAATTCTAAATTATATACCGACTTTATCTATGTAATTTATAATAAGTTTACAACTATTCTATTTTTTTTTTTGTCAATATGATTCATTTGTTGCATAATTAGTTGTTTAAGATTGTTTAAAATTTTACAAAAATTCCAAACTTAGGAGCAAAGATCCATCGATACTGATATTATCCCCGATATTTCCAGAAATTTGGAAGCTTGATATCGATAACGATGTTTTCTTTCTCACTATTTGAATTGGTTGTTATAAATAGCACGTCCCTTCCCTCTGTCTGGAACCTTCTATAGGACCTCCGATCATTGTCTTCGGATGAACTAGAGCAGCTTCGTTGGTGAGTATTCCTCCAGGTCTCCTCCAAATGGGACTCTGCACAATAACGCTTATGCCTTTCGTGTGTACCAGGCTCCTCAATGTCCATAGGTCTCTTCCCTTTAGGGCACGTCTTTCAGTTGATGTCTCGGGGCGATCACATGGATTCCTGCCTAGTGATGGCCACAAAAAGGCATTTGGGATCAGAATATGGATTTCCGAATGTAGCCTCTCAGGCGGGTGTACTCAAAGTAATATGCATACAAAATATGATGTGGTTAAATCAAGTGTTATTAATACAATCGTGGTGAACATTTAATTAGCTTCAACTATTATTTGACACTTCAACTATTATAACATTATAACACTTCAACTATTTAATAGATTTGTTTGAAATTGTGGTGAATAATGAAGAGAAGAGTGAAGTGAAGATCGAAGTTTACCTTAGTGAAGTGAAATCGTGGTAAACTAGGAAGAATACAGTTAAAAGCAGCGAAGAGAACAACGAATATCGAATTAGGGCATGATTTTGGGCTTGGTTTTCTTTCTTGCATGCGGGTCCTTCATCACCACATCATTTACATCAATGAAACTAAGCTTTCAAAAGATTAGGCGATCACCGCTTTCAACACCATCGCAGTCAATTGAAGATTGAAGTTTACCATAGTGAACCGAGCAGTGTGAAGTGAAGATCGAAGTTTGAAGTTTGAAGTTTACTATAATAAACTGAGCAATTTATGAAGATTGTGAAGACTCGCAACATTAAGGGTGTTCTAATCGGTACCAATGATGAGGCCAAATTTGATGGGAGTGAGAAAAAGACTAAGGCTTTTGTTGAGAATTTTGAATATGATGAATCCGAGGATTTTGAGGAGGTGCTATGTGCATGCATTAATGAACGTAACACCTCAAACAATGCAAAGAATTATATTAAACAGTATGTGAAGCACTTGAGTATTGATATGGATGGGATTTTTTGCTAAGGAAATGGTGGATTCGGCCTCAGTCGGGAATGATCTTGAATTTTATTATCAGTTGATTGAGGCATCACGGGAGAAGCTTTTTTGGGATCGCTTTCTTGATTTAGAACATGATAATAATGAATGGTCGTCTTTACCCCATGATTCTTTTTCGAGAGAGTTGGGGAACAAAGGTTCATTGAGGATGCGTGTGCCCCCATCCACTCAGATTCCTAAGAGACATAATCTATGGTTCGGATTATGTCTCGTAGGAATAATACAGTTAAAAACAGTGAAGAGAACAACGAAGATCAAAGTAGGGCATGATTTTGGGCTTGGTTTTCTTTCTGGCATGCGGGTCCTTCATCACCACATCATTCACATCAGTGAATTTGAGCTTTCGAAAGATTAGGCAGTCGCCACTTTCAACACCATCGCATTCAATTGAAGATTAATGTTTACCATAATGAATCGAGCAATGTGAAAGTGAAGATCGAAGTTTAAAGTTTATCATAGTGAACTGAGCAGTTTAAGAAGATTGTGAGTTTCAAGGGTGTTCTAATCGGTACCAATGACGAGACCAGATTTGATGGGAGTGAGAAAAAGACTCAGGCTTTTGTTAGAATTTTAAGTATGATGAATCCAATGAATCTGAAGATTTTGAGGAGGTGTTATGTGCATGCAATAATGAAATCCATTTTGTGTGTTTTCTTCATGGCAGTTTTGATGGTAGACCACTTGAAAACCATTTTCTGTGTTTTCTTCATGGCGGTTTTGAGTGTAGACCACTTGAAATCCATTTTGTGTGTTTTCTTCGCGGCGGTTTTGATGGCAGACCACTTGAAAACCATTTTCTCTGCTTTTTGGTGAAGTAAAGCCTCTGATTGTGTTTGTTATAATGTAAAAAAGAATAGAGGCTATAACTTATAAGGGGAAAACCGTGTGGAGTGGAGGTCATTATTGCTAAGATTAGTATGAGGTTGATGGGCTTTGTTACAGGGAATAATTTGAAATTGGCGGAGGTTAGTTTTACTTAATGGGGTGGTTTTGTTTTGCAGCAGCTTTATCTTGATTGAATCATTGAGCGGTTGGAACTTATCCTATACTTTAGATGTATCCCAGTTTGCTATTTCAATTTCAATTATAACATCTGAAACCAATCAAAAGAAAAAATTGTACTTTAGTAAGCACATTAACCAATTCACTTACCTAAGATGTTAGTTTCACTCTTTCCATGCATTAACCTAGCAAAATCGCAATCATTGCAGTAACTAAGTCTAGCAATCAACCAAAACAGCACCAAATATCACCCAACCTAACAAAGATTGCCTAAGATCAAATAAATGATGGGATTTATCCAAATATGCAAAGGAATTAGTAGTTAAATGTAAAATCTAAAAGACAGTACATACCTTTAATTCTTTTTCAAAAAGGTATCATAGAATCCAAACCATGGATTAGGTCTCATAGGAATCTGAGCGGACAGGGGCACACGCATCCTTAACGGACGTTTCCTCCCCAACTCCACCGAAAAAGAATCAAGGGGTAAGGACGACCATTCATTATCATCCTTATCAAGATCAAGAAAACGATCCGAAAAAAGCTTCTCCCGTGATGCCTCAATCAGCTAATAATAAAATTCAAGATTATTCCCGGCTGAGGTTGAATCTACCATTTCCTTCTTTAAATACGTGTAGCGAAAAATCCCTTCTATATCGATACCCAAGTGCTTCCCATACTGTTTAACATATTTCTTTGCATTGTTTGAGCTGTTACGTTCATTAATGTATGCACATAACACCTCCTCCTCCTCGGATTCTTCAGACTCAAAATGCTCAACAAAAGTCTCTGTCTTTTTCTCACTCCCATCAAAAAGAAAAATTCATAAACTGCTCAGTTCACTATGGTAAACTTCAAACTTTGATATTCACTTCACACTGCTCAGTTCAATATAGTATTGAACTGCTCAGTATAAAGAAAAAAAAAATTCATAAACTGCTCAGTTCACTATGGTAAACTTCAAACTTCGATCTTCACTTCACACTGCTCAGTTCAATATAGTATTTTACCATAATACTACTCTACGGTTCGGTTGTGTTTTCTTATATATAAAGAGGTTAGGGTTAGGGTTGGGGCTGGGTTTGAGTTTGGACCCAAAAAAAATTTATCAACCGGTGTTGGGGTTTTGTTTGGGCGTGGATTGGACCCAAAAATAATTTGGTTTATAATAAAAAGTTTTCAAAAACAATTTTTATTTTTATTTTTAAAATCAGAAAACCATTTTTTAAAATGGTTCCAAACATTACTACTAAATTTACAAGGAAAAACAAGTGTTGGCAAACAAAAAGATAATATGAATACAAAACTCTTTGAAAAAATTATAGATCCAAAGTTACAAATAAAGTTTGAGCATAAATTCTTATATTTGAAAAACATTAGATTAAAAAAAAAAAAAAAAAAAAAAAAAAAAAAAACCAAAGAAATTAGACCGAAGATCTACAAAGAAAAAAAGAAAAATTCAATGAAAACATATTGAGATAATTTCAACATAAATTCTTATATTCCAATAAAGAGCATACAAACTCTTTGAAAAAAAAATATAGATCCAAAGTTAGATTGATCTATAAAGAAAAAAAAAATCATAAACTGCTCAGTTCACTATGGTAAACTTCAAACTTCGATCTTTATTTCACACTGCTCAATTCACTATGGTAAACTTCAATTCAATTGACTGTGATGGTGTTGAAAGCGGTGACCGCCTAATCTTTCGAAAGCTCAACTTCATTGATGTGAATGATATGGTGATGAAGGACTCGCATGCCAAAAAGAAAATCAAGCCCAAAATCATGCCTTACTTTAATCTTCAATGTTCTATTCGCTGCTTTTAAGTGTATTCTTCCTACGAGACATGATCTGAACCATGGATTATGTCTCTTAGAAATCTGAGCGGATGGGGGCACACGCATCCTCAACGGACCTTTCTTCCCCTACTCCCCGAAAAAAAATCATGGGGTAAAGACGACCATTCATTATCATCTTGTTCTAAATCAAGAAAGTGATCCGAAAAAAGATTCTCATGTGATACCTCAATCAGCTGCTAATATAATTCAAGATCATTCTCAGCTGAGGCCGAATCATTCTCAGCTGAGGCCAAATCCACCATTTCTTTAGCGAAAAAGCCCATCCACATCGATCTCCTGCTGTTCTTAATTCCCAACTGCTCATTTTGCATCTGTTCGCGCTGCCAAGTTGACTATCGAGTTCGCCAAGAAAGCTGGCTGGAAGACTTTACTTATGGTAGTATTATCTTTGTAGTCAATACTAAAAAAAAAAAAAAAAAAAAAAAAAAACTAGTCTTCCCACTTGTTTTTTGATTGTGAATGGATCTCTGAGCTATAATTGATGAGATAGTAAACAATGGATTTTGTCGATTTGAATCATAGGGCAAATATCCGAATCAAACCTGATGGTTATATAATTATAATTTTTTAAAATACAGATTACAGGTTTTGATTTTTGTTTATCGTTGGTTGGATTATCTTTTTCTTTATTGATGGCTTTTGATAAGTCAGTTTTTGCACCCAATTTTGTCTTGCAAGTAATGCTGTAATGCTAACGATGTGTTTGATTGTATTTAACAAAAAACAAAAAAAAAAAAAGTGAAAACTGTTTTAATACATCATTGTGATTTATAGATTTCATACATTTTCAACTTTTGATTTATTTCTACAATTGATTTTATTTCTACAGTTGACATATAATTAGTGTGATGATGGTGGAAATCGAGTCTTGCGTAGTTTGGTCATGATATTTTAATGATTTAATATGAAAAATACATTGGAGATATTCATATAAAATGCCTGTGAATTTTGTAAAAAGGGCTCTGTTTACTGATATTGTTGATAAGGTATGGTGCAAGATTAGAGGTTGGAGTGAAAAAATGCTTTCAGTGGGTGGAAAGGAAATACTTATTAAAGCTGTGATTCAGGCTGTCCCAACTTATGCGATGAATATTTTTCGACTTCCTAAAGGTATTATTGCTGAAATTAATCGTTTGTGTGCCCGTTTTTGGTGGGGGAGCAATGAAACTTCACGGAAGATGCACTGGTGTGCGTGGAACCGCCTGTGTAAAGCTAAGATGGTGGGCGGGTTGGGTTTCAGGGACTTGGAAAATTTTAACAGGGCTAATTTGGCGGGTCAGTGTTGGAGAATTTTTAAGCAGCCTCATTCCTTAGCTGCCCGTGTGCTCAAAGGTTGCTACTACAAAAATGTAGATTTTATGGAAGCTACTAAATGTTCTTCGGGTTCGTTCGTTTGGAATAGTTTGCTTTGGGGCAGAGATATTCTTGCTAAGGGGCTGAGATGGTGTGTGGGAGATGGGGCTTCTATTAATATTTACAAGGATCAATGGATCCCTAGATTTTCTACTCTCAAAGTTCTTTCCCTCCCGGCTGATGTGGATGTTTATAAGGTGGAGCAGCTGATGACCCCTTCAGGTGGGTGGGATTTGCATTGTCTGGAACGTCCTTTTTGTGCGGATGACAGGTTGGCCATTCTCAGTATTCCTTTGGGTTCGAGGTGCAGCCGAGATTTTCTTTTGTGGCATTTTGAAGCTAATGGGCTGTACAGTGTCAAAAGTGGTTATCGGGTGGCTCAGAATGTGGATCCTCAGGCTAGTTCTTCTTGTGAGGGGTCTGGTTTTATTGAGAAATGGTGGAAAGCTTTATAGGGTTTGCAGTTGCCGCTTAAAATAAAAATTTTCGTCTGGAAAGCTTGTTATAACTGGATTCCCACTTTTTCCAACCTTGCAAGACGGAAAGTGCCGGTCCAGGACTATTGCAGGATGTGTAAGAAGTCGGGTGAGTCAACCCTCCATGCTCTGTGGGGGTGTGAAAAATTCAAGAAGGTCCGGTTGTCTTGGCTCCCTAGCAATATCCCTGCTTCTGGTAAGTTTTGTGATTTTTTTGATCTGATCCTCTTCTGCTTCTCTTCTCTGGCTCTTGAGGATTTGGAGTTATTTTGTGTCATTTTGTGGAGAGTTTGGTTCCTGCGAAACAAAGGAGTTCATGGAAACACTATGGTTGTTTTTGATGCTGTGGCCGATTGGGCTGAATTCTTTCTTTTGGAAATGAAAGGTTGCAATGCCTCTAGGTTGCGGTGTGTTCCTTCTAGTTTGCCTGTGCGTTGGTCTCCGCCTAACATTGGTTTTTATAAAATTAATTGTGATGCGGCCATTGATGGTATGGGAAGGAAGGTGGGTTTCGGTATGGTGATTAGGAACGAATTTGGTGCTGTTATGGCTTGCAGCTCGCAGGTTCTATCTGCCTCCTTTACTGCTCAGCATGCTGAACTGATGGCCATTGGTAGGGCGATTATTTTTAGTCGGGATTGTGGGTTGTATCCCTGTATCCTTGAGTCCGATGCTGTGGTGGTTAAATGGATTGTGGAGGGGAGTCATCTGAGGTCTGATGCAGGTGCTATCCTTGCGGATATTGCTGCTTTGAGAAAGGATTGTGATGATATGTGTGTTCAGTTTAGTCCAAGGAAGTCCAACCAAGTCGCCCATGTTCTGGCAAAGCAGGCGTTAAAGAATGTTGATGATTTTTTCTGGTTGGAAGATTTTCCGTTATGTGTTGCTCTTGTTATCCAGGCTGATATGCCGGATTAATGTTTGGTTCTTTGTTGGTGCTGCCCTGGGTTGTTGCCTTTGGGTGGCGCTCTTACTCAAAAAAAAAAAAAAATATATATATATATATATATATATATATATATATATATCTCATTGTCATGTAGATGTAGTGCTTGAGTACTGAAACTTAGGGGTTGTTTGTTTTTTTTTTTGTCTGAAGACTGAATAGTGACAAAAACCTGAATTTGAATGATATATTTGCGTTATCAAAAAAAAAAAAGAATGATATATTTTTTTTTTTTTTTTCTCACGTCTGAATGTACTGTCAACATATTTGTTTTTTAAAAATAAAATTGTCTGAAAAGAAGTAATTTTACATCTATACCCATACTAATTAAAAGAAGTAATTTAACATGTAACACTCTTTATAAGATTTTGCATGTTCTTCCGTAAACAAAGTTTAATTTAACAAAACAAAAAATTCATCCAGAAATATAAATTTGCATTTTATTATGCAAACAAAATTCAAGTTCAATTTATTGTAAAAAAAAAAAATTAAAAAAAAGTTCAAATTCAAATTTACATATTATCCAAATATCCAGTATATAATTCTAGAAACCATTTTTTTTTTTTTTTAAAGGTTCCTAGATACCATTTTTTTTTAAATAGGTCTCTAAATTTTATACACCGGTATATATATATATATATATATATATATATATATATAAGCAATTATTCTATAACTTCTTCAAGCCACGAAATCTACTCAATATCGAATGCAATCACAAAAAGAATATTTGATAAATTAAATAACTACAACTATGACAATCATAACAAATTATCATTCTAAATTATATTTAAAGAGTTCTATAATTGCCACTACACGTAACACGTAGATAAAAAATAATAATAATAAAGAGAGTTCTTACCAGGATTTGGTAGGAGAGAAATTCAATTGTTTAATCCCAAGAAGATTTCAGTATGAGAAGTGATTAGGGTTTTTTTTTTTTTTTTTTCTTTTCTTTCTTTCTAAAAGCCTTTTAAAATAATAAATACGTTAAAAAAAAGAATTCTACACTATATCAATTTAAGATAAATTTAGAAATTTTTTTTTTTTTTGGAGCATAGACTTGGAAGAAAATATTTTAATTATAATTCAGTGATTTGGAATTAAGTTAAAAGTCAGAATTTCTTACTTTTATTTTTTAAGTTGTTTATTGATATTTTTAAGTTGTTTAACCACTTAAAAAAAAACAAATAAAACAACTTAATGAGTTCAATTTAGACCCATTAAGTCTTAAATGGAAAAAACAAACGACCCCTTAGACAAAATAGGGTATTGAATTGATCATGATTATGAGTACGATCGCTTTGAATAATCGCTATGTTCGAAAGATATGAATGTTTCTAAGTTTTTTATTTCATTATGCACTTCACATGTAGCTAGTGTAAAGATCGTAGACAAATAAATTATGGGTGTTGCAAGTGGATCGACTTTAATAGTTTCTCGATTATTGATCGTTAGATTTATTGCTATTTAATAAATTCTTTTCTGTTTAATCAACCATTCACAAACTTTATAGTCCTTAATTTGCTATTGGTTTTCGTTAAATTCATCTTCCTCTATTTGGTGAATACATAATCGCATGTCAACTCTAAGCAAATTTGGTTGTGCACTTCCCTCACAATATGTGGGGAAAGTCTATCTAATAGTCGAAGTAAGAGGCAGAATCAAAAATCCAAATGTGGTGGATCATCATGTAGAAACAAAAACTTTAGGGTGTCGAAGTGAAAATGTTTACAATTTGATAATAAATTTATACAACTTTAATGAAAGTTGCATTTCAGATTGTGATTATAACGGTTGATCTTGTTAGATACCGGTAAATTCCAGACCCGAACTTTCAGAGTAAATGCTCTTATCACTGAACCACGTATATAACTTAAATTGCAAAGATTTTGTTAATAAAATGATAAATAAACAATCCTAAAATACATGAAATTCATTTAGAGAACAAGAACCCAAAAATTTGCTTCATGTGAACCAAATCAACCAATTTTCCAAACAAGTCCCAGTTGACACGTGTCAACAACCCAACAAGAAAACCCGAACGAAAGAAGTAACGAAGAAAGACCGACCTCAACAAACAGACAATAGGACCTTCAAATTAAGCAAAATCATCAAATTCGTTTTCGCTTTTGGATAACCCTAATTCTGCAACCTCTCAATCTCTTCAAATTCACTGGTAAGTCCTCGAATTTTTGGTCAAATTCTAGCTCTGCGTTACTGGGTTTGTTTTGTTTTCTCGTTTGAATCAACAAGTTTGCTGATTTCTAGGTCAGGAAATAGGTCTGTAATTCTCATTAGTGTCTAGGGTTTTGTTTTTGTTGAGGGAATAAAACCCTAGGCTTATTTGATTTTTGTGTAATTTTTTTGTTGTTGAGAGTTTTGGATAAAGATACTGAAAATGGGGGCTTTAAATGGCTTGTATAGTACGAGAAACCCAAAATTTCGTGGGGTTTTTAATGGATTCTGTGCCTTGATATTATTTTTCTTGTTTTATAATCAAGAAGATATGATGAGAAGCCCAATTTTTAAGCAATCTTCAATGGTTATAGATCATAGTTTGACTCTAGACCCTGTATGGAATAATGGGTCAAGTCATTTGATGATAATTCATCGAAAGATGGCTGAAAATAGTATCAATTTTTCGAATTCAGCTAATAACTTGAGTGCTGATGATCCTGTTTCATGTACTGGATTGATTGCTCATAAGGGTTTTGCTAACCAGTGTGAGTACTTAAAAGCAAACCCACAATGTTCTTCTGGTGGTTTCTTTGATTACATTCAGTTTTTCTATTGTGATTGCGGAGGATTTAAGTTGTTAGGTTACGCAGTGTTGATTATTTGGTTAGTTGCATTGTTTTATCTATTGGGTAACACTGCGGCGGATTATTTTTGTTGTTCATTGGAGAAACTCTCGAGGCTGTTGAGACTGCCTCCAACCGTTGCTGGTGTTACACTTCTTCCGCTGGGGAATGGAGCTCCAGATGTTTTTGCAAGTATAGCTGCTTTTTTGGGGACTAACACCGGTGAAGTTGGACTTAATAGTGTGTTGGGTGGTGCGGTGTTTGTTACTTCTATTGTTGTTGGGACTGTCTCATTGTGTGTTGCAGAGAAGGGGGTTCAGATTGATAAGAAATGCTTTATAAGGGATGTTGGTTTCTTCCTTTTCACGCTGGTGTGGCTGTTGACGATTTTGTTGATTGGTAAGGTGAGTGTAGGGGCGGCTATTGCGTTTGTGTCAATCTATATCGTCTATGCGTTTTTTGTGGCTACCAATGAGATCTTGCGGAAACATGTGCGGAGGTTGAAACTTGATGTCGTTACACCATTGCTTCCTGTCCGAGGAAGTGTATTTTCTCAAGGAAGTGATGATGATATTTCTGTGTATAGCTCCCTACTTGAAACTGATGACACTGATGACGATCCTCCTCAACTTCATCCTTCATTGCCTCAATGGATGTGGGCGCAAAATGTCGCAATATATTCAAACCATTTGAAGGTCAATGAGTCAGATAATGAAAGGCCTCCGTGGGGCTGGACTGATGAGGGCACTCAAAGTAGTGATTCGTCTTCTTCTTGTTCTAAATTTATTTCACTGTTGGAGTTGCCATTGGCAGTGCCAAGATGGTTGACAATTCCATCAGTTGAAGAGGGAATGTGGTCCAAGCCATTCGCTGTAGCCAGTGCTGTATTGGCTCCGGTACTCCTAGCATTTTTGTGGAGTAGCCTGGACAATGTAAGTTCTCAAAGCAGATTGATTGCATATCTTATATGTGTTTCTATTGGCTGCGTTCTCGGTGTTCTCGCTTATCGCTCCACTACCTCTGATCGTCCACCCCAGAAGTTCTTAATTGTATGGGTTTTAGGGGGATTCTTTATGAGTATCATATGGTTTTACATGATCGCCAACGAGCTTGTTGCTTTATTGGTGGCATTTGGTACGATCTTAGGAATTAACCCATCCATCCTTGGATTAACCGTATTAGCATGGGGTAACTCGATGGGCGATTTAGTCTCAAATGTTGCGTTGGCAATGAACGGTGGGGATGGTGTGCAGATAGCCTTCTCCGGATGCTATGCAGGTCCCATGTTCAACACACTTATCGGCTTAGGCCTATCATTGCTGCTCGGAGCCTGGTCGAAGAGACCAAAACCATATCTGGTTCCAAAAGACAGCAGTTTGTTTTTCACCATGGGGTTTCTCATTTCTGGACTGATCTATGCACTGGTTGTTTTACCTCGGAACGACATGCGCCCAAACAAACTCCTGGGAATAGGCCTCATCGCCCTTTACGTGATATTCCTTTCTCTCAGGGTAAGCGCTGCTACAGGATTGATATCGGTTTGAGTTTGCTCAATTAGATAGGACGCGAAGAACATATTGTAGGATCTGACAGTAGTCCTCGAGTGAGAGCTCGATGAACAAAGAAAGGTCGAAGATTTGTACGGATGAGGATCCGAATTCATTCTTTAATCAGTTTTCAGTTCTTGCAAAGCAAATGAGTATGCATAAGAATAGAAAGTAATTGTTGTATTTGTACATTAATTATTGTATTTAGTACATAATAATAACCTTTTATTACTACTATTGCTGGATCTGTAAAATCTTCTACTTTGATTTTGTGTTTGTTTGATCAATACTTGAGATTTTGAGCTTGTATTGGTTTTTTTTTTTTTGAAAGATAAGACTATATTCATAAACCTGGAAAGATACAAGAGGGAGTGACTGTTGCATTTTGTTGTTTGTTGTTAGGTGTTTTTGTTTTCTTTGTTGTATGTAACAAAAATCAATACTTCCACATAAGAGTCTATTTTAAAATATGTGAAAGTAAAATTTTACCCTTGTTACTAATTAATTTAGCTAAAATGATTATCTTAACTTTAGATTAAAATGAAAAACAATAAAATTATCAACAATAAAATCTTAAATAAATAAATTACAAAAAAAAAATCTTAAATAAATAATAATAACAAAATCCATTAAATTTTTTTTCTTATTTTGTATTTTTTTTATTTTTATAATGGTTCTTTATTTAGCTAAAATGATTATCTTAGCTTTAAATGATTATTTTTCATAATTATTTTTGTAATCTATTTAGTTAAGATTCTATTATTGAGAATTTTATACTTTCACATGTTTTAAAATAGACTCTTATGTGGAAGTATTGATTTTTGTTACATACAACAAAAAAAACAATAAAATTCTCAATAATAAAATCTTAAATAAATAGATTACAAAAAAAATCTTAAATAAATAATAATAACAAAATCCATTAATTTTTTTTTTCTTATTTTATATATATTTTTTTCATAATGGATATTTATTTAGCTAAAATGATTATCTTAACTTTAAATGATTATTTTTCATAATTATTTTTGTAATCTATTTATTTAAGATTTTATTATTGAGAATTTTATTGTTTTTCATTTTAATTTAAAGCTAAGATAATCATTTTAGCTAAATAAAAATCCATTATGAAAAAAATACAAAATAAGAAAAAATTAATGGATTTTTTTTATTATTATTTATTTACTATTTTTTTTTTAATAATTTATTTATTTAAGATTTTAGTATTGAGAATTTTATTGTTTTCATTTTAACATTTTAGCTAAATTAAATAGTAATAAGGGTAAAAATGTATTTTCATAGGTTTTACAATAGTTGACTTTCAAATATTTAGTCAAATAGACTAAAATGATGAGTTTTGAAAAAATATAGGGACTAAAGTGATGAATATGGAAAGATATTTATAAAAGTGACAAATCGCCAAAAAAGTAGAACTTATGTGATATTCTGTCTGAAAATTTTGATTATAATCTTATGTTTAAGTAGCACAAAGTAGGTTTGCTATTGTTTTCAAATTTTAAATTAGATTTCAATTGTATTTTAAAATTGTTAATAACCTATAATCATATATTTAAGTAGCACAAAGTTGTTTCAAAAAAAAAAAAAAAAAGTAGCACAAAGTAGGACCAAATTGATTAATTTTCGATAATTTAGGGACCATGAAAGCTAAAAAAAAAAAACAAATGTTAAAAGGTGATATTTCCAAATACGTTAGGACCAAATTGATAATCACCCTTTTCCTTCTCTTTTCCTTAGCAAGAGTTCTAATCTATCAACGGTGGAGATTGTGGCTGTGATATCAAATTACAAAAAAGTCAGTGACTTTAACATTTCAGTCAATGACACACCAGCGCAAGTTTGCTTTTCAGTGCCCGAGACTGCTAACTTACGCTTGACGCGTCATCAAAGTGACTTTATTCAGTACGAGCGCATTCATCGCTTACATTGTCCTGTCTTTGTCATTGTCTTTTTGTTAACTTCGAGAAAAAAATTAATACAAAACTTAATTTATTAATTATTTTTAGGACAACACTTGAATGCTGACCGGTCAGTACCTTGAGTGCTGACCGGTCAATACCTTAAGTACTGACCAATCCAAAGGTTGGTTGCCACATAACCCAAAGTAAGGAGAAAAATATAAAAAGTGAAAGAGTTTTTACCACGTGGCAACACCCCATTGGGTGGTCAGTATACTTGGGTACTGATCAGTTAGTACCTAAGCATTTTACTTATTTTTATATAAATTTTGATTTCAAAATTTAAGTTTGTCTCCTTTGTTAAGTTAATTATCACTAATAATTAAATATAATTCAAATTATATCATTTGAATAATAAGGAAAAATATATATATATATATCATTAACCTCACTTAAATTATAGTCCAATCTAAGATAGTATTCCTCTAAAAGGTGTATTACGTAAATTCTGGATTTTTTAAGAAAATGAGGACTCAAACCCATAATCTCGTGATGTAGGTGTAGAGGTTTATTACTGAACCAATCTCATCCCGTCCACTAAAAGACAATTTACATACCATTTCAAATCTAAAGTGTATTGTAACGTTTTTGGTCAAAAATAAATATGTTCATCTAACACCATTTAATTCGGTGAAAGTAACTAAAAATTTAAATCTCATTTCTCAATCGTTTTGCTAGCCTGATTCTTACAAATCCAATGGGGTGACACCGTAAAATACATTTTTTTAATTAAAAATATTTATAATTTTCATAAATCATTAGAAATTAAGTAGGAAAAGGAAATGCAATTTGACCTTTTATTACATTTATTTTTCAAAATCTAAACTATTTTTCAGTTCAAATATAATTATTATATATAAAAAAAATAATTATATTTAAAAAAAAAAGGCCAAGTTGGTATTTTTTTGTAAATTCCACAAAGTCCAAGACCTACTAAGGAATAAAAAAATACCATCATATACGTGAGAATCACGTGCGGTCTCTGCAAATTATCAGAGTTGGTACTTTGAAGCTCTGCTCTGCCCAAAACCTCACAAACTTACAAAGTTTCAGTTCTCAACTACTCAGCTTTCAAAGTTTCAGTTTCAGTACTTATATAAATATGTTTTCTTCTTCACGTACCACTCACACTCACTCTCACGCTCAGACATTCTCTACTTCTTCTTCTTCTTCAATGGACAACCCCAGAAAACAGAGCAACCATGGAAGAAGTGTTTGCATGAGCTTGAGTTTGTGAGAAAAAGAAAACAAAAAAACGAGTGTGGTTTGGTTGTGGGGTTGGATGATAATGGAAGTTGCATGTGGGTCTGCGGAGGTGGAGCCACCCATGAGCCCTAGGTCTCCACCTGAAGGTGGTCTTGATTTGTACGGAAAAAGGAGACAGATGGTTAAAGTTCAGGTTTTGGAGAGAGAGATTGGCTTGCTTCAGGTCTCTGTTTCTCTTCTGATTTTTTATTTATTTATTTTGTTATTATTTTGTGAAAGAATTTGATTGGCTTTTTATTAGAACAAGAAAATGTGTCAATAAATCAAACATGAAGTGAAGAGAATGAGATTTCATTCACAAATTGAAATGTGATTGTTTGCTTTGAATACTCTTGATTTTAACCTACATTATAATACCCTGCAAGTTTTGCGAAATTCGTAGGTGAAATTAATCCAATTTATTCCATTATTGTGCTTGTGAGATGCTTGTGTATGTCGTAAATGATTGTATAATGGTGATTGGAGGATGTTTTTTCTAGTTTTACAGCAATGGCATGGTGTTTGTTGAAGCAGCCTCAAGTGCAATTGAATTCTCCCCTGTTGTTGTTGTTGAAATGCATATTCACATTTTATCATCTGTGATAGGGATTTCTTGTTCGGATTTGTGATCGAAAAAACTATTTATTTTTTCACGTTCTTTTGGTGATTGAAGAGTAACTTTTATGATGAAAACCTATGTGAGTGCATATACTTATCGAAGCCTTGTTCAAACAGGAAGAGTTGAAATCCGTTGAAGACCTTCAACCGGCTTCTCGCTGCTGCAAAGAGTATGTATGGCTGCTTTACTGCCTTTTATATATAACACATCGTTCGTTAAATGATTGTAATATTGCTTTTACGATGCCATTTGACCATTAACTTTCTATCGACAGGCTTAACGACTTTGTAGAGGCTAAACCGGATCCTTTTATTGCTGAGTATGATTGTCAAACATATAACTCCATTTATTTTTCGTCTATGCATTCCTTTGAAATAACATTTTTGATGCGAAGTTCATTTACTAACACCGGTTCATTATCTTCTTTTGAGCAGAAATCAAGAGAATCGTAAATCCAAATCCTTCTGGAAGAGACTATGGTACTTCATTTGCCTTTGCCTTTTGTTCTATATATTAATTTCTGCTCTTTCCAGGTTTACATTCAATAACCATCGCATTCATTCTTGAAGGAAATGTCTTCCTGCAAAATACATTTCTCGACATTAGCTATACATAATGATGTTCTAGTAGTAACCCGAAATTCTTTTATCAATCACGAACTCAAAGTGGAGACTTATATGCTATACTAGTTCTTATAACAGCTTTAATGCTAGACGTCAATCACAAAGTGTCGAAGTCAAGGTTGGATGATATGATATAGGACTGAATTTGGCAAAATGTATGTACCTTTATATATGATAGAAGCCGGTTTTGCTTATAAATATACTGCTTTCACGACTATATTCGCCTTTTATGATCTTTTCCACAGTGGTATTTTCACTTAAAAGTCATAGGGTTGGTGGCACCCCATATGTCTATTTGTTTTTCGGAAATTGAATATTAGGATGAAGTGTAAGTAGTAATTGTATCCGTTAACTCTGAGCAGGGTAAAGTTTTGTTCCAATTTTCTGTGCGTGTGTTGCTCTAGCAGTTGCCTGCATTGTCTACAAATACAGAACTGCTGTACATGCTGTGTGCCATTTCCTTCACTGTGCCCGAGCTGCATCTGCAGCTACTGCTGTTGCTCACAAAAAGGGACTTGTCGAATCTGTTGCAAATGTATGGGACTTTCATGCCTCTGCCGTGCTTGCTGCTGCTGCTTCAAGTCTCCTAACCGAAAGTGTAAAAAGGTGAACCTTTGCTCTAATTTTGTGAAAAGCTGTCACAATACTTGTTTGTGAATTATTGAAGACCTTACTCCATCAACCTTTTTATATAATTAGTAGTCATAGTTAGCGTCATCAATAGATTCCGCAAACAGATTATTTCTTTCATGGCATAACATAGTTTCAATAAAAACAAGTTGACAAGACACGATGATCACTCCCTCATCGATTTGACCTTGTTATGCTGTTTTGATCCTCAAACAACATCTATACAGACATTGATAGATCCAATCTGTTGGTTCTTAAACAGATTTAGATCAGATCGTATATGTCGTTCGACAAAAACAGATAGCAAGATCAGTAGTGAAGGTGCTTATGATACTTTCTTCAATAATTTCTACTCTTGTATTGCATGTGCAAGTATATTCTGCCATAGATTTGTTGTCAAGGTTTGACATTGGATCCACTGTGTATCTGTGACCTATATCAAGCCAAAATTAATTGTCTTGAAATAAACTAATCTCATTTGGGAAATGCTAGTAGACATATTTAAATCATTTTTTTATTTAGATTCCTTTAGCAAATTGTAGGGTGCAAATCAGTAGAAACCAGTGATCAGGAACATGGATATTATATATGTTACTGAAAATTTAACATGGAAAGTTCTTAGATTCATGGATATATATATATATATATATTTATATATATATATATGGTCTTGTTCACTTGCTTGCTCATATGAATTGTTGGGTGTTGATTGGATTCGGGATTTGTTCGATATATGATGAGAGGATTTGATATGATTAGAATCTTCGATCCTCGAGGGATGGTTTCACTTCGTTGGTTAGATCTCTTACGGTGAAACTAGATGCCTAGAAGTCTAGGAGTACGTTTGGGAGAGCTTCTCAAGTAGATTTTCTTGTAGTAGATTTTTTAGAAGTAGATCTTTTAGAGGTAGAGCTTTTAAATGAAAGTCGTTGATCGTTTGGTTGTCAATTAAAAAAGAGCTCTTTTAATGAGAGAATTACCAAAATACTCTAGTAATTATTAAAGAGTAATGCTAGAGGACCCAAAAAACTAACCCAAATTTTGAACCCAAACCTATGTGGCAACATCACAAGGGATTTTTGAAAATAAAACGATATTTATTTTCTTAGGACGAATTGATTTTATTAATATCCATTCGTCTTACGATTTACTAGATTCCACTTGATATTTCTTTTTTCTTCCACTTGATCATTTTTTTTTTTTTTTTTTTTTTTTTTTTTTGACAAAATGCTAACACTTAATCATTAACATCTCACGAGTCTCGTGTAAAATTCAATATAAATTAAGTGTAACTTAGTGTTAATCATGTGAAAATGAGGATGTATACAAACGAAATTTTGATAAAAAAATTGTCTATACATCCATTATTACATCTGAGATAAATTAATATTGGAAGCCACCAATCTTTTCATGTGGACCACATGATCTCCATGAACCTTCCTCATCAAAATATCAATAATGAAAAATCTTGTATCTTGAATCCTTGATTAATCTTACAACAAATCAAAGACCATACATTTTTGTCATTTTATGTGTTTATTTAAGTTCTTTTACAAGCCTGAAACGTGAGCATGAGGTGGTGCCACCTACTATGGAATTATGGATATATCACCATTCATATATAAAAATATATATATTCAAAAATTGAGTAGGTTTATTTCGTAAAGATTTGATTTTCTTTTTACAATTCGGGACCATATATATATATATGTATATTTTTTTTAATTTAAACCATTGATCTGGGAGTTATTATCTAAGTCCCAAACTCGTCCATCTACCAACTGAGCTATGCCTCTGTTGGTATTTCGTAAAGATTTGATTATTATTGAATATTGCAATTTTTTTAAATTGATGAGGAAACATGACTCGCACTCACGATCTTATTAACATCGGTGATAGGGACTAATTAAAATCAACAATGTGTACAAAATTCAAAATTATTAATATTTACATCTATTTTAGCAACGACGACGACGACAAACCAAAAAAAAAAAAAAAAAACCTTCAATTTGTATATTCTTTAAGATTTGAAAATTATATATACTGTATATAAATTATGATTGATTTATTATTAAATTACATTATTCTTGGCTAATTATTACACAAAATAGGATACTTTTTTGTCTAGTGCTGACATGGACAAAACGGGCCCCACATACCACATCTTCTTCATCTATTACTACAAGTTGCAACTATTTATCATTGCCACTCCAATTTCTCAGGGACCAAACAGAAAGAAAAAAAAAAACACACACACACAGACTCTCTCATGGCCACCACCACTCTCTCTCTCTTCTTCTTCCTCCTCCTCTTCATCTCTATCACCCCATCAATACAATCATCATCAGACGGTTCACAGACTTTCATCGTCCACGTGTCAAAATCCCACAAGCCCTCTCTTTTCTCCTCCATCGTCCACCCTACAAAGCTCCTCTACACTTACAAAAACGCCATCCACGGTTTCTCGGCTCGGCTTAACGGCTCCCAAGCCGAAGCTCTTCGTGGGTTACCCGGAATCCTCTCCGTCGTCCCCGACCAGCCACGTCAGCTCCACACCACTCGGACCCCCCGATTTCTCGGCCTCTCCGACGAATTCGGCCTATGGCCCGATTCCAACTACGCCGATGACGTCATTATCGGAGTCCTCGACACCGGAATCTGGCCTGAACGCAAGAGCTTTTCGGATTCCGGATTGTCCGATATTCCGGCCAGATGGAAAGGTATCTGCGAGACGGCACCCGATTTTCCGGCATCGTCTTGTAATAAGAAGATTATCGGTGCCAGAGCGTACTACAGAGGTCACGAATCGTATCTTGGGAGCCCGATAAATGTAACGAGAGAGCCGTTATCTCCCCGAGATACTGAGGGACATGGGACACACACCGCGTCGACGGCGGCCGGTTCTTTGGTTTCCGACGCCGGTTTCTACGAATTCGCCAATGGTGAAGCTCGTGGAATGGCTATACGAGCCCGGATCGCCGTGTATAAGATATGTTGGAGCTTGGGCTGTTTCGACTCCGATATTCTCGCAGCAATGGACCAGGCGATATCGGATGGTGTTGATGTGATCTCGTTATCGGTTGGGGCTACCGGATACGCTCCCCAGTACGATCACGATTCGATAGCGATCGGGGCGTTCGGGGCTGTGGAGCACGGTGTGATCGTGTCATGCTCTGCCGGAAATTCAGGTCCCGGGCCGGAGACTTCTGTGAACATATCGCCTTGGATCATCACTGTTGGTGCTTCAACAATCGATAGGGAGTTCCCTGCCGATGCTGTTCTCGGAGACGGGAGCATTCTCGGGGGCGTCTCGCTCTACTCCGGTGAGAGTCTGCCGGAATACAAGCTCCCTTTGGTCTATGGTGGTGATTGTGGCAGCAGGTACCGTTAACATTTCATACTTGTTAAATTTTTATGTGTTTTGATAGACTTAAAATCACATAACATGTTAGCGCCGTGAGCCCGTGACATCTATATATAACTGAAAATCATCATTTATCATACGAATTCCGTAACATTTTTTCGTACATGATTCGATTTGAACATAATAGACAATGTTGTTAAATTTTTATGTGTATAGATAGACTTACAATCACATTTTAACATGTTAATGTTGTGACATCTACTTATATAGCTGAAAATTATCACGTACCAGAATTTCACACGTTTTTTCGTATGTGATTTGATTGTACAATTGAGGAACATATTACACAATGTCATGCGGTTGAATATATTTTTTATGTTCTCGACATGAATTCATCGCACATTTTGTTGGGCTTCACACGTGAGTTTTCGGACAGGTACTGTAATATGGGGAGATTGCAGCCGTCGAAAGTTCAAGGAAAGATTGTTGTGTGTGATAGAGGAGGTAATGCAAGAGTTGAGAAAGGCAGTGCAGTGAAACTTGCTGGTGGGTTGGGGATGATTTTGGCCAACACAGCCGAGAGTGGTGAGGAATTGATCGCTGATTCGCATTTGATTCCGGCGACAATGGTTGGTGAGATTGCAGGGAACAAGGTTAAGCAGTATCTGAAATTGAGCCAGTATCCTACAGCCACCATTGTTTTCCGTGGCATGGTGGTGGGTGGTTCCCCTCCGGCCCCCAAAGTTGCCGCCTTTTCGAGTCGCGGGCCTAACCATTTGACACCGGAGATACTCAAACCCGATGTCATTGCTCCTGGTGTGAACATCTTGGCTGCCTGGACTGGTGCCAATGGACCAACTGATTTGGAGATTGATCCTAGGAGGGTTGAGTTCAACATAATTTCAGGCACTTCAATGTCCTGTCCTCATGTGAGTGGATTGGCTGCTTTGCTTCGAAAGGCATACCCGAATTGGTCGCCTGCTGCGATCAAGTCCGCATTGATGACTACCGCTTACAATTTGGATAAATCCGGAGGAAAAATTAAGGATCTTGCTAGTGGTGAACACTCAACGCCCTTTGTTCATGGTGCAGGACACGTTGATCCGAATAGGGCACTTAATCCGGGATTGGTGTATGATATCAATGTTATTGATTACGTCGCGTTTCTTTGCTCAATTGGGTATGATTATAAGAGGATTTCGGTTTTCATTAGAGAGCCAACGAGTCTGGATGTATGTTCAAAGGCAATATCTAGGCCAGGGAACCTCAACTACCCATCATTCTCTGTTGTGTTTCGATCAAACACTGGCGTGGTGAAATACAAGAGAGTGGTGAAGAACGTCGGGGGATCTGCGGATGCTGTCTACGAGGTCAAAGTGACTGCTCCGCCCAATGTCAAAATCAATGTCTCTCCTAACAAGCTTGTGTTCAGTGCAGGAAACACCACATTGTCTTATGAGGTCACATTCTCAAGTACTGCTGGTGGCTTGGAAGGATCAGTTGGTGTTAAATCACACGAATTCGGGTCGATCGAATGGAGCGATGGAGATCATCTTGTGAGAAGTCCCATTGCTGTTATGTGGCTTCAAGGCTCAATGGACTACTCCTCCATATGAATCTGCAATTTGGGGTACTTAATTATCAGGCTGTTGTTTTGTACAAAGTAGAACATCTGAATTTGTGCTTTTAATTTCAATTGAATATGCATACGAGTCATGACATCTAATGATTCTAATCCAAGGACAACAATACATTAATAAATTCATCGAATTGGCCTTGTTATGATACTTTTTCGATATTTCAGAGCCAAGTAATATCGAAGCGTTAAATAATTACGTGGAATCTAATGCTAACATCAACGACGCTTTGGCCGAGTGGTTAAGGCGTGTGCCTGCTAAGTACATGGGGTTTCCCCGCGAGAGTTCGAATCTCTCAGGCGTCGTTCATTTTTTTTTTTTTTTTTTTTTTTTGGTTACTTTTTAATTATCATTAATAAAATCCAAGAAGCTCTTAAATAAATATGATCTCAAATTGTAATTGTGGATTGGGTGACACATAATAATTCTCTTAAATGCATTCAATAATCAACCAAAACAAGTTTGCAAAATTCCTGCTTGATATATAATCACTTGTCATAGTAATTGGAACCAAATGCCAATTAGAAAAAATAAAATACAAAATTGCAATCAAATAATTAATGTTTGAAGCTGTCACTGTTGCAAAATTCTAATCGCCATACTTCTGGTATTCCCACTCACTGTTATCTGCAGAACAAAAAAAAAAAAAAAAAAATTCAATTAGGGATTTGAAAATTTTAACTACTAATGAAGTAATGATTAAATCAAGGAAATAAATATCAATTTTGGTGAAAATATCATAAATATCGCTAATCTTCTCTAAATATTGGGAATATTGTCGATAATTGAGGATATTTAAGATATTTTTGATATCAGTACTCTCAAAATATAACGAATATGAAAAATATAGCAGGAATATTATTAATTTTACTTTCTTGGATTGAATATGTGCAAAGTCGAAGTAAAAGAAAATCCGATAACATGAACCTAATGGGCAGACTGAGCGGCTCTTGAGCCATCGACTGATGCAGTGAAAGTGGAAGGCATGATTGCAACGACCTAAAAGAAGAAGAAGAAGAAGAAGAAGAAGAAGAAGAGATCAAATGATGAAGAATATAGATTAATGTAGAAGAAAATATAAAATGGAATAACAATGTTTTATGTATAAATAAGAGAGAGTTTACTCCAAGTGATAATATCACTGGAACTTAATTTACATTTTCATATTAATATATATATAAATAATAATTCATATTTAAGAACTAATTAAGATCAGGCTTTTAGGGTTTTCATCAATCATACCCCAACAAACTTTGCACTCCTCGCAAGTAGTACTATCTTGATTAGCTTGACATTCTATACCTATAAATATTAAAACCAAAAACAATCAAACAAATAAAAATAAAAAACCCGATAAACCTTATAGAGTGATCAAATTTGAAAAATAACCGTATTATCTTAAAGTCCATGATCATCACACTAAAGTTATTTTACGATTTTGATTGAAAACATATCATCGGTTGAAAAATTATTATTAAAATACTTACAGCGATCCATGATATGGTTCCTACAGATCGCACAATTCTCCACAACAATATCTGCATTATACATTTAACAGTAGGTCATCATTAAAACTCTCCAAAAAAGAAAAAGAATATCAAATAAAGAGATATGCAACAATCAACATACTCCAAGCCCAGAGAGAAACCGCACTCCACTTCTTGAGTTGGAAATTATTGCAACAGTGTCCTCTGGCTTGTGTCGAGCCATCTATTTCTGTGGCTGGGACCATCATTGTGTTGTCGTCGTCGGACATTGTTTGTGGCTCGTGGTAGAGAGAGAGAGAGAGTAGCTTTTGGATGTTGATAATGGAGATTTTTTTTGAGTGGTTTATCTTGTTATTTATAGAGCAAGCTTTTTGTTTTCCTAAAACGATTTGATTTTCTAAATAAGACTAGAAATCTAGGATTATCAATAATTGATTTTTTTTAATTAATTTATTAATCACTTATATATTTTTTTATTCAAAAATAAGGAAGAAAAAATGGATTAATAAATAATAATAGATTAAATTATCTGATTTTTAATTATGAACATATTTTTTATTATTAATTTTGGGTTAAATTGTTTTTTTTTTTTTAATGTGAAATTTGAAATCGTGAAATTTAGAATTATAAAAATAAAGATTTATCGTGGAACATCAAATTTACAATATATTATGTACAATTTATGAGATTTATAATCTTATGCATATATGAATGATAAAATCATTAATTTAAAGTGATTAAGAGTTTTTTTTTTTTTTTTCTAATTTTTTTTTTTTTTTAAATATTTCCTTCGTTGATTTCTTTGTTTTTTGTTTTTTCACGGGGTCAATGGTATAGAACAAAACACAATCAAGCAATTGCAACTCTTACAACACAATGACAACATTTTGTAAAATTATGACAACATATTGCAGTGCTTTTGACGACATCTGGGAAATCTCTATTGCTTTTTTCTTTTCTTTTTTTAAATTAAAAAAATAATTTATATAATTACTATAAGAGTTCTCATTTTATTTAAATGCATTTATTTTCTTTGTTTTAAAATTAACTAAATTAAGCATATATAGTTTTAATTAGTAAGAATTAATTGATTGAGTATTATATATATTTATATATTAAATAATACAATAGTTCAGGATTTGAACCCACAATCTACTGTAGTTGTAAGAGGCATATACTAAACCAACCTCATCTTGTTACATATTATTAGGATTACAAATTCTTATTAATTTTCTAATAAATTCAGGGGATTGTCATTTACTCTTCTTCTCCACCATTGGATTAATAACAAACAGATGGATGAAAATTAAAGTCACTAATTTAAGTTTGGTTTTGAGTTGTTTTAGCCTAACCCAATAAATATATGTAGAAGAATTTTTTATTTGCAATTTGCGACATTGAGGATGATATTATACAAGAAAAGGTTCAATAGATTTTACAAAATATTCCCATTATTTTTTTAATAATATGATTTTTTTTTTAAAAAAAAAAAGAGTATAAAAGGAAGGCCTATGGATTTTTATTTATTTATTTTTATATAAAAAGGATAATTATATAGAAATTAATTGGGGTGATGCATACTACCACACCAATGCTAAAACTATATATATATATATTTTAAAAGAATTAAGGACCAAATTTTAATTTATTTTTAAATATTCTAATCAATTTTGTACCGGGTCATACTAGCACACCCTCTTTTAATTCAAATAGTGTGTCTTCCCTTTCACATTTGTGGTGGGATTCTAGTCTCAACATCAACGTCAAGGATAATCATACTAAACTCCTAACTTGATCGGTGTCACATTTAAAAAAAAAATCATGTTAATATATAATAAATGCATCAACCTCGAGATTAATGCTTGAACATATTAAACTTAATTTCTTTTGTCGTTATTAATGTTGTTAGCATTCCAATCAAGAACACTTTTTTATAATATTAAAATCACATAGATTATGTGTAAATCTTGATCTAATTTAAATAATCAATCTTCTTAATTATAAATTAAAAGACCTAACATGGTAGCTAGAAAGTTCTATGGACTATGTGATTAGAAACGTCATGCTTTGCGTAATACACATAATTAATTAATTATATTATATTATATTTGATTGTTTATTTAATAATAATAATCTACATTTGTTGAATAGGACATAACAAATGAAGATTTGTTAGAATGTCGTTTTACCATATTGTTTTACAAAAAAATTTGTTGTTTTGTTAGAATTGATTCCACTGGTTAGATTCTTTTTATTATTATTATGTTTTAAATAAGAACACCAAAAGAGTTCGTAATCTATCGAGACCTGTCAAGATCACACATTATATATGTTGAAATCTACTTTCACGATATCGAAGAGAAAAACTCCCTACACATGCATGTAAGATATTCTATATATGATGAGAATAAAAATAAAACGAGTTTAAAATTGTATGTAATTTCAAAAATATTGTACTGAAATTGACAGCATATGATCAGGTTAAAAGCAGTTTCCTTGAATTTTGGAGAGAAACCCTATTTTAATAAATGTTAATAACAAAAATTCTGAGATAAAATTTTTGACCATGTTTAAAAAAAAAAATGTGACCTAGGAGTCTAGGACCATGGTTCATCCTGGCGTCCAAGTGGTTTTCTTTTGGCGGAGCTAAGGGCCAAATTTTTTATTTAAAAAAAAAAAAAATCTTAATTTTTTAAATGGATTTATAATTTAAGTATGATATCTTAATAGTCTAAATAACTCGTGATAATTAATTTGGTCTAAAAAGTTAACAAAAAGTTAACTATCAATTATCATTTTTTTATATATATTTTTTGTTCGCGTATTATTTGACGTCTTAATTATTTTTTTCTAAATTTTGTCTTAAATGATATGGTACGTGATGTGTTAGTGTCTTATAAATCACGAGATTATGTGATGACCGATATGATATTAACACATCACGTGCCACATCATTTATCACAGAATTTGGAAAAAAAAAATTGAAATGAGTATTACTCTTTTTGTTTTCACTTTAACTATTAGAAATGAGTTTTCCCACGTGACCGTATCAAATTTGTGAAATAAATATCCCTACTTGCATATACCATTTAATGCCATTTTACTTTTGGAGTCTTGCATTTGATTTCACACTCATATATTGATGCATTTTAATTTTTTTGAGGTAATTAGTGAATGGTGATTGTTTTTATTGTTTTATTGACTTTTTTTTTTTTTTTTTTTTTGGGTAAAGTTTACGTTTTGAATTTTGAAGTTGTAATAAATAGTGTTATGTGATATTTATTGATAATAAATGAGTCAAAATTTAATTTAATTTATTATTATTTATTTATTTAATATTTTAGTATTTTTCACTCAAGCTCCGATGAATGGAATTTTTATTTCCGCCATTGTTTCTTTATTTTATTTTTTTATGAATAACATGAGATGTACAACTACTCAACCAAAAATTAACGTGGCAATCTGTATTATTTTGTACTAAACTGAGGATCAATATATCTCCATAATATATTTTTTATATTTTATTTTTTTCATATAATAGTGGGTTGAGCCATAAATATATCACCTTTAATAATTTCCTTATCTTTTCCTGGATATATCTGCACATGCCACATGCACTTGCTTGCTTCTCATAAATCATAATAATTAATTCTCTTAAAAGAAAAATCTCCCTGCCCCCACACTCATACTCGTGACAACTTTTTATTCTATATATTTAAATTCATGACCAAAAAATAATAATTAATAAAAAAAACACACACACTTATAATCACACATTAATTTGCATACGAATCAAATTTATATATAATGCATTATCGTGATCATCAAATTTCTTCCATAAAAATAAATAAATAAATAAATAAATAAACCCTAATGAATTGAAAAGGCTTTCATAAAACTTATCCATAATGAATTCATTCTACACATGTACGTAATCAATTTATTTATTTAATTTTTTGAATTATCAATCACAAATATAAAGCATATATATATATATATATATAGTCATGTTCATATCAGTGCGAATGTATGTGAACCAATGATTATGGAGAAGCTTTGACAATTACATACATTGTGAGTCAAAATATGTAAATCTAATGGTTTACATCCAGCGCACTGATATAATTTCATTAGTGTGCAATGCATATAGAAGTAATAGTTTTTTCAAGACCGTCCTAATCAAAGACCCTATTTATGCTAAGCAGAGGATTTGAAAAGAAAAAAATGTTAAAAACAATCTTGACCATTCAATTTCATAAATGTCATGTGTAACCAGAAGATATAAAGATCAGTAGAAGATCCTTATCCGCATGCTAAACCAACAAATTAATGCAAACACATATATATAAACAAACGTATATGTTACAATATATTTGTTAATACCCAAATTAATTAATAATTTTTAAAAGAAATTAAAAATTCACAACAAATATTTTCGTGCATTTTCATGTTCTTTGTAAACTGTAACACAAAAAAAAAACCATGTGGACTTGAATTAAATTAAATTAAATTATACGTACATTCCAATAACTCAAAGATGCTTTTGTCTAATTTTTGTCAACTCTCTCATTCTCTATTTATATATTTATTCTCTCACACATTTTCCTCTCACACACATTAACATGGCACTACTACCACCACCACAACTACGACTAGAGTCCCCAGCCAATAACCCTCCTCCGAAACCAAATCATCAAGCCCTTACACCCGCCACCGGACTCCGGTTGCCGACACGTCGTAGAGTCTTCCTCCGACGTCGAAAGCTACCCGTTGTCCGCCTTGGAGGAACAACGAAAAAGCCACGGCGGGGGGTTTTCCTAGTGCGGATGTTCAAGAAGGTGAGACTACGATGGTTGAGATTGCATTACACATGTATGATCAAAAAGCTCAAGGAATATTATCTTCAAATGGTCAAGGATATAAAAGACGCTGGGGCGAGTCTAGAAACGTTTCAACAAAGGATTTTGATGGAAACGAGTTTCGCCGTGCCTGTAATGGGCGTTTCTTTGTCTAGTTTTCCTACTGTGGCTGGATCAGATCGTCCTAGATCCTTAATTTACATGTAATAAAAACGTTTTTTTTTTTTTTTTTCTTATTGTACTTTGAATGAATCTGTAGAATAATCATGCGTTTTTTTCCCTGAATTTATATATTTATTTTTCTGGTGTTAATAATCAAATAATCAAAATATTTTTCTTCTGTTCATGATCTCGATCTTTTTATTTTTTATTTTCCTTTCTCTCTTCTCTTGTTTTCTGCAACTAAATTGGTGGTGTTATCAAATGAAGATATGATATTTAAAATATATATATATATTCTAGAAGAAGAACCAAGAAAGTAGATGAAATTCTGAGTAGGATGAGATTATTTTTCAGCAATAAATTGGAGGTTAGCAGGTCATATATCATTCAGTATATCAGAAAATAAAATCCTGAAATCTTAGAAATGATTTCAAGAAAAGTATTCTTTATTTTCCTTTGTTACATGTACTAATTATTAGTAACTAAGAATTCATGTAACTAAGAATGTTTGTGCTTGATAACATTTAGAGAAATCACATCACATTTTTTTTACACCGAATGAGTTGGTAGACCTACCGAGATCATGATGCACTACATGTGCGATCTGAATATATATATATATCTATTCAATAACCGGAAGAGAAATATCACTTCACATTGTTTCCTAAAAGAATACCCATCAGATTTTAATTTATTAATTTTTTCATTTTCACGAAATGCATTTTGATGTTAACAATACAGTGACTTTATCGAGACCGTATGACGTTTGGATGAACTGATAGACATGTCCAATAGACATGTCGTGGTAACATTATCGTGCTGGTAAGTCAGATAAAAATTTAATGAAGTACTTTTGTTTATATCAATCAACAAGTAGGAGTATTAATAATCAAGACAAATAAAGAATACCTTTTTTAATTATCTAACAACACCTTTACACACATATCCCTTCTTAGCTGTAGTGGTCTGGACCTCTCCTTCTATGTTTCAAGTGGAGGGTTCAAATCTCAAATCTAACATGTACGGATCTTCTACCATAAACGTGGAAGGGGAAGTGCACACCACTAACTCCAAGAGTGGATATGTTTTTGCTAAATATATATACAATTTCAGCTGCTAGACAAATAAGTTGAAGTCTCTGCCAATTCTCCCATTAGATTTGTTTAGTGAACTACTGAACTTCAATCTTGTAATCTACCAATATCCATGTCAATGGATCATTGAGTGTCTATATTTTTCATATCCAGAAATCCTCCGACCTTTCGGTCGTTCACTGGAATGACGGAATCGAATTCAGAGATTTATTATTCTGCTGGACTGTAAAATGCCTTCTTCTATATGTGATCTAGTTAGTTTTGACATATGTATTGAAAAACCATTAATATGAGTCTCTTTGATCTTCATTTCTGATGAAAATGCCCCTACCTTATCTTGAATTTTATCAACAACTGTATTGATGGGGTACCCATACTTTTTAAAATACATTTCAATAATGATCTAGGACAAACAACTTTATATATATATATATATATACACACACACATTATATATACAAAAATTCTATTATCAGTTCGAACTAACAAAAGTTATATTAGTTCCTTACATGTGGGCCACTGGATTTAAATACTTTGACTTGGCTATATGCACTTGTCAGTTAAAGTATTTAAATCCAGTGGCCCACATATAAGGAACTGATATAACTTTTGTCAGTTCGAACTGATAATAGAAAGATTGTTTTATATATATATATATACATATATAATGTATATATGATTTTAATATGTAAAACAGTGAAAATGAATCCAAATTTTAGATGCCTTGTTTTTCTCAACTAAATACCGAAACCGAAATATTGTCGTATTGAATAAGCATCAAAAAAAGGTCATGTTGAAATTGATATAATAATTGCCATGGTACAAAAATTATATAAATGAATGTTTGATGATGTTGAATGGGAAAAAAAAAAGTTGGGGCTTGATAATTATTATATATATAAAAAAAAATTAGGCACAGCAAGCCCATCTTTTTGGGCCTCAATTAAGTTCAATCCAAGTATCATAGTTGTGAATTTAAAGCCATCTTATAAAAACAATTAATTGACACTGATGTTCATTAAATTCTTCCCAAATATGCACTATGCCTCCTATATTATTTTTTTCGCCACTATAACCCTTGAACTCTCATTTTTTTGCAAACACTTGGGTTTTTTGCTCCATGTGAGGGGTCGTCTATAGTCAGCATTTATCAATTTGTTAGAGTTCAAGGGGTTTAATGGCGAAAAAAAAAATATAAGGGACATAACTAGTGCAATTTTAGAAAGAGTTTATTGCGCATCGGTGCCCATTAACCTTAATAAAATAACGTGTCAAGAAGTTTTCAATATGACAATATGGATTAAGATTTTCATGTTAACTATTCATATAATATCAACGTCAGAGTGACAGAGTCAGATTCATTCATGTACGACTTCTTCTTGCATTCAATGGATATTTTCTCCATGATCTTGATTGGTTTCTTTTCTGTTTTTAGTTGACAAAATCTTTTATCCTGTGAGTGGATATAATCCAAGTATTGAACCTTTTTTATGTTTAAACAAAGTAGCATTATAAAATTTCCTAAATTTGTGTATTTTGGGTAAAAAAAAGAAAGTTTTTTTTCCACTCAACAAAAACGTGAGTGAAAAAGCTTAACAATTTAATGGAGAGATGCTATTTTATTTTACCACTACAAGGCATATATTTTTGGAAAAGATATTGTCTTCCACTAAAAAAAAATGAATTTTTTTTTTTTTTTTTTTGAGAGCTAGACACCATTAACTATTAAGGAACTAAACATACAAAAATTACATATCTATATACAGTGCTTCTCAAGTCCAAAATTTCACGGCTCTTTTTTTTTTTTTTTTTTTTTTTTTTTTTTTTTGTTTTTTTTGATGAAATCATAATTTTCTGTATTATAGAATTTGTTTTGTGACGTTTCATATATATATATATTTTAAAGGTGTGGACAGAAAAGACAAATATGGTTGAACTAAAATTATGGAAAACTAGCTTGAAGATATCGATCATGTATCAAGTTTGGCCAATTCAGAGAAGAAAGTGGTGGAGAGGAGTTTCATGAAAACAATCCAAATGTAAGACTAAATTAATTAAACTAATTAGAGTACTATAATGCAATTTATCTTGATGGTTTGACCATGTGAGACATCCATGTTAGTTATATGGAATTTTAGTCATCATGTGAGTTTGTGATCTACATGTGTTTCTTGGATTGTGTGTTTCTAGCTTTGTGTTGGTTGGTCTCTAGCTAGCCTAATATTGATGTTATTTGACTATTTGAGATTGTTTGAATCAGAGAAACACATGTATAGAGTGCACTAATTTTAGTTTCATTTCATACTAGCATACTAGCATATAGTTAAAAAGTGCTTTCAAATGCACACTTCTTTTATTTCAAGTAGCATATATGTTCTCTTCCATATTTGCTGGGTAAGTTTAAGTCTTATGACCATGTGCATCAACATGTGTAGGAAGTATTTTATCTGATGTTTGTGAGGGTTGTTATCTCCTGGTCAATGGAGTAGATATCCAAACAATTATCAACATGTGTTAGGAGTTTTTTTCCGTTGTTTGTGGGAAAAGATATCTCCCAATTATGAGAAGAAATATTCAAACAGCTCATCTATTGCTCAATATATAAAGAAATTCAAACTACTCATTACATTTTTTTTTTTTTTAATATATAAATAGTTATCAAATCGGTACGCATGTATTAATGTCAGTGCAATGCATGATATTAAAAGCTTTTAAAATCTGTATTTTTCAATCAAAGGTCCATTGCCTTGATGATTGGAGACTTTAAAATGAAACTCTATCATTAGAGTTCAAAACAGTAAAGTTTGGGAACACCCCTCCTCTTGAGTGGGAGTTGCATTCTGGGCTGCTCTTATAGAGCCTAATATCATTACATTCGGTAAACTCCAGTCTTACAACGGTGTCAGCTTAAATATATATATATATATATATATATATCAGTCTTTCTATTATCAGTTCGAACTGATAAAAGTTATATCAGTTCCTTATATGTGGGCCACTTGATTTAAATGCTTTGACTGACAAGTGCATACAGCCAAGTCAAAGTATTTAAATCTAGTGGCCCACATGTAAGGAACTGATATAACTTTTATCAGTTCGAACTGATAATATAATTTTTGTATATATATATATATATATATATATATATATATGCATTTTTCCTTGAGGTTCCTAAAATATGAATAAAGATATTACTTTCAAATGAGAAAACAAAAATCAAATCAAATGGATACAAGCAGGGGCGTACCCAGGATTTTTTATTCGGGTGGGCTAAAACAAAACTATATATATATATATATATATATATATATATATATATATAATAAAAAAAAATTAATAGTAAGTGAATCTTGACGGTACTAAAAATTTATTAAGCAATTTGATTAAAATGATATTTTATAAATTATAATATAACATTAAAAATAATAAATTACATTTGTAAAATAAATTAATATAAAAAATAATAAAATATAAATTTAAAATTATGAATAATAAACCGAAAATCTTAGCTTTTTAACTAGAAAAAATAAATTTTAACTTTTTAAAATAAATTGAATAAATATTTAATGGGGAGAGGATGAATTGGTATGAGAGAGAGATATATATATATATAAATAGAAAGAGTAAAGCTTGGACCCAAAAAACCAACATAAATTTTGAACCCAAACCCATGTTACAACATCACATGAGACCTTAGAAAGAGTGATGTGGGCCTATATTGTTTGTGATGTTGCCACATGACATTTGGATTGGAATTTGGGTTAAACAGCATTACTCAAATAGAAATATAGAATATATGTAAAAGCGGGAGAGGAGAGAATTGGGATTGTGAGAGAGATATAAATAGAAATATAGAATGTATGTAAGAGAGGGAGAGAGAACGAGAGTATTGGATTTGGGACTAGTAAGAGATAAAAGTAAAATTGATTTTAATTGTTGGTGTGACCTGCATAGAAAAAAGAAAAAAATTGCTTGCAGACTAGTAGACTACTATCTACTCTTCCTCTACGATGCTTGTTAATTAATTAGAATACTATTAAATTAATCTCTTTTTTTTTTTAATATAAATTGCTGAGCCCTCTCATCCGCACGCCCCTGGATACAAGTCACCTGTAAGTGTGAAATGAT
This sequence comes from Acer saccharum, assembly GCA_030490815.1. Classification (NCBI taxonomy): domain Eukaryota; kingdom Viridiplantae; phylum Streptophyta; class Magnoliopsida; order Sapindales; family Sapindaceae; genus Acer; species Acer saccharum. Next base: position 3,516,653 of record CM059866.1, read on the forward strand.
TTTGATTTTACATATTCCCTTTCACATCCTCCATTTCCATCACAAAATAAAATCTGGACAGCCACTTATATTAACGGTTGATGATCATCAAATTTTGATATCTGGGTCCCAAAAAATAAAAAGTGTGGGGTCTACAACAGAAATCATAGGCCGGTTGTTCGTCCTACAATAGATTTGGTGGACCTGCCCACGTTGTGTCCAAATGAAGTGACCATTTGTTTTTTTATTATCAAATTTTAATTTCCTTGGACGGTGTGGTTTGGTATTGTTTGACTATTTTGTTCACACACACATGGTCCCTTGTTATAGTGGTGGACCTTCCTTTGGGAACCCTCCACCACCAAGGTTCAAGACCTAGTGTGTGTATAGAATTATGTAAATTTTCCTTGGCCCATTTAAAAACATGGGTGTTGTCCCACTTTGTGTGGGTGGTTGTCCCTCCTTCGTGTAGGTTCTCTCTCCCCGTCCATGGGAGCTTCAAGTCTGGGATGCGCTTGAAAGTCGATTCTCGATGGGTCCCAGTTGTTGTTGTTATCATGTAATCATGTAATCATGTCTTGGATCTGTATTCCAGTTGTTGTAATCTTGTTGTTGTATTCCAATAAAAAAAAAAAAGACTATTTTGTTCACTTAATTTAATTTTCATGTGATTAAGGTTTAAGGTACGGATATTGACACCTATAAAACTTATTATTATACACATTTTTATAAGTACACCCATGTCTAAAATTTTAAAAAATAAATATTACTATAAACACTCATCCTAATGCCAAAAGTACCCTCATTGAAATAAATATATTCATTTTAATACATATTATTTATAAACACTCTTAAATTATTATCACACCCGATTTATAAAAGAAATCATATTATTTTTGGAATCAAATCCTCTTTTAATGATGGTCCAATTTACTTTTGGAAATATCTTAAATGCAGGAGTCTTATAAAAGAGAATATGAGGAACCGTATATGGGGTCAAGAGATTTTCAAGAGAGAAAACCAAAAGTAGCCATTGGAAACATTAAACTTTCGTTAGTAACCACTTTTGAAATTTTAATTGTTAATAATCATTTTTTTAAAAAAAATTCAGTGTATGTCCATAAATTACAAAAGTACCCATGAAATTAGTTTTTTATTTTTTAACTTGGAAGCAACTTGAAATCACGACTAAAATCTGACCAAATTTGAAATCACACCTAAAATCTAGACCAAACTTGAAATCATGCCTAAAACTTGAAATGTGAAACTTGAAATCATGACATGTTTCCCTTCTTCCCCAAATTCCCCAAATTAGGTTTTCTCCTCTCCATGCCGTCAATCATTGCCAGCCATCGTCAAGATGGGCATCAATCATTGTCGAAGATCGTCAATCACCACCGGAGGTCGTCGTCGTCTGGGCATCGATCATCGCCGGACATCGTCGTTGCACTGCTTGGGCTACGTGCTGACAACGGCCGGCGATGATCGATGCCCAGACGACGACCTCCGGCGGTGATTGATGATCTCCGACGATGATTGACGAGATGGAGAGGAGAAGAGAGAGAGAGAGAGAGAGAGAGAGAGAGAGAGAGAGAGAGAGAGAGAGAGAGAGAGAGAGAGAGTTTGGGGATGGTTGGTTTTTATACAAGGGCAGTCAAGTAATTTGTCAAAAAAAAGTGGTTATTAACAATTAAAATTTCGTTTGTGGTTACAAACAAAATTTGTATGTTTTATGTGGTTATTTCCAGTAATTTCCACAATTTTCAATTTGGAATTCTCTTATTAATATAGCTATCTTCAAAAAAAAAAAAAATTAAAAATTAAAAATTTGATATCTACGGCTGTCTAAAAAAATAAATAAATTTGATATCGACATCTATCGTTAAATTTTTTTTTTTTTTTTTTTTTTTGCTTATTAATAGAGTTCATAACTATACATAAAAGAAAGACAAAAACAATATGATAATCATGAGATAATGAGAAAGTTCGATACTTGAAATAAAATTAGGGTTTAATTAGGGTTTATCATAATTTTTTTTAAGGTAAGTTTTTTTTTTTTTTAATAAAGAAACATAGTTGAAGATATGAGTATAATCAATGAGTGTATATAGTATTTGGTTTATTTTTAATTAAAGTAATTTATTCTTATTGGTAAATTTCTATTGGGACATTTTTGTAATTAAAATTTTTAATAAAATATGGGTGTACTAATAAGTTTTATGGGTGTCAATATCGGCACCATAATATTTAATACCGTGTGCAGTGTCTTTTTTTCCCTATTTTTTTAGAAGAAAAAAAAGAACATCAAGATTTAGTTGAAAATTAATTAGATTCACCTAATTACATATATGGAACAACGAGATGCCATAATCGAAGTCAGTTTCATCAAATTTTGAGGGGTTACTATCTAAAAAGTCATGACAAAAAACATTTATAAGAAAAATGTAAATATAAAAAAAGTAGGGTAAAAATTAGATAAAATTTAACTATATTAAAAAAAAATTCTTATGGGATGCACATGTATCCTCTGTTATGATCGTGATGTATATATCTATAATTGAAGTCAGCTTCATTAAATTTGTAGGGTCTAGTGTCTAGGTAGTCATGACAAAAAAAATATTATAAGAAAATTGTAAATATAAAAAAAAAAAATAGGGTATAACTTAGATAAAATTTAACTACATTAAGAAAAATCTTGCGGGATACATATGTATCCTATGTTGCGATCGCAATATGTGAAAAATATTGTCACATGGCATGATTACAACAAGAGACACGTTTCCATCTAGAAACAAGAGATGCATTTCCTTAAATTTTGGAGACTGAACCATAGTATCAGTGGTTCGAATCCTACCCAGATGAAGGCGAATTCTGATTTACCCGTTTGCATCTTTATGGGGCCAGGGGTGTAGACCGAGGTTTTCTATCTGTCTTATATATTTCACATCCACCAATAAATAGGCCACAGAGAGTCACGCAGTTGGAGGAGGACTTGCGGATAGGTGCTTGGACGAAGTCTGGAATCCTCAATATTAAAAAAGTTAAAAATGTAAATACTAAAACATTTGAGGTAAAAAAATTAAAAAATTAAAAAATTAAGAAGTGGTCATGCCCCTCTAGGTCTCAAATGTCTTCGCCACTGGCTATCGGATAGACTATTAGGTTCCATTTTTTTTTTTATTTTTTATTTTTTTTTTATTTTTTATGTATATAAAAAATATCTATATGAGATTAATAGTAAGGGGAAAAAGAAAAAGAAATTTAAACCCTTAAAAGAATATGTAAATTAATTTTTTGAAAAGTTTTTAAACATAAACCGACAAAGTGAATATAAATGGATATGTTTTTAATAAACTACATGCAGTGTGTATATGTATATATATATATAAACGTTCAAGTCAGTGGACACTAATATAACTTCATCAGTGCGTTGGATATAGACCATTAGATTTACATACTTTGATTCAAAATGTATGCACTTGTTAAAACTTCTCCATAATCAGTGGTCCACATGCATTGGTACTGATGTAGTTACATCAGTGCGCACACTAAAACGGGATCGTAAATATATATATATATATATATATATATCATCCAACCAAAGCCACACATTCATATTGGGTGTGCGTATTTGTTAATGTGGGGCTGTAAGCCCACTATGAATATATGGTTGTGGTTGGACCAAATTTTCTCTGGTGAGCACACAACTTATAGCATACTTATAGTATAAGTGTCACATCATCACTTTTGTCATATGTATACAACCAGTTGTGGTTGATAATTTAAAAAGTGGATGATGTGATACTTGTGCTATAAGTATGCTATAAGTTATGTGCCTACCAGAGAAAAACTGGTGGTTGGACGCCTTGAAATTATAAAGTCAGGACAGTTCTAATTAGAGAAGTATTATATATATATATATAATATCTATATGAAGATTAATAGTAAGGGGGAAAAGAAAAAGAAATTCAAACCCTTAAAAGAATATGTAAATTAATTTTTTGAAAAGTTTTTAAACATAAACGGACAAAGTGAATATAAATGGATATGTTTTTAATAAACTACATGCAATGTGTGTGTATATATATATACGGTCCCGTTTTGGTCGATGCGCACTGATGTAATTACATTAATACCAATACATGTGGACCACTGATTATGGAGAAGCTTTGATAAGTGCATACAATTTGAGTCAAAGTATGTAAATATAATGGTCCACATCCAACGCACTGATGAAGTTATATCAGTGCGCACTGACGAAGTTATATCAGTGCGCACTGACTTGAACATTTATATATATATGGTAGTTATCTAGTAAGGATGTCCTGAAATTATAAGTTAAGAACGTTCAGCCACACATTCATATTAGGTGTGAGTATTTATTAATGTGGGGCTGTGGGTCCACTGTGAATGAGTGGCCGTGGTTGGACATCCTGAAATTATAAAGTCAGAACAGTCTTAATTAGAGAAATATTATATATATATATATATATATATATATATATAAATTCTATTATCAATTCGAACTGACAAAAGTTATATCAGTTCCTTGCACGTGGGCCACTGGATTTAAATACTTTGACTTGGCTGTATGCACTTATCAGTCAAAGTATTTAAATTCAGTGGCCCACATACAAGAAACTGATACAACTTTTGTCAGTTCGAACTGATAATAGAAAGACTGTATAGTGAGTTCCTATGAGGGATTCTTTATTTTAAAATAAAATTGGTTTTTTTTTTTTATATTTATTTTTAAATATAAGTGTACTGTTTTTTATTTTCAATTTTGTTTTTCCTATGTAGATTTATTAAGAAGAGCAATCTAGTATATACTTTAATTCCGTACACATAATATTCGTTTCATGGTTGTGAATGTTAATATTATACTCTCCATGTAAAACATAACAAAATGCATAAAATACTTCTATATATTTATTTTATATATACCATGAAAATATGTTTGAATATGATAATATACATATATCAATTTTAATGAATTTTGATTTAGATTTTTTTATGGATCATAAGTTTAATGAAATCTACTTGTAAACAAAATTTGAAATTTTTTCAAGAACTACAACTATATTTTCCCGATTTTATTGAAAATCAACCATCGAAAAATGGGACGAAAATTAGGAAAAAAATAAAAAATAGTTGCAGTTCTTGAAATATTTTTAAAATCTGTTTACAAGTAGATTTCATAAAAACTATTATCCACAAAAAAAAAAAAAAAAAAAAAAAAAATCCAAATCAAAATTCATTAAAATTGATATATTTATATTATCGTATTCAAACACATTTTCATGGTATATATAAAATAAATATATAGAAATATTTTATGAATTTTGTTATGTTTTGGATGGAGAGTATAATATTAACATTCACAACAATGAAGGAATATTATTTGTAAGGAATTAAAGTACTAGCTTGCTCTTCTTATTTTAAATCTACATAGGAAAAACAAAATTGGAAATAAAAAACAATATACTTATATTTAAAAATAAATAAAAATAAAAACCAATTTTTTTAAAGACTTTGAAATTGTCAAATCTATCTGAAAATTATAAAATTGAATGCATCCTTGTTATAAGTATGAATGCACGATCCATGTGTTCCAAGCCACGACCAAAATTTACCTAAACTATAAGTTGACAAATTAAATATATACTTGGTTACATATTAGACAAGAAAAAAGAAAATATTAGTCAAATTATTTTAATGGTATAGATTTCTTTTCTTGGTCAACATTCAATGTGAATTTTCGTGGGCTGCAGTCAATTGATAACTAGGACACTCAATTTATTTATAATAAAAAATGCCACGTAACACTTTTTTATATTAATAATAATATTTATTATTTTTCCACAACAATTCTGTGGTTGGAATGAATGAAATCTGTTGGCTAAAGTGTCAATTTGTTTCACCAAGAAGAAACAATATCTTATTTGCAAACAAAGTTCAATAAATTCTTTCAAAAAAAAAAAAAAAACGAAGTTTCAATAAATTTTTCTTCTTTTTTGAGGTTCTATTAATTGGCTATTAATTAAGTGATGAGTCATGTAGAATTGTAGTTTACATATTATTTGTATAATTTATCATTTAATATTAAACATCGGAACCTACTGAGATCAAGCATTGTATGCACATCTTAAATATTGTATCCGATCCAGAGTTCGAATTTTCTCATAGTTTTCTTTTTTTCCTAACTTAAGCATAAAAAAACATCACACATTCAATATTTGTTCCACTCTTTTCTCCACTACGCAGATAAATGTTTGATTCAAACTTAAATATTATTTATATAATTTATCGTCTAATATTAAACATCGGAACCTACTGAGATCAATGCACATCTTAAATATTTATTCCTATTATATCATAAACCCTCCTTACATATTTATAAAATAAGTATAGTGCGACTAATATTTCATTTGGCTGGGTCGCTGCCCTGAAAAAATATCCCAACATTTTGAGTCACTGCATGCTCCTGTAAACTTCCTCAGAAAATTGGCTAGTCAATGTTTGATTTTGCATCTACTTTTGTTCTCTCTTTTTTAGTGTACAAAGGAAGGCCACGGATCGGGATACTATTTGTTTATTTTATGTCAATCCGAATATAAAATAGTCAAGTGTATCATTTTCAGCCTCCAAAGAGCCTAATACAATACAACCACGACTTCGTTGTGGTAATCGTGCAAGTCAATTTCGATTGCCATTTGAAAATTTTCAGAGTCTATACTGTGTAGGTTTCATTCGTAATCCGAAAATCTCATAAAATAAAAATTGAAAAATGATTGTTTATTTTTCTTTTGTTTTTACTTTATGATCATATTAATAAGAAACATTTCTTGACGATTCAAAAATGATCACAAGATTTTTCAAAAAATACGAGAGACCTTATCTAAAGTTTCATAAACCCATAGTCGAAACCAGCTTCTTTAAATTTGGAGGGATCGGGGGCTATGACAAGAATATTTTAAAAATAAATATAAATAACAAAAAATACGATATAAAAGTGTAAAAAATATAACTATGTGTTAAAATATATATATATATATATATATATATATATATATACCGGCATTGGACTATAGCCCCTCCAGGGCTCCAAGTGGCTTCATAGCTATATAGACCTTATCAAAATTCTCAATCTTTAAGTAAAGGGGTAAGCTACTTTGCATGTACTGTATAGTTACCGTGTTAGTTTATAGTCATTGGATTTCAATCTAATGGTTTATAAAAATTAAAGATTTAAAAAAAAAAAAAAATTAAAACTAAAAGAAACTCTCTCTCTCACATATAACTACCCAGCAACTATACATTTCATGTATAGTAGATAAATCCATCAAGTAAAAGAGAAAATCAAAAAAAAAAAAAAAAAAAAAAAAAAAGATCTTAAGTAAAAGAGATCTTACCTCAAGTTTCGTAAACCTTATTGGAATCCTATATCTAAAAACAGAAAAGGTATCCGATCCAGAGTTCGAATTTTCTCATAGTTTTTTTTTTTTCCTAACTTGAGCATTAAAAAAAAATCACACGGTCAATATCTGTTCCTTTCTTTCCTCTACTGTGCAGACAAATATTTGATTCAAACTTAATTACTTAGAAAAAACAAAAATATGAGAACATTCTAACCGGTAACTCGGACGTAATCATACGAAATCTCTAAAAAGGAAAATGTTTACCCAGTCCTCACTAGACTTCTCTTACCAAACTTGATTTGACCAGTTTCTGGCAACACTTGACTAATAAAATATTTCATAAACGCATCAAATTAACCATATAATTTATTTTGAGTCCTAACTAGGAAGCACATCAGGAAATATCATATGATTGAATTCTAAATATAAATTTTTGGCTGCCAAACTGGCGGCACGTGACTGGTGTGGATTGCAGAGATTTTTTTTTTTTTTAAGAGTAATGTTACATTGCCTAAATTTGATGTCTAAATCTAATGTCGGAAATGACGTGGCAACACTCTAATTCATTCATTTAAATCATGCAAATCTAATATAATTTAAATAAATTGATTAGAGTGTTGCCACGTTATTTGGACATCAGATTTGAACACTAAATCCAATGTAATATTACTCTTTTTTGAAATATTACAGTACATAATTCAATTAAGTAATAGCAGAGAGAGAAGGAATTCTAGCACACCATAAATTTGCTATTAATTAATCATTTTAACATCTTTCCACTAAAACAAAATTCCATGTCCTCTACTTTCCTTGAAATGGCAGATACGTCCTGACCCATCTCTCTGTTTTTTTTTTTTTTTTTTTTTTGTGAATTTGAGTCAATTACAATTAATTAGGCAGAACCTTGAATATCTTAGTGATTGTGAAGATAATAAAGATGATAATTAATAATCATGGTTTTATTATTAATCATGTATGTGAAGTTGTATAGGGATTAGCTCAATTGAGAAAGGATTCGACTATCACAATCAATCAATCACCACATTATCTTTTATAATTTCGAATTTTATGTTAATCTATAAAGTTTTATAACATTTTTTTTGTTATAAAGTTTTTTAAATCACGGAAACAAGATTAATATTTTGTTACGAATGCTCTATTTATAGTAAAACCCTACATTTAACACGTCATTTATCAAAATAAATAGATTTTTGAGAGTTTGAAAATATGAAGATTGTGAATATTAGGAAAAGAAAATACTTAAAATTTATTTTACTTTAAGAATTCATGAGGAGCAGAAACCTTTAAGAATAAATATGTTATTTACTATTAATGGAATAGAGAGATATAATATATTTCACAAAAAAACAAGAATTGAGAGCTAAAAACTTGGATTTCTTAGTGATGAATCGATATGTATTGATTATGACTTTCAAAGTCTCACCCACTATTTATTTAGGTTAGGTACATGTATATATTCGAATAAATGACTCTTTTATTATGCTTTTAATTAACACTTCAGTCCTCTTTTTGAGGTTTGTTGGTTAGTTTCGATCCCTCTTGTGAGGGTTTGTGGTCTGGGTGTTCTCTCCCCAGTGAGGGCTGGATTTGCTAGTTGTAATCCCCTCTGAGTGAGGGTGTCTATCCCACCTTTATGTGTGGGTTTTTTTCTCCCGCTTGTGGGACTTTCGTCTGGACTGTGCTTGTGTTTCTTATGATGCTGAGTCCCAGTTGTACTTGTAAACATGTTTTTCATGTTTCATGCCCTGGATCTGATTTCCAGGTGTTGTAAGCCTCTGGCTTTTTCCATCAAAAAAATAAATAAATAAATAAATAAAATTAACACATATTGTATCCAATTCAATATTAATTTACTCTCTTATAATTTCTTTAATGATTTTTTTTTTAAGAAAAAAAGGCACTTATCAATTAATCATCACAAAAATTATTGTATTTTTTTTCCCGACTATTACAGGTTTAAGAGTTGCAAGAAGAGTACGTACATTACTTAAATACACGATCGATACGGCATTGGTCGCCTCAACTTCCCACAAAATTATTCTTAATTTGTTCGATTAACTATAATCAAAAGTTTTTTTTTTTTTTTTTTTTTAGTGTACACTGAATTTAACAATAATCAAGTAAAATAAGATATTGATTGAGCAGGAACAAATGAATCTAACTAGTAATAGTCGAAAAATACACATTAAGGTGAAAAAGAATATAACTATAATAATGATTAGATTTCATTAATTAATAAAGTGCTAAATTTTTTTTTAAAAAATAAACCTAAGTGGTAAAGCACCAATTTAGGAGAACCCTGCACAAAGCTAACTAGTAATTATTAACAAATGCATTTCAATTTTTTATTCTTCAAAATATGAACTTCGAATTTTCAAGAACCTTGAAATAATGGAAGTAATAACAAGTTCCAAAGTGCACTAATATTTTTAGGGTTGGTACTACATATATGGAGGGCCGTAATATTAATATCATACTTCCCTTCTATCAATTCAATCCATCTACTTCTCCAAATGTCACACCCGGGGTAAGTGCACCCAGGGGAGGCTACTAGCTAGACTGTATAAAAATTATTTCAAAAATGCATACAATTCTTATTAAAAATATAGACAACAGTAGTAATAATTGATTTTTTTACACACAAAAAATAAAAATAAAAAAAAAAAGAAGAAGAAAAAACATGTTTTTGAAAACAAAATTAAGAAACCTTAAAACCATTTTTTTATCAAAAAGAAAAATTTTATTCGAGAGAAAAGAAAGGGAAACAGAAGAAGTCCACAAGCAAAAAATAAGAAAAAAAATATATGGATTATTGAAAGGAAAGATATAACAAGAAGAATTAAATGGATTATTGAAAAATATATAGTATAACAAGAAAAAATAAATTTTGGAATAATACTTTTGTTCTATTGTTAATAGTTTTCAAATTTTCTTACTAGAAGGTAAAATATTAAAAATTTGCTTAAGGACTTGAATGTTATTGAGCTGACTCTAGATGCACCACTCAGCAATGCATCCAGTGTTTTGATAATTTTTTTCAGAACTTGGGAAGATTAACTTCTATAAGTATGGTTTAGAATGAAATTCTCACTATTGAGGAGTTGTCCGCTCACGTACACTTTGAGATTTCATTTATAGACAAATGTAAGACTCGAACTCCAATACCAGGAGTGAAAGGAAAGTGCACAACTGAATATGATTTGTTATATATATATATATATATATATATATATATATGTTTTTTTTTTTTTTTTTTTTAGGAAATATATATATATGTTACCTGTGCCTATTACTACCATAAACATTTTTCTTTATTAAATTATAAAGTTTGCTGTTAAAAAAAAAAAAAAATTATAAATTTATGTAGAGGTCCACACTCCACAGGATCACAAGGAAAATATAATGATTTTATAGTTTGCTTTGGTTTTGTGGTCCAATAAGTTGCACTTCCATATCATGTTATTGGTTATTAGTATCCATTCTTTTTCATGCAAAAATGACATGTTTGGATTATTTTAATACTTTTCTGGATCATTTTACATGTTTTGCACAATATTATTAATACATATTAAGGAATGAGAGACTAAAAATAAAAGATTATCATATTATGTTAATTTTTTATTGGATAAATTAACTTCCTTTCTTGTTTTCCTTTTGCTCTCTTTTTAAATAAAATTTATTTTCTTATTTGCTTATTTGTCAAAAAAAAAATTTCCAGATTAAACAGAAATGAAAGCAAAGCTTAATAGCCCTGACCTAAAAATAATGCAAAGATTTTTATATTTTATTTTATGTCTTTTTTTTTAAATTTTTTTTTTACACTATATATCCACCTATTAAGACCATGTAATTTTTTTTTTTTGAAGCCTTTTGCCATTGATAGGATTCGAGTCGTTGATTTGTGAGTCATTTGCTCAAGCCCTAAACTCGTCTATTTACAAGCTGAGTTCCACCCCTGGGGGGCTTATTTTATATATCTTTTAATCTTCTTCAACAATTCAAAATTTTAGAAGTATACATATCGATAAAATGAGATTGACAAAGTGGTAATCATCTCACACCTACGTACATCTAAAATGTTGTGGGTTCAAGTTATGCCTCATTCCCATTTCCGAAATATTGTAATAGTTCAAAAAAAAAGTATACATATTTTCGATCCATATTGTTTTTATTAATATAAAATCATTTCAAAATTATAAATGCTTAAGTTTTTTTTTAATCCGGCACTAATCCGATAATATGTCTATCGGCAGTGTATCTTGAATATCTACTCCCACACTAGCAGTGGAGAAATCTACCCACGCATATTGAAAATATACGTATGGCAAGACTTAAACATCCCATCACAGACATCAAAAGAGAGATGTACACCACTCAAAGCAGAGTGAATATGCAAGTAATTAGTAATCTAGTATAAGCATTAGATCTTGAAACTGTACTTTTACACACAACAAATAAAACATGTAAATTGGTCACTCACAATTGCCTACTAAGTACTACCAAACCATTGAACTATTTAATCATGCAACAATAAAAACAAGGGTTAATTGCACTAACTTACCCTAACATTTTACAATATTATAGATATATTTAACTTTTACATTTATTAACAAAAACATACCCTTGACCACTTTGACTAACTATAAAAGTCTAAAATGCCCCCATTTATTATATTAGCATTTATATATTATCAAGAAAAATTCAAATTAAATTTATAATTAATTAAATTTAAAAATAAAACTAATTAAATTTATAATTAATAATTAATAAATATAATAAAATTAAATTAAAAAATTAAATTAATATTTTAAAAGAAATTTAGTATACAAAATGTTTTAATAAAATATTAATACCCTTCCTTATAATAAATATTTAATTAGATTATTTAATTTGGATTAGGAAATGGTGGTTTTTGGAAATGATTTTTTTTTTTTTTTTTTTGATTTGGTGGAATCAAAAGTTAATTTTTTGTTATTTTTAAACAAATTAAATATTTATTATAAGGAAGGGTATTAATATTTTATTAAAACATTTTGTATAATAAATTTCTTTTAAAATATTAATTTAATTGTTTTTATTTAATTTTATTATATTTATTAATTATTAATTATAAATTTAATTAGTTTTATTTTTAAATTTAATTAATTATAAATTTAATTTGAATTTGTCTTGATAATACATAAATGCTAATATAATAACTGGGGGCATTTTAGACTTTTATAGTTAGTCAAAGTTGTCAAGGGTATGTTTTTGTTAATAAATGTAAAAGTTGAATATAACTGTAATATTATAAATGTCAGGGTAAGTTAGAGCAATTAACCCTAAAAACAAAAAACATTAGGACATGATTGCCATTATTGTACAAGACAAGAACAATTCATGTCCTTTCAACTATAACAAATAAAAAATTATAAAAATCCCACTTTCTCCTTCCCTTCCCTTCCCTTCTATGATTCTATCAATTCAATCCAACCGCGTCCCTCCTCTCTCACTCTGAAACTCGGTTTTGACTCAGCTCCACCATTTGAGTCTCCAAAACAAATAATAATAATAAAAACATGAAAAAGCAGAAACAGATGGAAAAAGTAAAGGAAAAAAAAAAAAAAATCATGCAGAATGATTCACAACAGCAAAATTTGAAAAACGTGTGGACGGTGAGATCCATACACAAAGACCTTTTTGTCTCTCTCTTTCTCTTTATATATATACATACACACACACATAAACACACACAACAACAACTACTACTTATTCTTCAGAGAATCATCAAAAAAATAATAAGAATAATCAAACCCCATCTCAGTTCGATTTTCAAATTTTCCATTTTTCTCTTCTTCTTTAAAATTTTGGGAAGAGAGAAAAATATATAGAAATGGCTGCAGTACTGAATAAAGAAATCTTGGGTTGTTCTTCTATATTTGATCAGCAGAGATCATCATCATTTCTATCTGCTTTTTCTGCTTCTGCTTCTTCAAAAGTGCTTCTGTTGCCTAATTTGCAAAGGAGATGGAGTAAAAGCAGTTGCAGTACTAGAGGAAAAGTTGTGGCAGCCATAAGTGAAGATTTGGTGAAAGCTGTACCTGGTAGTGGTGGTAATCAGAAGCCAGTGAAGTTCAAGGTGAGAGGTGTGTTGACAGTGAGGAAGAACATCAAGGAAGATTTCAAAGAGACTCTTGTTAATCAATTGGATGCTTTCACTGATAAGATTGGAAGAAATGTTGTTTTGCAGCTTGTCAGCACTGAAGTTGATCCCAGTAAGTGCTTCTACTTTTTTTTCCAAAGTGCTTTTTCTAACTTTTTAATACCATTATTACTAGCATCACATGGTATCAGAGTCAGGTCAGGTTTTTCCGTCCGTATTTGTGTATTTATGATTACGTACGAGTCTCTATTGGAATTTCAGTTCTAGTTCCTTTTTCACGAAACCGATAAGAATAATTTTTATGCAAAATTAGTCTAATTTTTTTTATTTTTTTTTTGAATTAATGAAGAAACAAAGGCTCCAAAGAGAAGCAATGAAGCTGTGTTGAAGGACTGGTCCAAGAAATCAAATGTAAAAGCTGAGAGAGTCCATTACACAGTTGATTTCTCAGTGGATTCCAGTTTTGGGATTCCTGGTGCAATCACAGTGATAAACAAGCACCAGAAAGAGTTTTTCTTGGAAACTATCACCATTGAAGGATTTGCTTGTGGCCCTCTTCATTTTCCTTGTAATTCTTGGGTTCAATCCAAGAAAGATCATCCTGACAAAAGAATTTTCTTCTCTAATGAGGTAATTAATCACATCAAAACTCTTTTAATTTCTCTGTTTCTCTGTTTGTTTTGGAGAGGGAACACAATTCGACCTCGTAGCATAGATGTGAACGGTATACAGTTGAACCGACAGTAATAATTTATTTATTTTTATTAATTGTTTGTGTCAAAGGATGAAACTATATATCAATTGCAAATGTCAAAACCTTATTTCTTTAGGTTTTGAAAAAAAAAAATCAAGGACAAAAAAGTTGAACAATTCAAAGTTATTATTATAATGTAAATGGGGGATGGACCACCTTTCCAGACTCCAGAGTGGACCATGGATTCGATTCAATAATTTCTTTTTTCTTTTTGCTTTTTTTAAAAGCATAAAAATCCCAATCATATAATAAGTTAAGTTTCTAATAACCACATTAACATCCCTAATTTAATTTGACATGGATATATACGTTTTTGTAGTTTTTGATATGGCCAAATTCCGATGTGTTCCTGACTGTTAAGTGTCATATTTTAAAAATAATAATATATTTTATTATTTTTATTTATTTATTTATTTATTTTATTTTATTTTGCAGCCATATCTACCACATGAGACCCCAGCTGGGCTGAAAGCACTTAGAGAAAAAGAACTAAAAAGCCTAAGAGGAGATGGCAAAGGAGAAAGAAAATTATCAGACAGGATTTATGATTTTGATGTCTACAATGACTTGGGAAATCCAGATAAGGGTGTTGATCTTTCCAGACCACATCTTGGAGGTGAAAAAATTCCGTACCCTAGACGGTGTCGCACTGGTCGTCTTCCAATGGATACAGGTGAATATAAACTCTTACGATGTATTCAAAAGACAACATTAAGATAAGATTTAAAGTTGATTCAACTAGACGTTTTAGTTAATTATTTTTACCATATTTTGAAGTTTTTTCTTATTGTTATTATAAATTAATAAAAAAAATTAACACTTTATTTATAAAAATAAAATGTTATTATATTAAATTGAATGATTATATATATATATATATATTTAGTTATTTAAATAAGATTGTAGATTTGTAGCATCGTGGTCTCATGTGAAACACAACAAAGCTAAAGTAAACCTTTTTCTTTTACAAAATAATTTAAACAAAAAGTTGTACTTCTCTCAATATTGTACTTAATATTATAAAATAAAATTTAATATTATAATAAAAATTAACTCTCTGAATAAATTCATTTTCATTTTCATGTTATAAATATTATTTTCTTTCAAATATGATATCCCATATTAAAATATCTTAACCTAAACAAAACATTCTTGCTTCTCAAACCTTTGATGCATTTGACAGATGATATTTATTATTATTATTTTTATTATTATTTCTTTTGTTTTCTTTTTTATTTTATTTTAATATATTTTTTAGGTTCCATCTAAAAAAATAAATTATTATATATTATTATTATTATTATATGAAGGGGAATATCCCAAAGTCTACATTTTATTTTAAACAAGTCTGTTTTGATTAAAGAATTATTTTATATTTCATACAAGATGACTGAATTTTATTTTATTACATTTGTGGCTGCAGATATGCATGCAGAGAGCAGGGTTGAGAAGCCACAGCCAATGTATGTGCCAAGAGATGAGCAATTTGAGGAGTCTAAGCAAAACACATTCTCAACTGGGAGGCTCAAGGGCGTGCTCCACAACCTAATTCCGTCGTTGAAGGCCAGCATTTCGGCTGATAATCGTGATTTCAATGGATTTTCCGACATCGACAACCTCTACAGCGAAGGTCTTCTCCTCAAATTAGGGTTTCAGGATGAGATTTGGAAGAAGCTCCCTTTGCCTAAAGTTGTTACCAGAATTCAAGAATCAAGTCAAGGAATCCTTAAATACGACATTCCCAAGATTCTTACAAGTAAGTACTTTCTTGGCAAAATTTTATATTAAAAATACATTTAAGAACTTTAAAAAATAATTTAATTATCGGAATAATATGTTGGTGGCTCGATTATGGACCACGATCGTCATATCAATAAGCGTGCCATAAAAACAGATAATGATGGTTGCATGGTCGCATTCAGTATATTTCTTTATAATGGGTAACATTTTTAAAAAAATTATTACATTAATTCGGGATTTGGAGAGAGGAACCGACTCGAACCCACAACCTTATAGTGTAGGTGTGAGAGGTAACATGTTATTATTATATCAATAAACGTGTTATAAAAATAGATAGTGAAGGTCACATTCAGTATATTATTTCTTTGTGACGGGTAACATTTTGCCGGGACCAAATCACAGCATTCGCCATGAATGGTAGACAAAATGCAAAAATTTTATGTGCCACTAGTGGCTTTATAAAGTAGAGGAGATATTATATATTCATTTCTATATGATTAATTTAGCCATAGAAACCAGACCCCCACCATCTACATCTCTACTTTGTCCTCTTTTTCATGGCTATTTCTTCCAACCATGCTTGATTCCATTGCACTGCCCATTAGCTGGAAGAGTCCTTTTCCAAAAGTGCTTTTTCACACCACACATTTAACTCATGTGGGTATATCACAAAATGGACTTTATATATTTTTTTTGTTGGTAGTGGAATGATAATTGTTATTTATTCAAGTGAAAAGTCGAGATTATTAATAGTTACTTAATTTTGTATTGCTAAACAAAACATGTGTTTTTAATTTAATTAATTAATTGATTGATTACTGTAGAGGACAAATTTGCCTGGTTGAGAGATGATGAATTTGCCCGACAAGCACTTGCTGGAGTCAACCCAGTCAGCATCGAGAGGCTCCACGTTTTCCCACCTGTTAGCAAACTTGATCCTGAAATCTACGGGCCACAGGAGTCTGCTTTAAAAGATGAACACATCATTGGTCAATTGGAAGGCATGACCGTACAACAGGTAATTACCCGGATAAGAAAATTTAAATACAGTCGCAACTGAGACATGAATTGGACACATACTCAATTATTTACACTTATCGGAAACAGTCTTACAGGAATTAACACTGCTTCGTATTTTTTTTTTTTTTTTTTTTTTCAGGCCTTGGAGGGGAACAAGTTGTACATAGTGGATTACCATGACATTTACCTTCCGTTTCTTGACAAGATAAATGCACTTGATGGAAGAAAAGCATATGGAACTCGTACAATATTTTTCAAGACATCTCTTGGGACTCTTAAGCCCATTGCCATCGAGCTCAGCCTCCCACAGGCAGGACCGAGCTCCCGATCGAAGCGCGTGTTGACGGCTCCGGTAGATGCCACTTCCAACTGGATGTGGCAGCTTGCCAAGGCCCATGTCTGCTCTAACGATGCTGGGGTGCACCAATTGGCTAACCATTGGTAAGCATAGCCTATAATCTTACGTGACACTAAACAAATTATCAGGCACAGATGTTCGAATATTGAATTATCAATCAAATGAATTTAATGACTGAGATTTGACATTTGAATTTATCAGGTTAAGGACACATGCTTGCTTGGAGCCATTTATACTAGCAGCACACAGGCAATTGAGTGCAATGCACCCAATCTTTAAACTTCTGGATCCTCACATGAGATACACACTAGAGATCAATGCACTAGCCAGGCAAAATTTGATCAATGCTGATGCTGTAATCGAGTCTTGCTTCACTCCCGGCAAGTACTGCATGGAGATCAGCGCCGCTGCCTATAAAGATTGGCGGTTTGACAAGGAAGCCCTCCCTGCCGATCTCATTCGCAGGTATACACATTATCTATATACCAAGTTAATTTATCTAAAAGTTTTCGATAAAGGCTTTCGCATGTCACCACTAGTTTCACGAATATGTTAGATCCTGTAAAGATTAACCATAAAATTGAACCGACTAATAATTCTCTAGTCACGTCAAACCTAAAAAAAAAATCAGAACTGAATTTACATAAGAATGATCCTGGAATTGACTATACTTAAATATGGTTTTCTTCATTTTTCTTTCCAATGATTGAAAAATGATTTCAATGAAAAGGGAAAAATGGGTTTGCTTCCATTTTCCTTCAAGTGAAGGAAAAACTTTCTAGGAAAAGGGAATTGTCAAAGACTTTTGTAGAAATGAACCTATTTTGTATAAAGGAGTCTACATTCTTTCCATGACAAGTTTCTTGTTTGATTGAATTGGTGAAATAAAAAGTTTGATTGAATCTAATAAGAAGAGATTGTGTGTCTATCAATTATGCAGAGGCATGGCAGAACCTGACCCAACAAAACCACATGGTCTAAAGCTGCTAATAGAAGACTACCCATATGCCACTGATGGGCTCCTAATTTGGTCAGCAATTGAGAACTGGGTCCGGACCTATGTGAACCGATACTACCCAAATTCAAGTCTAATTTGCAATGACAAGGAGCTACAAACATGGTACTCTGAGTCCATCAATGTGGGCCACGCTGATCTCCGCCACAAGGACTGGTGGCCCAAGTTGAACAACGGCGAGAATCTCATCTCCGTCCTGACCACGCTCATCTGGCTTGCATCCGCCCAACACGCCGCCCTCAATTTCGGACAATACCCTTACGGTGGTTATGTCCCGAACCGCCCGCCTCTAATGAGGAGATTGATTCCTGAAGAAACTGATCCTGAGTATGCAAATTTCTTGGCTGACCCTCAAAAATATTTCCTCTTGTCATTGCCAAGTTTGCTACAAGCAACCAAGTACATGGCTGTGGTTGACACATTGTCTACACATTCCCCTGATGAGGAGTACATAGGGGAGAGGCAACAACCCTGGATTTGGTCCGGGGACACCGAGATAATCGAAGCGTTACTTTGAATTTTCCTCAGAGATCAACAGGATAGAGACGGAGATCAATAACAGGAACGCTGATCCCAGCCTCAGGAACCGGTGTGGCGCTGGGGTGTTACCATATGAGCTACTTGCACCTAGTTCAGAACCTGGAGTAACATGTAGAGGTGTTCCAAATAGTGTATCCATATGAGCCTGCTAAATTGGAAACTCGTCAAATGATCTTTGTTTGATAATCAACTTAGGTATATAAACAATCAAGTGTTTGATCAAATAGCTCAGAATTATATTAATAATGAGCATATCAAATATGTTGTATCTAAATTCTAGGTAGGTGCAATAATTGAGTGCACTTATTAAGCTTAGAGTTGTAAATGCATTAATTAATCAAGTTTATAAGAATAACAGTGAGGATCTAATGTCTATGCCTTAATTAATCATAAGTGAGTTATTTCCGAGGATTTATGCCTTAGCCACGGAAAAGAAGGTATTGTCCAGAATTTAGGAAGTTGGCAGGATTTACGCTGGTCATGGAAGGTGAGCCTGCGAAGACCAGTTTTTGACTGGGAGAGGGAGCAATGGAACAGCTTCATGTCCTTCTTGAATAGCATGGTCATTCGGAATTCGATTCATGATTCTGTCGCTTGGTCGTTCAGTAATAATGGTATGTTTTCGGTGAAATCGTTTCGCAACAATCTGGAGAATTTCCCAGTCGAGTTTCATTCTTGCTCCAGTTTTTTATGGAAAAATCTGTGCCCGCCTAAGGTTGAGATATTTGCATGGCAGCTTAGGAAAGGCAGAATTATGGTGAGGGACGTTCTTGTTCGCTTCAGTATGGGGAATGACCTATCTGGGAATTGCTTATTATGTAACAATGGTGATGAGACCATTGATCACCTTTTTGTGCATTGCTCTTGGTCTTGGAAAGTTTGGAATTATGGTATGAGCTGGTGGGAGGTTATGTGTTGTCCCAACAAGTCGTTGATTGATTGGATGGATTGTTGGATCGGCCTTAGCCCATATACGAAAAGCTTGAGGGCTTGGAACATTCTGTTTTTTGCTGTGATTTGGACGATATGGGAGGTTGGAAATAATCTCATCTTTAGAGGTCAAGAAGCAGTCATTGAGAAAGCAGTGGACGAGGTGAAATTCAGATTGGTGTGGTGGTTCAAATGTTTTGGAAAGGGCAACAAGGACCTGGTCCCGAAATTCAAATTGTAAGTGACTCTATGGTTGCGGTTTCTTGAGCCAATAATGTGGAGAACTTTGGGAGCTATCGGCACATCAATATAATTTATGACATCAGAGGTTATTTGCAACAGATGAAGAATGTTTCTATCATCTTTAGTTCGAGGTCGTCCAACTCGATGGCGGATAGCCTAGCTAAGTTGAGTTCCAGTGGTGCTGCGGATAGGGTAGAGTGGGGGGAGTTGTGATTCTGTTTGTTGGTGTTCTGTTTTTTGGGGTGTCTCTTTTGCTCTGTTTCGGGTTTTGTTCCCCCGTCTCCAGTGTTTTGGCTGTGTTTTGTGGGTGTTTTTCTGGCTCGTGCCTGCTTGTTCCTTGCCTTTTGGGGTTTTTTGTTTTTTAAAATATGTTGTTAAAAAAAAAAAAATCAAGTTTATAGGAATAATATATAATTTGTAACATATTGATCCAAAATATTGATTGAATTGAAAGCTTCTAAGCTAGATTGAATCATTAGATTGAAATTGAATAAGAGAAAGTTTCACCATAGATCCATTACTCATAAAACGATACGTGATTACAGCTTTACAGATATTCAACTAATCATATATTATCTATGTCACACCCAAGTGGACGAAAACGTTGCTAAACCTATATAATCTTGCCATTTTTGTAGTATGGGCCTCTGCCCTCTGGCTGATCATCCATAACCATAGAGCTTGAAATTGATTTTATTCACTTTATACTCTTGATCTATTTCAGGCAAATGTGGATTCATCTAAATCACAGAACACAAAATACATTAACAATTAAGACTGCCGATGATATAGAATATAATATATTAATATGAGCCATTAAAGATCGAAGAAGTAGATAAAAACTCGTAATTATTCTTTCAAAGTTTTATAAATGATATATTAATAATAATTTATTATCTAGAAAGAATAAATGTATTCTTTTATTTAATTTTTTTATCTTAATTTGAACCTTTAAAACACATATATGTTAAAGATATGATGATGATGAATAATTATTTATTTATGAAAGGGAAAAGGTGATGTAACTGTGAAATCGTCATCTTGCTTGCATGATTATAAACTCACCAACAACTCCCATTAAGGGTTGGATTTTAATTTCGATATTCAATGTGTATAACACTACTATCACGTAATTAAACTATTTAAATATATATATATATATTACATAAGAAATTATGATCCTGAATGAGTCAGAGGGCTTGTGAAGGCCTGTCTAAATCAAACGCCGTATATACGGCCCAAATATACACATATTTGTAAAATGTACATAATAAAACCCGAACTTTATCAGTAGCATGGAATGAGAGGTACACTACCAACTGTACTACAAGGTAATGAGTCATAATTAAAGGTTCTTAATACATAAACTTTTGATGATCGAAGTATCGAACCCAAAATATTCCTCCATGAATTGATCAATATAAAGATAATCTGCCATAAAAAGCAAAAAAAAAGAATTATAATCATTTGACAACATTGCCTTCTTTCTCTTTAATAGAAAAGTATCACGGCAAATTTTTCCATACATGGACCCTTTACATTTAAACTATTAAGTTGATAGATAGTTTAACATTGTTTGGAATCTTACTTCAAAGTATAAATTTTTGAATCATAATTATTATGTATTAGGGGTGTGTTTACCAATCAGGAATCCTTCCTGGGAAAGGGAATTAAGTTCCTGGTTTTTGAATTCCTATGTTTACTAAATTTATTGGGAATTAAGTTCCGTGAACCTCACACCTATATCAGGAATTAAGTTCCCTTAAATTCCTGAATGAAAGGGAACTTGATTCCCTCTATTCACCCTAGGAACTAAGTTCCCTTTCCTAATTGAAAAAGGAATTCATGTATATTTACTTAAATATCCTCATTTAAAAGTAATAAATAATAAAATAAAACAACTATGTCTCTATTTTGTCATTTTCTTTTATGGATTGTTCTCGATCATTTTTTTTTTCTCCATATCTTTTTTTCTCTATATATTATTGAATTTGTTATGAATAATTTTTTTATCTTATGTGTGAAATCATATTTTCAAAAAATTTGTATATATGTACTACAGATTAAAAAAAAAAAAAAGAAAAAAAAAAAGAAAAAAAAAAAGTGAATTGCAGCCATTATTGGGTATTTGTATAATATACATGAACTATCAATTATAAGAAAAAAAAAAATGAACTGTAGAACATAAACCAATGTGAACGGCACCTGTGTATCTTGAATTCACGTTGCCGCTACTACCTTGAATTTCATGCTGCTTTGGTTTGATTATTTTTAATATATATATATATATATATATATATATATATATATATCTCATAATACTCAAACATCTCTCATATAGTCATATGTATATATACTGCTATTTAGACTACAATTTCATATATACATATAGTGGATTACATAAAATTAATTATGTTTTTATATTAAAAAATATTTCAACATGTTATATTTAAGAGTATTTTTGTAATCAACTTTATATCATCTTCATTCCATTTTTAATTTCTAAAAGTTAGTAAACGTTGGAATAGAATTTATTAACTTAATTTTGATTCCCTTCCATTTCGTTTCTACTGGAATTTGATTCTGATTCTTTTCATTCCTGATTAATAAACGCGCCATAGAATCAATTTATCAAGAGATCCTGAAATCCAATCTTCCCATTTGCATCCCTTCTATAACATGAACATGTCCACTAAGTGTGTATTTGGTATGGCTTTTGTAAGGATCAAAAACGGTTTTTTAATACTGGAAGCTATTTTGAAGATTTTTTTTGGTTATTTGGCAAACTTAAAACAGTTTTTTTAATATATGAATTATCTCAATTACCCTTTATAAAAACTATTTTATGTCTATAAGAGAAGCCTAAAATTTGGAGTTTTCCAAAAAACTTTTTTTTTTTTTTTTTTATTTAGCTTTTTTAAAACATATGAATTATCTCAACTACGATTTAGATATTTCACCATAAAACTCCGTCATTATAAATAAATTATTAACATTTTTTTTATTTTTGTAATTTATATAACCAAAAGCTCTTTTTTGAAAATACATTGTCAACACCTTTTTTTTTGGTAATTTATACGACCAAAAGTTTTTTTTTTTTTTTTTTTTTTTTTTTCTTTTTGTTAAAAACCCTACTCAATAAAAACTCTATTAGTGAAGGATTTGCTATAGAAACTCTATTTGAAAAGCCACACAATAAAAGTATTTTTATGGCTTCCGGCCCAAAGATCTATTGTAACGTTAAAAGTTCTTTTGAGTTTTTTTTTTTTTCAGAACTCAAAAAGAGCTTTTATTTATTGGGGATTTCACGAACTAAATTTGAGCTTAGAAAAAAATAAATCGTTTTAACTACCCTCTATGGCTCTATGGATAGTATGTTATATCATTATTTAGATTTTTTTTAAAAATTTTTTTAATGATATTGTACATTTGTATATCATCAATTAACAACTTAATTATTTATTATTGTCGTTATGCACTTATGCTATTTGTTTTCATTATGATCATGTCTATATATTGTAAAATTTATGTAAAACTTTATTATTTTTATGTCATATATATAATCAGAGTCATGCTACTATATGTGACGTATGACTCACATAATTCAACCGTCTCATTTGAGCTTTTATTGATCATTATTGTAAGCGATGATAGACCATAGTACATGAGAAATTGATTAAACTTAATTAATATAAGTTTTATTTATAAATTTTTGTGTAATTTCATCACTATTTACAGAAAGTGTGCCTTTTTATTTATTTATTTATTTATTTTTAACTATTACACTATTAAATAAATTTAGGGTTTTTCTAGGAAAGGAGAGGACTCGAACATGGTGTAGGTGTGTGGGGTTTTACTACCGGATTAACATCATCTCATCTAATTAATAAGTAATTTGACAAGAAAAAATAAATTAAATTACATTATCTTATATTCTTATCTTTATCAAAAGTCCAAAACTTTCTGATTTTTTAAACAAATTTAATGGAAGTCTATTCGATCATTATAAAATTCTTGTATCTAACTACCAAATTTTGAGATCGAATTTATTGGAATAAAACTCACAATTTGCTCACTTAAAAGTACCTTTGAGAGTTTTATCTTTTTATTTTTTTTTATTTTTTTCAAGTTTTACAATCAATAGTGCAGCGAATGGTAGGTCCCGAGAACATGTCGAGATCAAATATTTGATGTATAATAATCCGGGTATATATCTTCTCCTATTCATGAATCACATGATATATATTCCTTTGCAAAAATGATTTAAATAACCACATAAGCCACCGGCTGCATTGACCGAAGTCAATATAATTTGAAAGTCTTTAAGTCTTATTACCAGACGCAGATGTTCGAATTTTGAATTATCAATCAAACGAATTTAACGACTGAGATTTGACATTTGAATTTATCAGGTTAAGGATACATGCATGCCTGGAGCCATTTATACTAGCAGCACACAGGCAATTGAGTGCAATGCACCCAATCTTTAAACTTCTGGATCCTCACATGAGATACACACTAGAGATCAATGCACTAGCCAGAAAAAATCTGATCAATGCTGATGGTGTGATCGAGTCTTGCTTCACTCCCGGCAAGTACTGCATGGAGATCAGCGCGGCTGGCTATAAAGATTGAAGGTTCGACATGTAAGCCCTCCCTGCCGATCTCCTTTGCAGTTATACACATTATATATATATATATATATAGAAATTATATTATCAACTTAATTTATTTAAAAGTTTTTGATAAAAGCTTTCGCATGTCACCACCAGTTTCACGAATATGTTAGATCCCGTAAAGATTAACCATAAATTAGAATTAACTAATAATTCTATAGTCATGTCAATCTTAAAAAAAAAAAATATTCAGAACTGAATTTTCTGGCACTTGGGGATCTAGGTGCCTCTAATCTTGATTTGGTTTCGTAGTAAGTCTATTTAGACGTATCAGTTTGGCTCCTTCCCGGGGTAGTGGGATACTTCTTGTAGTGTCTTCCTACTTCAAATAGTCTTGATATGGATAGAAAATTCTTCTTTGAACCTCTGTTATTTTTGACGGTTAATAATATGATTTTAACAAAATAGTTTAATTAAATGCTACGATAAACGTTTTTTGATGTCAATTTATTTATAATATAAAAATAAAATTTAAATTATTGGAATTAGTCTACAAATAAAATTTTGATCGATAAATAATCAATAAAAATTTAATAACATATAGAGGTTATATATAAAACTTATGCCTTAATTAACATATTCAAAGCAGTAGCAAAGCGGATGAGGTTTGACTCTAATTCAGGTGTCAGGTTCGACACTCTATTTGGGCCAAAGATTAATTGAGGCTGGTGTGATATGGGATGGATCTGATAGGCGGGGGGTGGGGGGTGGTTGGTGAGTGAGTTGTGTGAATAGGTGTCCTCCGAAGCCTAGCACCACTTTTTTGTCCCATATGAAACGACGTAATTTATGATGATTTTTTTTGTTTTCGTCTCAATAAGTCTATAGGGCCAAAGATTAATTGAGACCGGTGTGATATGAGATGGATCTGATAAGACGGTGGGGTGGTTGGTGAGTGGGTTGTGTGAATGGAATTTGGATCCTCTACTATGCTGATTTTTGTCCTGTCCTACATAGATCTGTTGACATGTGTAATCAATGGCTGTCATTTATTTATTTTGTTTATTTTATTTTCATTATTTTTAAATACAAAGTCTTATTCTCAAGTGTTTTAAATCAGGAAAAAGATCAGCATAGCAGAGGATCCTGATCCGTGTGAATGGGTGTCCTTCGAAGCCTAGCACCACTAATTTTTTTTTTTCAAATTTTGTCCCTACAGGTTGTCTATTGGAATGAAAGAACCTATTGTGACCCATATGAGACGATGTAATTTATGATGAATTTTTTTGGTCTCAATAGGTCTATAGGGACAAATTTTGGGCTATTGGGACGAAAAAAAATCGTCCCAATAACCTTTTTTTCTTGTAGTTATGATTTTAAGCGATAAACCATAGTACATAAGAAATTGATTAAACTTATTTAATTTAAGTTTTATTTACAAGTCTCTGTGTAATTTCATATTTACAAAAAGTGTGCCTAATTAATAAGTACAAATGTACAATATTTTGACAAGAAACCATAAAAAGTAGAAACCCCATCAAATTTCCTGGATATTTCAAAAGTACAAAATTTTATAAAAAAAGTCCAAAACTTTCTGATATTTCAAACAAATTTAATGGAAGTCTACTCGATCGAAAGTAGAAACCCCATCAAATTTCCAGGAAACCTCATTAGTCACGATCACTATAAAATTCATGTCTTTAACTACCAACTTTATAGAACTTATTATAATAGAACTCAGAATTTTCTCATTTAAAAGTACCTTTAAGGGTTTTTATAATAAATTCTGACACCGAACGGTTGGATTAAATGTCTACCGAAGACCTATCGAGATCAAATATTATATGTATAAATATGTCTTCTTACAAACTATATAACACATAAAAATAAAAAATAAAAAACTCTTTAATTTTTATATATATAAATTTTCATGAATCACATGATATTTGTCCTTTGCGAAATGATTTACACTCTTGAGAATACTTGACCAATAAATAACCACATGATAAGCCACCGGCTGCATTGACCCAAGTCAATATATAATTTGAAAGTCTTTATTAAAATATTTTTCCCACGAAGATTTTATTGAAAAGTGAAAATGGAAAATGGAAGGGAATTTCTAAGGAAAGTCGAGTCAATGTTAAAGTCATCGTTCCCACTACCAAGTAAATGATATGCTAGTCAGTCATCGGTCCCCCACTTCATGTTCCTCGACTTAGCTAGACTGGAGTTTTCTCACTTTCTCAACAACCAAACATAGAGAAAGTGCTATTTGTCTTTGTCAAATTAAAATTGACGTAACTAGCAAAACTCTTTATTTTTTTCTTTTAATTTTAGGGAGATGGTTTATGACAATAATATTGAATTTTTAAAATAAATTTCTGATGAATTTTTAAATTAACGTAGTTTATCTGGGCAGATTTTCTATTATCAGTTCGAACTGACAATAAATATATCAGGACGAAGAATATGGACCATTAGATTTACATACTTTGACTTAAAGTGTATGCACTTATCAAAACTTCTTCGTAATCTGTGGTCCACATTCTTCGTCCTGATATATTTATTATCATAAAGAACTGACAATAGAAAGACTGTTTATCTTGGTGTTAATTACGGTCTAAACTCGAAAGGGGAGGTATGCAATTTTCCCACAAGGATCTCATAATCTCTTGAGGAAGGAAAAAAAAAAAGGAAAAAAGTAAGGTATAAGATTGTACTCTATTTCCTCTTAAAGAATGAAGAAGCAATAATTTTATAAAAGAAGAGGAATCTTATATAATTGTTCCTTTCTATTCATCATATAGTTAAATTCCAAAAAAATTAAATAGTTTTATGATCTATCAAATCTTTCATTTTCTTTCACTAGTGAGTAGTCACCCAAAATTTTGGTATCAAGAAAAAAATAAAATCAAAATCCTTCCATAAATATGCATATATACCAAAATTCTACAACATGATAAGGACATCTTGGTGCCACTCAAATCAAATATTTTTTTTTGACATTTCTACTCTCTTTGGTGTGTGTAGCTATCTATATACATGCTACCACATGAATAATTGAACCCTTTAATCAAAACATCTATAATTTAATTTATCAATTGATTAAAACCGGCCCACCACCACGTGAATAATACCGGTTCATATAGTTCCTATTCATTAAAAATATCATAGCTCAAACACCATTATATATATATATATATATATATACATGTCTTTCTATTATCAGTTCGAACTGATATAAAATATGTCAATTCCTTACATGTGGACCATTGGATTTGAATGCTTTGACTTGGCTGCATGCACTTATCAAAGTATCTTTTAAATCCATTGATCCACATGCAAGGGACTGATATATTTTATATCAGTTCAAACTGACAATAGAAAGAGTAATATATAAAATTTATTTTTTGGGTTATCTTTCAACTATAAATAGACCTATTCAGTATCCACACTTCACTACCATAAACCAACTTATAATATTCACACCAAACAGCATACACTACACTTCTCATCAATGGAGCTCATTAGTGGTACTACTACTCCCTCTTGGTTTCCATACTTGGCAGCATGGCTAGCAACCCTAACTCTAATCCTCCTTGCCCGCCGCCTCCACCGCCGCCCTAAACTCAATTTACCACCGGGTCCAAAACCGTGGCCCATCATCGGAAACCTAAACCTCATCGGCCCACTTCCTCACCGGTCCATCCACGCCCTTTCACAAAAATACGGACCCATTATGCACCTCAAATTCGGGTCATTCCACGTCGTGGTGGGCTCCTCGGTCGAAATGGCCAAGAACTTCCTGAAAACCAACGATGTCATCTTCGCCTCCCGGCCCAAAACGGCTGCCGGAAAGTACACAACTTACAACTATTCCGACATCACTTGGTCTCCCTACGGCCCCTACTGGCGTCAGGCCCGGAAAATGTGTTTGATGGAGCTGTTTAGCGTGAAACGCCTAGAATCATTCGAGTATATAAGAGTAGAAGAATTGAAACTCCTTCTCAGAGACCTGTACAAGTCATGTGGCAAGCCTACCATGTTGAAAGATCATCTCTCCGATGTGAGCTTGAACGTGATAAGCCGGATGGTTTTGGGGAAGAAATACACCGAAGAAGATCATGATCAAAACGAGGTGGTGACTCCTCAGGAATTCAAGGAAATGCTTGATGAGTTGTTTCTGCTAAATGGGGTCTTAGACATTGGAGATTCGATTCCCTGGTTAGCGTTCTTGGACTTACAAGGTTACATCAAGAGAATGAAGATATTAGCCAAGAAATTTGACAGATTTCTTGAACATGTTTTGGATGAACACAATGAGAGAAGAAGAGGAATTGAGAATTATCAAGCCAAAGACATGGTGGATGTGCTTTTGCAGTTAGCTGATGATCCCAATCTTGAAATCAAGCTTGAAAGACATGGAGTCAAGGCTTTTACACAGGTAATTAATAATTCATTAATTTTTCTTAAAAAAATTGTTAGCGTCCATCAGTCGTGATTGTCACAGTCAATGATTACTGACGTACACGAATATATGATCGAGTAGATAAACTCTATATACAGTATCGTATGTGACAAGTGGTTGATTTGTTTAAAATTTTCAAGTATTTTTAATTCAAATTGGTTAATTTTCAGTGTCAGTGGTGATAATTTGTCTGTTTTTATTTGGAACACTGAGAATCTTGTCAACCACTGCTTTTTGTCGCTTGTGGGATCACTAAAAAACTCATTTTCCTGGAGACTTCTATTTAATTAAATATCCATAATAATTGACTGGTAGCTAGCTCTAGACCATATATATATATATATATAAATTTTTAAATCAGTACGTACTGATATAACTTCATCAGTGTGTTGGATGTGGACCATTAGATTTACATATTTTGACTCAAAGTGTATGCACTTGGTAAAGCTTCTTCATAATCAGTGGTCCACATGCATTGGTACCGATGTAGTTATATTGGTGTGCATACACTGACCAGAACGGAACCGTGTATATATATATATATATATATATGACAAATGAAGATATGTTTTATTTATATTTTTTTCATATAATATTTGATGACATTAAACACAAAATTAGGAGGTAAATCTTTTTTTAAAAGGTATTATTATCATTTGAATCTTATCTTTCAAAGCTCTTGAATCTTGATCATTATAATATATATAATTTAACAAGATTTAAAAGGATATTTATGCGCGCACTAGCTATTATATGGTTATGGGCCATGCATGTCTCTGATTTAAATAAACATAGACAAGTCATTGTAATTTAACTATTTTTTTTTATCGACAGAACAAAGTGGGCAGTGGGCTCCAAATATGAATTCATTTAAAGTTTGTCAAATTTCTATTGTTAGTTCGTCCTAATATAAAATATATCATGACGAAGAATGTGGACCATTAAATTTACATACTTTGACTCAAGGTATATGCACTTGTCAAAACTTCTCCATAATCTATAGTCCACATTCTTGGTCCTGATATATTTTATATCAAGATAAACTGACAGTAGAAAAACTATATATATATATAGCCATCAATTTTGAAAAGATTAGGTTGAATGAAAATTTAATGGAGTATATATATATAAATAAAAGCAGGTTTAATCTTGTAATGTGTAACATAAATTTTATTTCATTTTTACCTTTACTACGATTTCAAAATTCATCAGAAACCTAATTTGATATTCAGTAATTTAGCGGAAATTTTACTTGTATTGTTTGTGAAATATATATCCATAGATATTGTTTGTATTCATATTTATGTGATGCAACAATACATATATATAAACACATCAATTAATATATGTAGGATCCGTATATATATATTTTTTCGTACAGGACTATGATTTATTGCACGTGACATACTCCTATATATATATATATATATTTTTGATTGGAAGTAACAACGAGTTACATCAACTGGATAATTGATCCAGACAGTTACTACAACTGGGACCATCGAGATTAGACATCGAGGCACAGCCCAGGCTACATCTCCCACACCGGGGAGAGAACACCCATACCCAAAAACCCTCACAAGAGGGACAGAAACTAACCAAAACCCCACAAGAGAACTGAAATTAAACTAAAAAACTAACAAAACCTCACAAAGAGGACTGAATCTAACCGACTAAACCTAACACCGGTCAGAGGAGAAGGAGTCTCTTGGCTGCCGACGGTGTGAATAACATTGTGTAATAATTGTTTGATTGTTTCCTTGAAGAAAGAAACATAAAAAGTTTGTCTTCTTATTGATGTTTTTTCACAGGATTTAATAGCTGGAGGGACAGAGAGCTCAGCAGTTACAGTGGAATGGGCCATTTCTGAGCTACTCAAAAAGCCAAAAATATTCCTCAAAGCAACAGAAGAATTGGACAGAGTGATTGGCAAGGAGAGATGGATTCAAGAGAAAGACATTGTCAATCTCCCTTACATCGATGCCATTGTTAAAGAGACCATGCGTTTACATCCGGTAGCGCCCTTTCTCGTGCCCCGGATGACCCGAGAGGACTGCAAGGTTGCGGGCTATGACATCCCGAAGAACACTCGAGCCCTAGTCATGGTTTGGACAATCGGAAGAGATCCTGAATTATGGGAAAACCCCAATGAATTTTATCCAGAGAGGTTCTTGGGGAAATCCATAGATGTAAAGGGACACGACTTCGAGTTGCTACCGTTTGGGGCTGGTAGGAGGATGTGTCCTGGATACAGTCTAGGGTTGAAGGTGATCCAAGCAAGTTTGGCAAATCTTTTGCATGGTTTTACATGGAAGTTGCCTGAAAATATGAAGGTGGAGGATTTGAATATGGAAGAGATTTTTGGACTTTCAACTCCTAAAAAGTATCCACTTGAGGCTGTGGTGGAGCCTAGGCTTCCTGCTCATCTTTATGAGATGTAAAGTGATTGGTGAGGGTTGACTGGAAGTGCGCCTTTTTTTTTTTTTTTTTTAAGTAGTGTATTTGGAACAAGTGCTTTTACTTATTATGTGCTTATTAAAAAAGTTTGCTAGTGCACTTAGTGGCTGTTTATCCACCACTACAGCCTATAATGTTAGAAATATATATAGTAGTTTGTGGCAATCAATATTGTAACTTGGTGAGGTATTTTAGTTAATATATATAAAAGGTGAAGCCAGCTCCATTAATCTGGGTCAATTTGAAAAAAAAAATTACATGATTTCAAAATAGAAATTGTGGGTCTGGGACTCTGGCGCCATGCGCCCTATCGTAGCGAAGCTACTGATGTTCAATTACATCTCTCAAGTTTTGATTTTGATACAAATGCCTAACAGATCTGACGAAAATATTTTATATAAAAGAGGTTGTGAGAAAATTTAATAAAATTTAAAGGCGATTTTTATCATTAAATTTCAAAATTTTAGGAAAGATTTATTATGAATTTTAGAACATGTTACTCTATTTTATTTTATTTTTATCTAAATTTTTATATATATATGAAAAGGTTAAATAATATAATTAAATTAAAATAACGTGCTTTGTTTTCAGGGCCGTCTCTAGATATTTTGGGGCCCTATCTATTTAATGATATTAACAAAAATCGGGGCCCCATATAAAAATTATTATCATTAACATAAGAAAAAAATTAAATAAATAAATAATTATTCATTTACCAAATACAATGTAATCCATATAAATTAAAACAAAAAAGATTTATCATATCAAATAACATAAAAACAAAACATTTTTGAAATTTCTATTCTTCTTGCTTTAGCCTTTAGGTCATTGTTGTTGTTTTTAATTAATTTACTGTTTGTTTTTGTTTTAAATAATGTAGTCTCAGAAATTAGAATCACAAGTATGTTGGGCTTTTGAAATTTATTTTTGATTAATTGAATTAGCACATTATACCTTGATTTGAAAAGAAAAATAAATAAATAAAAGCAGTAAAAGGTTTGAAATTTGACCATGTTTAAAATTAAATAGATTGGGTCATGAGGTCCTTGATTTTATAAAAGAAGAAGAAGTAAATTGGGCCAATTGGAGACCCCAGTAAAAGGCTGGGTTTGCCAGCCCTGTTTGTTTTGTAGGCGAAGTTGTCATGTGAAGCACGAGCAATGGGGTATATCAATTAACTTGTGGAATATAATTATAGGAAATAGACAAATATTGCAGTTTTGCTTTTTTTTGTCAAATATGCAATTATACCATAAAATAATTGATCGGATTTGATCTTTTGTGGGACACAAGAATTAATTATTAACTATATATCTCTATTCTAGAAAAAAAAAAAAAAAAATTATAACCCGTATCAGATAGTAAATTTTTATTTTTTATTTTTTTAATTTTCATATAAAGCACAAGATGACGTGATGAATGTTGTAATACTTATAAATCACTTTCCGATTCATTTAAAATACATTAATTTTGAGCAAAAATTTTGTACTAAGTAGAAATACTCTATTCATTGTTGGTATATGATATTATTAATTGATTCTATTCAAAAATACCATACATAATTTATTTGATAAATGTATTATGAAATATAGAATACAATAACATAATGATATAGTTGTAAATAATAAAATTTAACAATTGTTTTTAATCAAAATATAATGTCAATAATTAAAACAGAAACAAATTACGGCCTTTAAATATATGGGCCGAGAAAATCATTCAAAATCCAGCCCATATAAACTTAATGGTTGTGGGTTGAATCGAACTTCGCTTTGATTCAGTGCATTTGTTTTTTTTATATATACATACCACATCATGCGTTGGTGCCCACGTTGGTTGCGACATTCTAACATTGGATATTATCATGTTGAATGAGCATTTTTTCCACTAAGCTATATTCAGGCCCAACCCTAAGGGGAGCCCAGTAAGACAACCGTCTAGGGCCTCTGATTATAAAGGACCTCCAAATTGTAGTTTAAAATAAATAAATAAATAAATAATTGATTTTAAAATGGAGTGGCAATATTTGCACCCGATAAAATTGTATGTGCACCCCTTTTTGTAGGTACACCCCATTATAATTTTTTTAAATATGAAATCTTGTAATCACATCTCACCCATTACCAAATAGACCCTTTTTTAATTTTTAAAAATATTATAACTAAAAAAAATTATAAAATATATCTAAAATATAAGTTTTTTTTTTTTTTTTTTTTTACACCTTTTAATGTCTGTTAGATCTCATTTTTTTTTTCTTTATTTTACATACGCATAAAAAAATAAAAAATAAAAATGGAGACATCTCATTCTCCTATCCTAGGTCTTTATCTTACCAGAGAGAATGTTATGTGTTTTTTTAAATTAAAAAAAAATGTAAAATACAAAATTAAAAGAGTGAAAGGAGTCATACTCTTAAATTTGGAGGCCATCTTTTTTCTAATCTAATGATGGAGGAGCACCGCCCTCCTCCATCTTTTCTGGTAGAATGATAATGTTTTCCCCACTTTTTGATTTGGATTTTTGTTTTTCTTTATTATTTTTAATTTGATTTAGTTTTTTTTTTTTTTTTAAATAAAAGATTTAATTTTTTTTGAAAAAGTAAATAGTTATTGGTTATCTTTGGAGGTCAATGCTAATGGTCTATCTTATTTCAGGCACTGCCTGGTCGCCCCTCTCTCTTAGTTGTTTTTCTTAGTCTGCGCTTTGCCCTCTTTTGTACCAATTTTTTTTTTTTTTTTAAGTAAATAGTTATAAAATTTATTATATTTTTAAATTAAAATATTTAATTTAATTTAAGAGTAATGTTGGACTTTTGAAAATATATAAATTTGGGGTGTATATACAGTTTTAAAGGAATACAAATATCGACACTCTTTAAAATATAGTCCATAAAAGATTTTAAACAAAACTAGCCATAAATGACTTTTAAAATCGCCCACCATATGCATTTTATTTTTTTTAAACAGCCCACCAATGGAAACTCAACCCGTAAATAACTTTAAAAATAGTCCACTATACACATGTAATTTTTTTATTTTATTTTTAAAATTCCCACCAATGGAAACTCATTTATCATTCTTACAACAACAACATTGGATCAAAGGTGGCGATGGGTTAAATCCTAAAAACACTCATGTTTGTCACAAATAATCCTATTTTATATCTCTAAAAAAAAAAAACTCAATATTCTATTTATACAAAAATTCAGAAGTCGTTGTTTAAAAGGTAAATAAATCAATACACTTTTTTTTCCTTTTTGAAAGCCTTTTATTTATTTATTATTATTTAAGCTTAATTAATACTTTTGCTTCTAAAAATGTGAGATGAGTAATGTTTAAATGATATATTCTTCGATACAATTATAAATTTTTTATTTTGGTAACTTTTTTTTTTTTGCTATTTTGTTGTGTTATAGTCTCGAGTTTGAGTTATTATATTGATTTTTACAAGTATTTACTAGAAAAAATAAAAAAAATCAAGTAAACATGCATAGAGTATCGAGGGCCTCATTTTCTATAGTTCGTCTCAGGCTCCGAAAATCTCAAGGCACATTAGACGGTGGTGATTCAGTATCCACTTGAAGTTGTGGTTTTATTATAATATAAATTTTTTGCTCATGACATTCCAGAAAGTTTTTGTGCGGGATCACGATTAACATTAGTTTAGAATGTATATTTTTTTCATTTTGCATCGATGCCAATTGAGATTCCATACAAAAAATTTTAGAACCATTTTGACCAGAGAATTACCCTTTATTATAATGTAATTGTGGTTTGATTGAAAGTGATTTTTTTTTTTTTAATTTGTATAGTATTAGTCTTCGCTGCACAAGTTGTATGTTTCAGCTGAAACATAATCTCTAGCGTTCCCATTCACAGATATATACACATTTAAGCTGAATCATTTTCTAGCTTTTTTACAGTCTGTTTCTGCTTCTGAAAATTGTCGGTAGGTGATAATAATAGAGAACATCTTCTAGAAATCATATAAACTTTATAGAATTGGCTTGTTATACATGTTTTATTTGCTTTTGATCGATCACGTGGTAACATCTTGAACATCTAGAAATCATATAAATTTCAAAGATTCTCTCTACTAAATTTGAGTGATTTTTAAATGTCACTGTCCTTGTATGAATTCCTGAAATTTATCAGAAACTCTTGCCGCACACAAGTTTATCCTAAAATAGTAAATTTGAGAAACATTTTCCATTAAAGATTTAGGCATTTCACATTTTGTGGGTCTACCGGAATCTGATCAGATCAACCACTACAAATGCTAGAATCAACAAGATCAACCTATGTAGCACAATTTGGATAACAATTCACATTACAAGAGAGAATCGCAGAGAATTCTCTACACACTTTGTGATTTTATAGTCAAAGATGAGACTCGAATCCCTATCACGAATGTGAATGAGAAACGTACAACCACGTAAGTTATGAGTACGATGTAAGTATGTAGCTACTCACAATCAATTACATTATCAGATCTACAATTATATTTTAGTTGAAAAATAGAGAATCTATGCTGCAACATGTTTTTGAACAATAAAATAAAGAAGACATAAGCACATAACACACCATATATATATATATATATATATATATATATATATTCCAATGCCTTCATATTTAACAAAATTTGGATAAATAGTTCTAGTGCTCGGAAAATTCTCAAATTTTGTTTATAGGTAGATTTCAATAAACTCATTATCCACAAAAAAATTCAGATCAAAATTCATTAAAATCAATGTGTTTTCATCATGGTCCTTACCGAAATTAAAATAAGAGATCCCTCATATATGAGAGACTCACTATATATATATATATATATATATATATATATATATATATAACCATAAACATATGCAATTTTATAACATTAAATTAATTATTTGTAATAATAGTTTTCTGCACAAGATGGTTGTTTGAGTTGAATCATAATCTAGCTTTCCCACCCATACATTTTAAAGATTGAATCCAGTTCTAGCTTCTTTGTACGTCTTCAAATGGTTAGGTGTAGAAATAAATTAAAATTCAGTTCTTTAAGAAAAAAAAAACATATAAATTCATTACACGAGAAAATTTTTGAATGCACCAATATAAATTCTGATTTTTGATTCTTAGTGAATTTATTCTAATTAATACAAATTTATGGTACTATTTTTAAAACAAATATCAGCATAGACTTATAAAAAAATAAAAAAATAAAAAAAAATTAGAGGATTTCTTCTAGAAAGTATATAGAGTGTCTAGAATGGCTTTTATTTTTATATATTACAAATTTTATTTTATTTTTAAATAATAAAAGCAAATAGAGGATTTCTTCTAGAAAGCATGCAGAGTGTCCAGATTCTAGAATGGCTTTTATTTTTATATATTTTATTTGCTCTGTTTAAAGACTTTTTAAGTCGAAGAGAATCTTGAACCACCTTATCATTGACAAATTTGTAAGATTTATGATCTATCACATAAAAATAATAATAATAATAATAATAATTTTCAAAAATAATAATAATAATAATAATAATAATAAATTGTTTCTAAAACTTTGTGTAGCCGGGGGTGTGGGCCGGGATTTCCTATCTGTCCTACTCCACAATATAATATACAGGCCATGGTGAGTCATGTAGTTGGGGAGGACGAGTTGATGGGTGCTTGGATAAAGTCCGATATCCTCGATACCAAAAAAAAAAATTGTTTCTGAAATGGGCTGTCCGCACTAAAGAATTTTTATGCATGTAAAATTAGCCAAAGTGTCAAGAGAAGTCCTAAATGTTTACACCATAAAAAATTATAATAATAGAATTTTTGTTTCAAGTATACCAAATGTATACATTATATTGTTCAAGAGTGGGATCCCGTACATTTTTTCATATGGAATTCAACTTTATAACGTTATAGAGTCGAGATTCTACATGAAAAAACGTACGAAATCCCGGAGCTGATAATTATTAATGTATTACCTAGACTTCAAATGGGAGGTTTTTAAGGATCAAAACAAGAGGACAAAAAAATACTATGAATAGATTAAAATAGTTCATTGTATCTGACTTTTAGCGATCGGATTGGGTTTGGTGAATGGTGGAAATAAATGCAAGTCATTTTCCTGACTCTACAAGCAATGTCCATATATATTCTAGGACAATAGAATTTGTCACCCTACAGAGGACTTGAAAAACCAGACCTTATCTTTAGTTGTTTGAACATTGAACAGTCCAAGCTAGAATAACATTGACTATGAATTTGGGATTCAATCAATTGAACAAGCTAACCACACAATTCCATAAGATATTAGGCAGAGTTGCACTAGTGGGCAAGTCCCTCGGCATGATTATTATTTCTCATTCTTCCTTCAGGAATTTTGGATGATAATTTGGAAATTTTTGTCCTCATCAAGTACGGGTGGACTCTGACGGTTCTGGAATTCGTTATAAACCTTTCCTGAATTAATGAAATATTCGTAGAAATCTTCGTTCGAGAGAGATATTCGGAAATTTTCTAAACCACATGGATTCCTATGTCAATTGGCTCATACTGTACAAGGTATACCCATTAATGATTATTCCTTACTCATATCGGTTTTGAAAAAAAAAAATACATTTAAGGATCAAAGTTACATAATGTGTTGAAATCGGTTCCACAATGTTATGTAAATAAATATTTGTTACATAAACATTATGGAACCCGTTGTGGAACCAGATTCACAACGTTATGTAACTTCGGTTCTGAATTTTTTTTTCAGGATCGATCTAACCAAAGAAAGACCCTACCAATAAATAATATAAGATTGACAAAATTGCTGGAGTGCTTTGTATGTTTAAGTCCAAAAAATTAGGATAAATCATAGGAAATTTGGATACACATGATCATTCTGAAAAACAATTTTCTGCTTTTAAGAGATCAAAAAACAACTGTAATTGTAATTACAACACTCAAAAGTTTCAAATCGGAAAAGTAGAAAATACAAAGAAAAAAAAAATTGTATGAGATAATATTGTGTGATTTGTGAAATGCTAAACTATGTGTCCCTCCATCCCTTTGCACCACTAATTGCATTCCTCTAGTTCCTGGGAGTGTACAGACTAGTCCCAAGAGCTTTGTACAAAGTAGTGTCAGAATGTACAGCTCTAGACTTTGATGATGCCTTGATCCGACGCCGGTGGTGGTGTTTACGACCTTTCTGATGTCGGATTCGCCCCTTTTCGTAGAACTTTTTCTCTCCAATTTCCTCACAGACCTTTCTGATTCTTGGCACATCACAAATTTTCCCTTCAGGATTTACTGTGTACACAAAGGGTCCAATTGGGATGTCAGTCAAGTCTAGGAGGGGCTCCAAAGTCTTGACCACAACTCTCATGGTAGACCTGGACTTGGGACTCTGGCTCAGGCACTGATGAGCCAGTGCAGCCGCCTTCTTAGCCCCCTCGGTCGAGTACTGGCCCTCGAGTCTCGGGTCCATTATTTGGTTAAGCCTGTGACAGTCCTTCAGGATTGGCCTTGCCCATTCTACCAAGTCCTGCTCTCTTTTCGGACGGTTCTTGTCCACAGACCGCTTCCCGGTCAGCAGCTCTAAAAGAACCACCCCGAAGCTATAAACATCACACATAGTCGTCAAGTGGCCTGTAAAAACATATTTTTCCCGTTTTTAGATTCGTAAAACAGAAAACAGGTTTCAAAAACAGTCTAATCGCCCCATGGCTACGAGTTAGTAATCTTAATTACCAGTATTTATGTATTCAGGAGCTGCATAGCCTTCTGTGCCCATGACACATGTAGTGATGTGAGAATTATCTCCCAGTGGACCATCTGTTGCTAATCCGAAATCAGAGAGCTTAGCATTGTAATCCTGGGAAAGAAAAAAAACAAATATGAGGTGTTTGGTCATAGAATATGATATTTTCTTGGAAAATGCAAGAAAGACTAAGGAAAAAAAAAAATTACAGAGTCTAGTAAGATGTTTGCAGCTTTGAGATCTCTGTAAATGACTGGTTTTTCTTCTTCATGAAGAAAAGCCAGACATTGTGCAGCTCCTACTGCAATTTTGATTCTGGTCAACCATGGCAATGTTTCAGAGTAATCTACATTATTCAAAAACATTTAATTATCAGTAACAGAATTAAAAAAATAAATAAAGACTTTTAAACAATATTCAAGTTTGTAGAAATTTGTATACTTTTAAACAGTTGATTGTCTAAATTGCCCTTGGCCATGTATTCATACACCAAAAGCCTGTGCTCATTTTCATAGCAGTAGCCAATCAAATTCACAAGATGGGGATGCTTCAATTGTCCAAGAAATATCACTTCAGCCTGGCAAAAAAAATCAAAAGATCAAAATCAATCAAAATCATAGAAAATTCAAAACAAGTTTCCAACTAAAATAAATAAATAAATTGCTTTCAAAAAATAAATAAATAAATAAATTACCAGCCATTCTCTGTGTCCCTGAGAGCCATTCAAATCCAATTTTTTAACAGCTACAGGTTGTGCTTTCAACAATCCAGGCCTGAGCTTGTCACAAATGTAGCCTTTGTAAACCGGACCGAACCCGCCTTCTCCAAGGAATTCACTTCTGGAAAAATTCTGAGTCATCCCTTTTAGCTCTTTGAGTGTGAAAATATGCAGATTTGATCCCACCAGGGAGTTTGATAGATCACTAAGCGAAATCGGAGAACCGGGGTTGCTCACATCAGAGAGTGATAGTCTCTGAAGAGAAACCTGCTTGGAAATTAGATTGGATTTACTAAGCTCTGAAGGAGAATTTTTTATTTTCCTGGATTTAGCACAACTTGGGAGGAGGATTTTCCAGCTGATAACTCTTTTGAGAGACATGGTGGTTTTGTTTCAGGTTTTTGATAGCTAGGCCTTAACTTCTAAGTAACTTGATTGGAAATATATAGAGACTGAAATTTGTCTTCAGGTCTTTTATTATTTTTTTTAATTTGTTTTTCTATGAAGAAGTTTTAGATATGTTTCAGTTCTAGTGAGAAAACAAAGGTTGTTTGATTTACTGGTTTTGATTTTGAGGCTCAAAAAAACAAGTATATTGACTTTGTGTGACAAGCAACCCCACCTTAATTTCCTTCTTATAACAATGTTCTTAGGTTGGTACAACTTGGGAATATTCAAGTATAATTTAAAAAAAAATACTATGTACACCCATTAATTACACACATATCTTCAACTATATCTCTTTATTAAAAAAAAATAATAATAAATAAACCCTACTTAAACTCTAATTCTATTTCCAGTACCAAAATCTCCTATTATTATAAACAAAGTAATGGAAAAAGAATTTTCAGAGGACTCTGATCATATAGAGATACGTTTTTTTTTTTTTTTTTTTTTTTTTTTTGTTTTTGTTTTTTGTTTTTTTTGTTATGAACTCTATCAATAAGTGAGAAGTATTTAAATAAAAATAAAAAATAAAAAAAATAGCAGTACATATTGTTGTGTATCCAGGAGATCAGCGGTGATATGAGGATGTGAAATCTGTTGTAATAGATATTAGCAACTTGACATAGTTGATTTCTCTTTATTTTCATTTCCCTGAAGTAGAGCTTCTCGAACTGTTCCTTCAAAAAAGCATAGCATGGAATTCTCGGCGCTTAACTGAGTTCAAATTTGTGATTGGCTATGATGTTAAGAACATCATCTCTCGTGTCCCAAACTTTGTGGAATGTGATTATTACCAACATGGACGATGCTTGAGTTTTGTAAATGCTAAGAAGATATCTGATGTAGTTGTTGATGGCAAGAAACTTACTATGACCGTACTATGTTTTCGAGCCTGGAGAACTTAAGAATTTATCATTTGTGAAATTGGGTGTATTAATAACTTAAGAAAGTTTTTAAATAAATTGTATTAAAATGAATAAATTCATTTAAATAAGAGTATTATTGACATTAAGATGGATGCTTATAGTAATTATTTAATTTTAAATTTTAGATATATATGTACTTATAAATATCTGCACCCTTTCTATATTGATCTGAACTTAAGCATAAGTACATAAATATATAATGGGTCATTCTCTGAATCTCTGGTTAGGTTAGTATATATAAAAAATAAAATCACGATCGACCTAACTAAAGAATTATTATATATATAAAATGTATGAAGAGTTATTTTTTGATTTACACAAATTGCGAATGATCATGAATGGTATTGATCAAATTAATGTTTAAATATCATGAAAACCTTCGATCAAAACCTAGTGGAACTCAACATCAAATCTAGAAGTACTATAATTTCTCTGCTGATCAAAACTTAATATAACCAATCATGTTTAATTATTTTTAGATCCAAACATCTAGATTTAACATAAACCTAAACACGTTGTCGATCAAAAGTGTCATAATTTGAATCCAGATGTTCAAAATTTGTGGAGTTCATGATATCATCTCAATCCAGTGACGAATTAATGATGTACAAAATCTTATAAATATATAACTCGTGTGTTCAATCTTTATTTAATATTTAGAGAGTCATTAAGTCTTAACAAAGTCTTCGAGTAAAAATGAAATTGTCCCCATCTCGACTTTGATTTTAATTAAGAAATCAAATCAATCAAGTCTATGCATTTTGTTTGGACAT
This sequence comes from Acer saccharum, assembly GCA_030490815.1. Taxonomy (NCBI): domain Eukaryota; kingdom Viridiplantae; phylum Streptophyta; class Magnoliopsida; order Sapindales; family Sapindaceae; genus Acer; species Acer saccharum. The sequence goes on from CM059866.1 coordinate 3,558,958, forward strand.
GTGCTAAAATTCTTTGTGTGGACGTCATAGTGCGTGCTGGAACCGTTTTACATTGCTGACTATTCCCTTTAAGTTTTTTTTTTTTTTTTTTTCATTAAAATTAAAAATAAAATAAAATATTTTATGTAACTTAATTATATATATATATCACATATTTACACTCTAAATGCTCTATAGAATGATAAAAATAACTATAATAAAGAAAGTGTAAAAATATATTCATTTTAAATTTTTAACAACTTAAGAATTATTAAGTGTGAAAATATATTCAATTATTCAACTTATATAAGATAGATTAGCAATTACCATTTACTTATAATGATTCAACTTAAGAATAGATTATCAACTGCCGTCTACTTATAATATTATTATGAAAAGATTAGTAACTTAATCGTGACTCACAACTGAGCTTTACATCATAACTCTCAGTTCACAACGCTCATAAGATCCTCACTAGATATTCCCCGGATCCCTCCCCGGATATTCCCTAGGGTCTCCCCCGGATCTCACCACTCTCTAATGTTACAGGTGTTCTTTCACTCTACACAAAATAAACTTATTACAAGGTTCTATTTATACTAGTTACAGGGAGTTTGAAACCAACAAGGAAACCTTCTCTTACATGCACAAGTATTCCTGATCCACACAAAATCCTACTCCTTTACGCTCAAGACTTTCTTGTTCCGCACAAAGATAAACTCTTTTCCTTCAAGCACAAGAACTTCCAAAAGAAAACCTTTCCTTTTTTCGCACAACATTCCTGATCTCAACAAAATACGCCGTCACCACGGTTTGGGTCGTGGTGTGCACCCCCCCTGGTCCTATACTGCGGAAAAGTCACTGGAAACGACCACTCAGAATACCACAATCTGCGTCTCTTGCCTATTACGCGGTCTGCACCGCGCTGATCTCATTGAAATCAACCACTCCTGTGCCGTGGTCAATGCACCTTGCCCGTGCCGCGCTTCCTTCTGGAATCTAATTCTTCGGTTCTTCTTCGATCTTCAAACCTCCCTCAAACACTATCTCCAACTTCCAAACGTTTCCCACGTCTCTAGGAAGTTTAACATCAGTTGAGTCTCGTTTAGTTCACATTGGGTTCACTTGAGAATACGAGCCAAAACCTAACACTTAATACTTTAATAGTAATTAATTTTATGAATTTCTTGGCAATCTTTCTTCATATTATGTAAATAAAATGCTATTGACTTTCTTGGCTCATTTGATGATAAGCTCAAGTTGGAATTTCTTTGAACTTGTGGTTTCCATGTGTGCTGGTGTTTTGGAGACTAAAAGAGAAAAGTGAGTTCATCTACTTATAATATTATTATGAAAAGATTAGTAACTTAATCGTGACTCACAACTGAGCTTTACATCATAACTCTCAGTTCACAACGATCATAAGATCCTCACCGGATATTCCCCGGATCCCTCCCGAATCTCACCACTCTCTGATGTTACAGGTGTTCTTTCACTCTACACAAAATAAACTTGTTACAGGGTTCTATTTATACTAGTTACAGGGAGTTTGAAACCAACAAGGAAAACTTCTCTTACATGCACAAGTATTCCTGATCCATGCAAAATCCTACTCATTTACGCACAAGACTTTCTTGTTCCACACAAAGATAAACTCCTTTCCTTCAAGCGCAAGAACTTCCAAAAGAAAACCTTTCCTTTTTTCACACAACATTCCCGATCTCAGCAAAATACGCCGTCACCGCGGTCTGGGTCGTGGTGTGCACCCCCCGTCCTATACCGTGGAAAAGTCACTGGAAACGACCACTCAAAATACCACAGTCTGCGTCTCTTGCCTATGACACGGTCTGCACCGCGTTGATTTCACTAAAATCAACCACTCCTGTGCCACGGTCAATGCACCTTGCTCGTGCCGTGCTTCCTTCTGGAATCTGATTCTTCGGTTCTTCTTCGATCTTCAAACCTCCCTCAAACACCATCTCAAACTTCCAAACGTTTCCCGCGTCTCTAGAAAGTTTCACATTAATTGAGTCTCGTTTAATTCACATTGGATTCGCTCGAGAATACGAGCTAAAACCTAACACCTAATAGTAATTAATTTTATGAATTTCTTGGCAATCTTTCTTCATATTATGTAAATAAAATGCTATTGACTTTCTTGGCTCATTTGATGATAAGCTCAAGTTGGAATTTCTTTGAACTTGTGGTTTCCATGTGTGCTGGTGTTTTGGAGACTAAAAGAGAAAAGTGAGTTCATACATTGACGAAATCTATTTTTAATTAATCAATATATATCCACTTGCATTCTCTTTAATTCTCTTTAATTTATTTTTATTTATTTTTTAAAATGTTAGTTAAGCACCTACGCAAATTTTTATTTAATATAGATTTAGTTGTGAAGTTTATGTCTTAACTTATCTTACCAACTTTTTATTCTTCTATACTTTTTAAGATTTTAATTAACCTAATTTTTTTTGATTAGTGAGTTAGTTCATTTATCGAGTTAGTCTTTTAATATATAACTTGAATCTAAATAAATGATAAGTTTTTTTTCTTCTATATTTATTGTTTTGTGCATGAACAATTATTGTCCTACACTGAATAATACAATATTGGTACAAATTAAAAAAAAAAAATAGAACGATCTACATCTGATAATTTTTATTTTACTATAGCTTTCACTATCATTCACCCTATGTCATGATTGATTACATCATCTTTTTTAATAAATTCAATTGCTTAGAATAAAAGTAAAAACAAGTTATACTATGCAATTGCCATTTATGACTGAAATTACAAAGTTTATTAAACAATTAAATTAAAAATTAACAGCAAAATTAGTCAACAACAACAAAAAAAGGTGGGCTCCCTCAATCCCTTTCAAAGGTTCACATTTTCCCCAAATCAGTTTATTAGTCATAAGCTAAACACATAATCATATGCTCACAATATTCTTATGAAGGAAATATATTTTTTTGAATAATATTTTGTATCGGGAGTACGTATCGATATTAAATATCTATAAGGATACGATGATATGTGCATGACCTGTGTACTTAGTCAGATTATTAGTTAGTTTGTTAGGTTGAATAAATTAGGTTTGGTAAGGTTATGGCATTAGTGGCACCGTTGATCATGATTAGTAGGTTTCATACCACTTCCCATTATTTTCTTTAATTTCTGTATTGTTGTTTGCATAGTAAAATCGCACTATAATATTACATAGTCGAAATCTCGAACAAAATAATGATAATTATTATAAATCAATCTTTCAATTAGTAATTGTAGTTTTATACTAATCACATTATAAATGAATATAGTAAAGGATTATATTAAATACATTTTTGTCAATTTTGGGTGATTCTAAAGAGAAATCAAACCTTATAATATTTTTAAAAATATATATATAAATATCTTTTTTCTTTTTTTTTTTAATTTACCTTTTTAGTTTCTAAAAAGGTGTACAACGTACATAGTCTTGTTGGGGAGGTCTTTGGCAGAAAAACAAATAAATATTTGACAAATTATAGTCAACTCAATGTACAATGAATTTCAAAATACATACGTATTTCTTGCTTGACGATTTCCAAAACAAAGAAATAGAAAATTATATAATGTTCCAAAATATTATTCTAATCACAGTCTTTTGTTTGGGTTACAACTTACAACTTATAAATTCGTATTAGTTTCTTAAAGAAAAATAAATAAATAAAAACTTATAAATTTGTATTTTGTAGATTTCAAAAGTTATATGGATCCGATAATTAACATGCATTTTACAGACATATATCATTAAAAAATAAAAAAATAAAAAAAAATAAGTTGGAATTAAAGAAACGGTGATAAATTGTATGCCGACTTGTTATTTAATATTTATAATAATTTGTATGTTTCAACTTCTTTTTTTTTTTTTATTCAAATTTTCATGAGGTGGAGGTTGATGGAAATTGAAAAGCAACTACAGAGAAAACGCATTAATAAGCCACCAAAAAATAAAATTCTGAATGTAAAAGGAGTTATATAATGATGGGATTAATGGAAAAAAAAAATAGAAAAAAGATTGCATTCAAAATCACAATCAAGAAAAAGACTTGTATGATTATTATTATTTTTTTTAAAAGTAAAGAAAGAGACTTATGTGTTAAATAGAACCATTAAATCCAAAAAGATTTTATTGTATGATTCATATGAAATCATGTTTCACAAAGATCTTCAAGGTAGCCATTTTGGAAAAGACCATATCACCAAAAATATTGAAAATGTGTATTTGATTGGATTTATATATAAAATAAATAAATAAATAAATAAAAATAAAAATAAAAAGATAAATAAATACATAAAAAATACATATTCTGGTTCATTTTCAATGCTTTTGGTTCATTTGTAATTTTGTTATTTTTAAGGATAAAATTGTCCACAAAATAACTTCTCCATTACAAGTTAACATTCTCGTCTTTTTTATCATTTTAATAATTCATTTGGTTGAAGTATGAGGGTGTAATTGTAAATTCTTATAATTGAAGCTTAAATAGGAACATTTTAGACTTTTTAACAATCAAACTCAATCAACACAAACGAAATGCTCATGGTGTTAGTCTATAAGGGAGGTTTATAAAATAAAAGCATTTATAACTATACATCCAATAATAGTTCAAAGGTGAGGAGAGGTTTTTAATATTAATCATTTTTCTTTTTAAACTAACAAGTAACAAGACAAGATTAGGGATCTCTCAAGAACAGTAGATAAAATAAAAATAGAACAAACATTAAAATAATCGTAATTTCTACTCACCAAAAAAGATCTTTTGGGATTGTTGCTATTATTATTATTATTATTATTTTTTTTTTTTTTTTTTTGAGCTCTTAGATAGAACGAAATGATAGAAATTCATTATTATATCAAATTCCAAAAAAGTGACAAACGCCCCGCCCCCCTGCACAAACTACCCCTATCGGCAGTTGAATACTATCAAGGGTTAATTGCATTAACTTACCCACACACAATAAAGGCTTGTGGTAGGGTGTATCCATGTAATGCCCACAAAAGGCAAGTTCCTAACAAGAGACACTATCAAAAGTTTGACTCATAAATCAACCCATCATAATATTCAATATAAGTTTTTGAATGTTAAAAGATTTTCAAATTTGATGATTAAATAGATGATACAACAACACCAAAGCTCGGTATGGCTTGATGGTAAATGATACTAATTCAACCCCCCCCCCCCCCCCCCCCCCCCCCCCCCAATCAAAAGTGGCCACACACAATAAAGGCTTGTGGTAGGGTGTATCCATGTAATGCCCACAAAAGGCTTGTGGTAGGGTAATGCCCACAAAAGGCAAGTTCCTAATAGAGACACTATCAAAAGTTTAACTCATAAATCAACCCATCATAATATTCAATATAAGTTTTTGAATGTTAAAAGATTTTCAAATTTGATGATTAAATAGATGATACAACAACACCAAAGCTCAGTATGGCTTGATGGTAAATGATACTAATTCAACTCCCCCCCCCCCCCCAACAATCTCAAATCAAAAGTGGCCACACACAATAAAGGCTTGTGGTAGGGTGTATCCATGTAATGCCCACAAAAGGCAAGTTCCTAACAGAGACACTATCAAAAGTTTGACTCATAAATCAACCCATCATAATATTCAATATAAGTTTTTGAATGTTAAAAGATTTTCAAATTTGATGATTAAATAGATGATACAACAACACCAAAGCTCGGTATGGCTTGATGGTAAATGATACTAATTCAACTCGATAATTCCTCAAGTTTGAGAAATTAAGGAAAAAAAAAATGCTTTCAAAAATTCTAATAACGCAACATCTACTGATGTTTATACACTAAATTACTTGAAAAGAAAAAAAAAGGTTGTGGGACTAGAGAACTATAATCATTTTACAAGCAAAAATTTGTTGTAACAAAAACCATGGCGCCATAATACATGGAGAAAAACTGGTCGAATGCACGCATTTTACTTATACGGGAAGAAGATTGAAAAAAAAAAACTGAGAATGAAAATTATTATAACTCCACGAATTTCTTCACGATAAAGAACCATTTTGCCGGAAATCTACAACTGCAGAATCAAAGTATAGGAAAAATCAGTCACACTTATAATTGGTTGAGTAGTAGATGCAAATCGAACGGAAAAGAATTTACTTTTTCGTACCTCATCGTCCACACTGAATGGACATAAACTGATATTTACAAAAAAGAAATCCTGCAATATAAACTATAGTAAAAACGACATAAAGATTTCGAAGATAAAAACAATCTGATGGCGCAAGATGCAACATACCTTTAAACGAACAAAAACTGAATTGATAAGTAATGCAAATTGGATTGTTTCCGCTGGTGCTATCTGAAAACAAGGCTTCCATTCTGTTGGAGTCTTAATTTTTCAATCAGTGACTGATAGAATGATTTCAATCCCTTAAAATCATTACCCTGCGGAAACAAAGATTCAGAGCATGAAAAAGATTAGGGCAGTTCATTCCTGTATGCTATGCATATACTGACTCTTATCTGAAGACCAAAACTTAAAAACAACTTTACGGCTATAACATGCAAGACAGTTCCTGTTTCAATGAATTTAAACCCAGTATTTGTGCAAGAGTGCGCTAAATTTCTAGGACGACTACCTTTTGAAGCTTTTAAAAGAATAGCAAGTTGAGAGAAAGTGAAGACAGAGATATCTGGAAAATCAAATTTGAATACGAGTTTGTAATTTTTAACATTAATTAAAAATTAAAAAATTAAAAGCTATATTTGAGTGGTGCACTACTCTATTATAAAATTAAATAATCAAATTATTAAATTAACGATGACATATTATATGCATGAACATATTATATAATTATCGCATGAACATATTATATAATTTGATTATTTAATTTTATAATTAGTGCACTTAAATATAGCTTTTAATTTTTAAATGTTTAATTAATGTTAAAAATTACAAATATCGCTGTCTTCACTCTCTCAACTTGCTATTCTTTTAAAAGCTTCAAAAGGCTTGAATTATTTGGAGTTCTTGCAGAAACACAGCATATGCACACCTATACAGCCATAACATGCAATGCCAAAGTGGCAGGCTCTAGCTTGGCGAGCAGCCAGGAAAACGCGAAATGCAGAATAATTATTTGAATAATAGAGATTGAGCAAACAATTAGGAACTAAAAGTTACTTATTTGAACCCTTGTAATTTGACTCGGAAAACAGATCATACACAAAGGAGGCTGAACCTCATAAAAAACCATGAAAGATCATATTTTATTCATAAATATATGGATAAAACACTCTAAACCGCACACACAGATGCTACACACAAGTACACAACACACCATCGAGAACAATGATAAATGGTTAACTACAATTGTTCATATCTGGATAGACAAATTAGCACGCATGAATAAGAACACGCATGAATAAGAACTCCATGGTGTTAATAGTCCCATTGTTATATAAGAAAAAGCTGGAGTACAATCCCATACCTGCAACTTTTGACAATATTGCTCTGCCAAATCTTGTGGGCAATGTGCAGAAGAAAAGTTATTATATACAAAACCAACAAGAAAATCATTGCCAAACTTCTCGTACATGACCTTCTGAGCTGAGACAATTTCTCCAAACAGAATAAGCTGCCACAGGACCAGAATAACAATTCTTTATTAATAGGAAGCACCGAGAGAATAAGGTAAATAGATTTTTTTAACTAGCATTTAAAAATAAAAATAAAAATAACCTCAATTTTACAGACCAACACAGTTTATTTAACCTACCATCTTAACATACTTTCAACATTGTAAGGCATATTTTTTCAAACAATAAAAGACAGAAATAGAAAAAATAAAAATAAAAATAAAAAGATTGTCCTTACAGTATTTGCGTCACCAAACTCGAAAGATTTGTCAAGAACGCTGTATAAACAGCAATTCTTCGCAAAGACCTCAATCATAAAATTTTGGAAACCAGGTACCTACATGCATTAATAATTAACCCCATCAAAGACAGAAAATATACTCAACATAATTAAGGATGATATTTTAGGGAAAGAGAGACGAACCTTTTCTTCACCAAAAGGTCTGGAACACCAATCTTTGATTAATCTAATAAATATTTGCACACATGCCTATACATGGAAAATTTTAGATTCGGTTATTATTCTATCATTTTAGAAATCGCAATCCTTGTGAGATCAAAATGAAGAAAAACTCAAATGAAGTGGAAGAATAAAAACTTGGGAGTATTACACACACCTTTCTCATAACATAATCCTTATGATGACAAGATGTATTCACTAACAATTGCATAATCTGCTCCAAGTAGCCCCTACTTTTGGGAGCAAGGAACACTGAAGAAAGATCATGAGTGGCTATCACATGAAGAAATGTATATAGTGTCCTCTGAAGCTCAAGCAATTCACGCATTTCCTAAAAGAAGAAATAAAAATGGAAACATCTGACGTGTGACTAAACAACCATTGTTTAAGAAGTTTGGAGAAATAAGTGCATGACATACCTCGGTATTGGTTCCGGGTCCTGAAGGCAATGTATCCCTTGGTATAATATTAAATATCCTACCAGCAATAGCTGGAAATACTTCATCCACTATGTCATGCACTGAAGTGTTGAATTTGCATATAAGTTGATTGAGTAAAACAAGAAAGCCAGCAAGTTCCTTTGGCTGCAATATGAAAATATCCAAAATCAGACAGTAATATCACAAAATAAATAGTGAGTACACAATTGATATCACACTCAGCTCAGAATTAGCACAGTAAAATCATAATCACAAAAACATATTAATGTGAGCAATTTCTAATGTTTTGCCTAATTCTTCAAAGGATAAGCAAAAGACTTCTGTATAACATTTATTCTATCATGAATCGAATAATGATGTTAAAAGAACAAAATTTTAAAGAGGACCAAAGATGCATTAAGCCCTAACCAACTCAACTAGATTTATTAATTAGAAACTGTGTTAACAACTGTAATTACAAAAGGAAGTCAAACTATCAGTTTTCCGACATGTGTCCACCCTTTAGAAAGCAGGTTTTGCAAGGTGCTCTATATTCAGAGAAATCCATGGGTCCGTCTCACCGCCATCAGCTGTGGGATGGACCTATAGAAAAGTGCCACATGGCACAAAACTCAAACAATTATATTATGCCACATGGCCATTTAAAAAAACGAAAACCAGGTGGTCTTGGTGCCCACCGGGAAAAGCCTTGCCGGAGGAGGCGATTGAGGCCTCCTCCAACAAGGAGTTCTTCTCCATCAACAGAGGATTCCGTCGATGGAGGAGGACTTCTCCAGCAAAGGCCTCCCCTGTTTCCATTTAAAAAACAAAAATTAAGTTTGCCACAAGGCACTTTTGTTGGTGTTATATGCCGTGTGGCCCTCTTTTTGATTGGTCTGTCCCGCAACTGATGGTGGTGAGACGGACTAATAGAAGTTTTCTCCTGTATTCAAACACTGTTGAAAATTGGAAACTGATTTCGAACATAGTAATAAATCAATGACAAGGAGACCAGCCAGATTAGGTACTAACAAAAATAGAATTAAATGCCATGAAATCAATCACAGGACATTCAGATTCTAAACACAGCTGCGGTAAATGTTCAAACTAGATATTTTCTTCTGTGATCATTTCCCCACCACACGCAAGCCAACAATAATAGCAAAAGTTATAAAAAAAGGTAAAGAGCATTTATATGTGATCAATAAAGTACACTGTAGCACTCCATTTCTTCTCTTAAGCATAGAATTTAAATCCAAAAAAGAAAGGATTATACTAAAAGCTGCTATTAAAGTACCTCACTTTCTGCAAGCAACTGCTCCAATGCTTTAGGCAGATAAGGAAATACAGATGCTCCCAGTGTGTCCACCATTCGATGTATGAATGATGTGACCTGTGAAAACCAAAACAATAACTTTAGGCAATATGAGCAGTCAATAAATCAAGGAAAGTAATATCACGGTCCCATATTTAACTCCTACCTTGCTTCGTAGAGGCTCTATCTTTGGAAATACGACAAGAATTTGAAGGAGTACATCCAATGTCTGGAACCACACAAAAAAAGAAAAAGGAAAACCAAAAAATCATTAAGATGGGCCGACAGGTATATTTTTTAGCTTAAGAAATAATGTAGAACTAAAGGTCGTGAGCTTCTTGAACTTCATTCTAGAATTGACAACGGGAAAGTTAACAAAAATGGAACGACATTATGTCTTAAAGAAAAACAACAAAAAACAACTCCCAAATGCCAACCTGCTTAAACATGAGACCAATTGCAGGGCGACTAGCAGTTACAAGGCGCTCACTGAAACCCTGGATCACAAAAACACATTGTGAGGATAAACTGCAGGTTTATGAAGTCAAAACTCCAATTAACAATCACGTCACGTGAGTACGTTCAAACAAAAAAAAATTCTGAAAGAATAATGAAATTAAAACTAAAATTGATATAAGTAAATAGTTGCATAGCAATTAGCAATCCATGCAGGGCGTTACCTAAGATGAAAAGCAATTTACTAATATCAATTTACAAAGTCAAAGGAAGAACCTTGCTAAGAGAGTTAATTGCCACAATTATTTGCTGGACATTTGTAATTTTTGCAGGAGATTCTTCTGGATCTAATGTTTTTGCATTCAAAAGCAATGCTTGAACCTGAAAACAAACAAGAGCCCTTTAGAAAGCATATATCTATAGCATTACTCAAATGATTAGGCATGTCAGACACATAAACATGTACGCCAAAAACACCTCAGAATATGTACATCAGAAATCAAACGGTTACAAGTTTAAGCACTTCAACTACATTGAGATAAGGTATTCCTAAACAAGCATATATTTAACTATCTGTAACCTGTTGACAAAGAGGAGTGAGCAATGAAGAGAGATAATCAGATTGCTTTTCCACTGGTACATTTTCCATCCCAATCAATAAACCAATTGCCTGTAAAAGTTAGCACAACTATTAGAAACCAAACAAGCACGAAAACCCACTCCAAAGAATATTTTCGAACACTTCAAGATATCTTTTCTAAAACGTAAGTGTGTATATATATATATATATATATATCTGTCCATGGATCCGATTATACATAGAAGAAGCAGGGGACCAGATACCTCAAAGATGTGACTACCGTCTTCCGATACTGAAAGCTCTTTTGATGTATAGTTCATACTTGTAAACCGAGCAACTGTATCTTGCAGGCTCTGCACAGCAAATGAATAAGTATACACAGCAAAAGTATGAAGTATGAACATAGTTACGATACAATTATATAGGTAGGAGACACAAATAATACCTGCAAAATTTTCTCTATGAAAGGGACAAGATTTGCTTTCAACAGTCTCACAACCCTCATGAACAAATAACTAGCCCTACGACTCACATGAAAGTTTTGATGGTGTATACCCCTCTCGTCAAGAAAAGCAGTCAGAACCATAGGAATATACTGAGTATTCTCCTGAATGAACTTCATATACCTTGTTACTGTTTCCAAATACACAAGTGCAACTAGCCTATTGGAATGGCAAGGAAGCCTTGTTTGTAAAAGCGTTGGCACCAACTCACTCAAGAGTCCAGCTCCAGTTCTCATCACTTCATCACTCAACGACTCCCCTAGTGCATACAAAAGAGAAAGTGCAGCTTCCACCTCTTCAACATTTCTGTCTGGTGAAGATACAACAGCACTAGCTAATGAATTATTGATAAATACCTGAGCGACCTCAGGTGCTACACGACCAACACTACGTAACAAAACAAGTAAATCCTTTCTGAACTCCACCATTCTGTCCTCTTCTTCTATCCCAATCTTATCCAAAACATCAAGATTATGTCGGTACATTGGATCATAACGAATCTGTGTTCGAATAACTTCCAATATCTGACTCACGTGCAAAAGTTGTTCCTCCCTCAGTGGAGAAAGACTCTTCATAGTGGCAACATAACCTGAAAGGAATTGGACCATACTGAATGTTGAGTCCACCTCACAATTCTGCATCACATAGAATACCGATGGCAGAACCTCATTCAAAAGCTCCATTGAGACCACATTAGCATTTTCTGAATTCAACCGCTTCACACACTCTAGAGCCTCCACTGCATACCCAGTAAGCAATTCAGCTATTTTTGAAACCAACTCCGATTCACCATCCTCTTTCACCAACCCAAAAACCCGACTTATTTGGAGACGTTTCAAGAGGCTTAGTTTCGATTGAGGATCCATCCTTTTAGAAACCACAGCCAAAACACACCCCACTGCTGCACCACGGAATTGTTCCGACAACCCATCCGACAAAATCAACTCAAAAAATAAAGGAAGAAACGCATCATTTGCAATCAAATTAATATCAATCCAAGAAATATACCTCCTCATGCTTTCCAATATACTAGTACAGACCTCAAAATCTGAATTCCTATACATTGACACAATATCATACCATGCTCTAACTATTTGCTCCACACATTGCTGCCTAATGGCATCCTTAACTCTCGCAGCCACAGCCGTTTCCTCAGCAGTTCGAGGGTAATCCAAGCTTATCAATTCATCATCCAACGCATTCAAAACCCGGGAAAACATATCGATCACAACAGATCCTTTACTTAAATGTGGCATAAAATCAACAAACACCGAGGACCAAATCATCGGGTACTCAAAATAAATCAAAGTAACCAACACTTGTGCAAGTTTGTTCTTAATAAATGCAGGACTATCTAAAACCCTAACAGCGCTCTTCTTATCAATAGAATCATAACAAGCCATCGAAAACACAGATTGCCTAACGAAACCCTTCTCTTCCGAACTCATCACACCATATTTAACTCTAATAACTTCATGTAAAGTCTGTAAACACCAAAACTGAACCTGAACAAGCTTGCAATAGCAAAGCTTCTCAATGCATACAGTGCATATTGATAGGTTCCCCTTAAACTGTTGACAGTAATTCACTGCTTTTGATTTCAACACTGAATCAACAGCACCCGATTCATCAAAGCTAAAAAGTATGGCTTTTTCGAGATCATCCATACTTTAAACTGCTCAAAACCACTCAAAACCAGATACCCAGATATTTTTTCCTCACTTCTGATCTAATCTCCAATAAAGCCTTGATTTTTACTTTGTTTTTCAATATTTTTTCAGATATTTGGGAGAAGTATTCAAACAAGGGTTTTTGAGAGCTTACCTTATATACACTTTATTGATCAGATGAAAATTCAGAGACCTTTTATAAATGTGTATTTGTGGAGGAGGCCTAGGGTTTTTGTATTGAAGAAAAAGGTAGAGAAACCCTATTTGGATTGGATTTCAAATTTGTATAGGTTTGGTTTCTGTTTCCAAGTTTAGAAGAAAAGTATTTGAGAGCAGCGGAGGACTTTGAGAAGAAGAGGAGATTTTATATTGGGATTTGGGTCCTAATTACCAATTTACCCTTTTGATTTTAAAATTAGACCCCTCTTTGGTAATTACGTGGTTTTGATTTCTTTAAATCGTAGGTTTATGACGGTAGCCATGACATCCTTACATGATTTTAGAAAATTATTAATTGTGATTATGATAATAAATTTAAACTCGCAGATAAATATAGAGAAACCATATGGTTAAAACATATCTTCAAGAAATATAATCAATAAAACCGTATCATTTAAGCATTTATTCAGAAAATATAATCAACGGAGACAAACATACATTCTTATCTTTATTTACGTTAAATGGAAGCCACCATGTGTGCATTCTGTTTTAGAAAACTATTAATTGTGATCATGCATTTAAGATTATTAATTCATGACGTGGTAAATTCATATCCTTAAAGACTTTCTCCGTGAATTTACTAAATTTAAAAAATAAAATAAAAAACGAAATTATTGAAAACCATAAATGAGAGGAGCATATCCTTGTTATCTAAATTAATGTAATTATATTCAACAAGTGTGAAGTGTATTTTATTTTATTTTTTAATCTATTGATGATGTAGTGAATTTGTCTCATTAAATTCTTCCTCCAAGAAATATGTGGGCTAAAATAAAAGTAAAAACATTGAAATCACTCATCACACTTGCATTATTTATAGAAAACTTTTAATTGCAATCGTGATAATTGATTTAAACTCATACATAAATTTCATTTAAGGAAAAAAAAAAAAAAAAAAAAAAAAACCCATACATTATAAATATTTTTCTCCACGAGTAATATTTGAATTAACCTAAAACAAAAATATTGAAACCGAAAACCTTAATGAGATGAACATATCATCTAATCCTTATGATTGTCGGATTGAATACCATCACTCGTACATTCTTTTTATAAAAAACTATTAAATGTGATTGTGATTGTGAAAACAATATTTATATTCGTACGTAAATGCAATTCTATTCAACAAGGTGCTGAATATACTAAAGACATGGCTAATTTGTATCATTAATACCTTTTACCATATGATCATTGTGTTTGTTGAATAGAAAGTCGTCGGGATGCAATTTTTTGCTAAGAAAACTATTAATTGTGATCGTAACAATAAAATTGTATATAAATGCAATTTTATTATGTGTGCGTACTTAGTTAATCGCTTTCTGCGAGAAATCTTCAAATTAAAAGAAAAAAAAATAAAAAATAAAAAAAATTGAAAACCATCAATGACAAAAAACTCTTCCTCTTTTACGTCGTGGTTGAATTTTATTGTAATTAAGGGTAATTATGGGATTAAGATTCTACAATGGTTGTTGGGTCGGTTTTGATTAAGCCCAAGCAACCCAAGCCCAATTAAGAAGTGCAACCTCATTCTGTAGAAGTGGTCAGTTTCATTTCAAGACAAACCCCATATGCATACTTAATGTCCCCCAACCCAAATGTCTTTTGATAGTAATTAGTTTAAGGTAATAAACTAATAATATTTCTATTAGGTTTTTAGTTTTAGAGGAAACTTAAACATTTTAGAGATGTGGTAACAAATGGGTCGGGTGGGCCCGTACCCAAATCACAATATTAGGGCCACATGTCCAAGTTGTATAATTGAGAGGGTCGAGCTTGAATATTTAGGCCCGTGAGCATGAAAGGTCGGACTTGAGCATAGGGTTTGAACTTACATAATGAAAAAAAAAAAAAAAAAAAAAAATGGCGATATTTGCACCACTTAATAACCGGATGTGCATCTCAAATTCTTACATTCTTTTAAACTACAACATAGTCCTTAAGTGAAATTACTTAAATGGCGTGTTTACTAATTAGGAAAGGAAAGAAAATTAAGTTCCTGATTTCTGAATTTCACCGTTTACTAATTTTTTAGGAAATTAAATTCTGTAAACCTCACTCACAAAATAGGAATTAAATTCTTGATGGGAGGGGAACTTGATTCCTAATTGAAAAAAGAATTCATGATATTTTTACTAAAATATACTCACTTAAAAAAAAAAAAAAAAAATCGTCTTCTTCATGATCATTGACTTTTGTTTTTAATTTACATAAATCATATTTGTTTACTTTTTTTTTAATCTTCATATTGGCTTACATAATTATTAATAATTTATATAACTATAGCCTTGTGATTTATATAAAAAAAAATCATCTTTATATATACATATTATATTATAAATTTATAATACTATTTATGAACTAAAAATAACTACCACGTTTGTCAAAATAATAATAGTAATAATAATATTCATCTCTTATATATATATATAGATATAGATATATATACATGCTACTGCAACTTCGTTTTTTTTTAAATCAAGTTATGTCAATAGTTCTTTATCTTAAAAAAATAAAAAGAAAAAAAATTTGAACAATGGATTGTAGCTGGAAGCCTGGAAGAGATTAGAGAGATGTTGCTTTCAAAAAAAAAAAAAAAATTGGAGACGCATGAACGATGGATTGTATCCGAAAGAGATATGTTTCTTTCAAAATCAAAAAAATTTCATTGCTTAAAAAGAAAAACTATATATATAACAATTTAACTACTTTAAAATATTTTCGAAATAAACTCTAAATATCGTTTCGTTATAATCAAATTACAAGTTAAAACTTCGATTAATGTGTTTTATATCAAGTGAAATTCTTTAATTCGATATACATATTATATTGTTCATATATATTTTTAATAGAGTAATACTACTTTGTATAAATTTGGTGTTCAAATAATGTAGCATCTGTATAATCCATTAATTTAAATCATACAAATCTAATATAATTTAAATGAATGTCTACCATTATTGTTTTTAATAACATTTTCAATAAGTATCTAATCTAAGATTTTTATTTTTATAAGAATAAACAGTTGTAATAGTTATTTTGATGAAGATATTATCCTTAATTATTGTGCACGTAACGTAGACTTGTTGCAAATAATTAATTGCTTCTTTGCTTCTTCTAGTTAGAAATCACTTTCTAATAAGTCAAAAAAATCTGAGTGTGACATGGTGTTCTGATCATCAACGTGCATGGACTTCGCTTGCACGTTTTGTGGAACTCCATGGTTTGATTGAATTATATGAAACGATTTATAACGGGTCAAAGATTTGTCGAGACTTGTGAAAATAAAAGTATTATTAGTAAGGTTAGTTGTTCTTATGATACGAGAGGGATGTCTCACCGTATTTGTTTGAATTCCCAACAACATAAAATTGGTATTGAACACATTTTTATATATGAAACGATTTATAATGAGTCAAAGATTTGTCGAGACTTATGAAAATAAAAGTATTATTAGTGAGGTTCGTTGTTCTTATGATACGAGAGGGATATCTCACCGTATTTATTTGAATTCCCCAACACAAAATTGCTTTTGAATTGAACACATTTCTATATATGAAACGATTTATAACGGGTCAAAGATTTGTCGAAACTTATGAAAATAAGAGTATTATTAGTGAGGTTAGTTGTTCTTATGATACGAGAGGGATGTCTCACCATATTTGTTTTTTAACGTGTAAAACTGTAATGTAAGATTCAAACCCCTTATCATAAATACAAAACGAGAGATACACATCCACTCGATTAAAAATGAATATGCAATAACAAGTATAAGCATTGAAATACATGGAAGGATAGTATTTGTATAAATTGCTTAAAGGTAGTATACCACCCGTTTTATATTTATTATTGAGTTCGAGTTTCACCTTGTAAAAAAATGTGAAAAATACCAATTTCTCGATCATAGTTATACATTCGTAGTGTTTAATCTTGCTATATCCGGTGTTGTGAGGGTTTTCATTTGGATTGCATTTATAGTGTTTATCTCTTTTTTTTATCCTTTTTTTTTTTTTTTTAAGTATTACAATAATTCGGGGTTTATTTTTTTAAAAGAAGAGAACTCAAACCCGCAACCTCGCGATGTATTTATGAGAGATGTTTATTCTTGTATTGTTTAAGTCTTGACATACTCGAATATATAATATCTTGATAGGTTCCGAGAGATTCTTAACCCAATTTATATTTCAACATGTTCCGATAGATTCCTAATTCAATTCCGTAGTTTTCGGCGTCAAAACAACGTGATTGAAATAGTCCCTAAAATGTCACCGCCAAAATTTGCTGAGGCGGGGTGGTTGAGCTGCCGAGACGCAACAGTGGACTAACCACGTGCGGCGAGTGTGACAGTCACGGTCTGTGACAAAAAAAAAAACATGAAGCAAGTAGCACTAGAAGACACGTGTACGGCGCGTGGGATGACCGTGTGGCGATGGTCGTTGGTGTTGGCACGCCACGTTCCGCCAACAGTCTTCTTGAAGCTGTGAACTTGAAAGAAAAAAACAAAAAAAGAATCAAAGCAAGAGAAAATTAATTTAAGAAAATAAAAATTGGGTTATTTTTATTTTATTTTATTTTATTTATTTATTTTGTGTGGGTTGTTGTCATGGATGGGCTTCAATAGTTCAATGTTTCTAGGGGTTCAAAATGGAAGGTGACATGGAATTATCATCTGTATTCCTTTGTGATATTGTCTATTTTGCCCCTCTTTTTAATTTTTAATTTTTGGAATTTTTTTAATTGACACTTGTAGTCGGTACACTTCAAGGACATTCTAGAGTTTAAGTGAAACTTCTTTAATATTCTATAATTTAATAGGGTTTTTATATGTGATGTTCATTGGAGGCCTGTTGGAATGTTTTTGTAATGTGCATTATAACTTATAAGAGTTTTGACATAATCTATCCGTTCGTAAATCACAAATTTATATTATTTCAAATAAATTTTACGATTAGTATCAAAATATAGTATTAAAATAACGAGATGAGATTGGTTCGGTGGTAAAACCCCTTACACTCGCATCATGAGGTTGTGGGTTCAAGTCTACCTTCTAAAAAAAACCTAGAATTTATATAATAGTATAATACTTCAAATATATATATATACAGATTTTCTATTATCAGTTCGTCTTGACAATAAATATATTACGACGAAGAATGTGGATCACTAGATTTACATACTTTGATTCAAAGTGCATGTACTTGTCAAAACTTCTCCATATTATGTGATCCACATTCTTCGTCTTGATATATTTATTGTCATGATGAACTGATAATAGAAAGACTATATATATATATATATATATATATATGAGTGAGTTTCTCATGAGAGATCCCTTATTTTAATTTTGGTAAGAACCTTGATGAAATCATATTGATTTTTATGAATTTTGATCTGAATTTTTTTATGGATGTTAAGTTCATTGAAATCTACATATGAATAAAATTTGAGAATTTTTCAAATACTGCAACTATTTTTCTTGAATTTTCTATAATTTGTCCATTTTTCCGATTCCTTCATATTTATCAAAATAGGGAAAAATAGTTATTGTGCATAAAAAAAATTCACTTTTTTTTTTTTCATAAGTATATTTCATTGAATTTATCATCCATAAAAAAAATTAAAATTAAAATTCATAAAAATTGATGTGATTTCCTCAAAGTCCTTACTGAAATTAAAATAAGAGATTCATTATAAATATAGAGAGCTTCTCCTTACAATCCACAAATTATCTATTCACACTTCAATTTAATTTTTTTTATTAATGACAATTTTAACCTAATTTAAAATTACTAAACAAGACAATATAATTTAAAGACACTCCAAACTAATTAAATTATTAAAAAAAAGAAATTCTATCTCTTAAATCATTATATTAAATATTATGTATTAAACTCTCTCTCCTAAATTTTTTTTTTTTTTTTTTTTTTTGAAGAAACCCGTATAGGGGCAAACACAACCAGACAAAACTAGTAAAACAAACCCACCAAGGGAAAAACCACAACGATAAACAGCAACCACAAAACACAAAATTAAGGCCTTTGTTCTACCTCCACCATTTTTGTAATACATAACGGCGCATCCTCCTTCCACCCAACCATATTATGGATGCTTAAGGCCTCCTTAGCAAGAGCCAACGCGACCTTATTCGCCTTTGTGGAGACATGATGGAAAGACACATTTCGCACATCAGCCATAAGATTCTGAATTGCAACCATGATACCAGTGTAACTAGTTTCCAATAGATCACCCTTCCCTATTTGCTTTATTACGGTTTCAGCATCGGATTCAACCACATAATTCACCAAACCCTTATCTCTACCAGCAGTTATCCCCTTGTAAATTGCCATAGCCTTAGCACTATCCAAATCATAATTTACTTCACAACCCTGGGCACTACACCACAAAACTCTGCCTTCTTCATTCCTCACAATAATTCCATAGCCAATTTGCCTCTTCCTCTTATCCACCCTAACTCCACAATTAATTTTCAACGAACCGTGAATCAGCGGCCTCCAAAGATCATCCATCTTCTCTCTTATATTATCTTCCGTAGTCACCCCTTTTTCCCTACTGAAACCAACTCTGCGAATTTCCTCAGCATAATTCCTACTCCACCACACTACCTCATGCACATCAAAATTCGTTCTCTTATGCAACCAATCATTCCTGCTACACCAAACCTTCCAAATAATAATACAAAATAGCTCCATCTCAACCAGAGTCAACAGTTTAGAGTAGAAATCGAGCAAGTCAAGAACACTCATAAAGTGAGTTCTGCAGAACTTACCTCTCAGTAACCACCATTCACTAGCATACTTTAGTTTGGAGCAATCCTAAAGTGCATGGAGAGTAGACTCACAACATTTCTCACATATTTGGCAGGTATCATCACAATTAATCCTCTTTTTACTCAGATTTCCTCTTGTTGGTATCCAATCATAGCAAGCTTTCCAAATGAAAATCTTGATTTTCAGGGGAATCTTCATCTTCCATAACGTCTTCCACCAAACTCTCATACTGTTAAAACTAGATTGGCCATATTCATCACTCAACTTCCTACCAACCCAATATCCACTCTTAATTGTAAACATCCTGCTCTTGTCTAAACGCCACACCCTCCGATCCTCCATATTACCCAAACCAGATGAAATTTGTAAAATACCATCCATATCAAATTGCGAAAAATTCTCCTTTAATTTCTGAGTATCCCATTCACCCAATGAGGACAACAATTGGTCCACAGTACTGTTCCTATCCAGCTTATGAGTAGATATGATAAATGGAACATTGTTTGTCGGGATCCACCTATCTCCATAAACCCGAATGCTCTTTCCATTTTCCACCTTCCATCTCATACCCTCATCCAGAATCGCCCTTCTCCACATCAAGCTATTCCACACATAAGAGCCTTTCTTCAAGATAGAAACATCCAAAAAAAAAAATTTGTATTGAAATAGCATCCTTTTAGAACTTTTGCAGCAAGGGAATTGGGATTCTTACCTATACACCAACATTGTTTAGCCAATAATGCTCTATTAAAAGTCCCCAAATCATGAAAACCAAGCCCCCATTCCGACTTGCACCAGTGCAGTGTTCGTTTCTTTTCGTCTCCATCCCACTAGAATCTTGTCGTAAGTCTCTGAATTTCATCAACAAGGCTTCTTGGCAAAATAAACATACTCACGGCATAGGATGGAATGGTTTGGACTACTGCTTTAATTAAGATTTCTTTTCCCCCAGTAGATAACAACTTCTCACCCTACCCATTAATTCTATGCCAAACTCTGTCAACTATTTCAACAAACAAATCCCTTTTCTTCCTCCTTGAAAAGCAAGGCAATCCGAGGTATCGTTCATGACAATCTACCAATTTCATTCCCACCAATGAGGCCAACTTCTTGCCCTCCACCGGACCAACTGTAGGGCTGACACAAATAGTCGATTTTCCAAAATTGACCACCTGTCCAGAAGCTTCAGAATAATTGCATAACACCCTTTTAATAGCCTCACAATTCCTAGCATCAGCTCTTGTAAATAATAGGCTATCGTCTACGAAAAAAAGGTGAGATATTGTAGGACCCCGTCTACTAGGTTTAAATCCTGTAATCTCACCCCTCTCTTACTCATCTTGAATCAAACTAGAGAGGCCCTCCACATAGATCAAGAACAAATATGGAGATAGTGGGTTACCCTATCTGAGACCTCTTGATGGCAAAATACTACCACACACCTCACCATTTATTCTAATGGAATACGACACCGTACTGATGTAATTCATGATAAGTTTCCGCCATTTTTCCAGAAAACCTAACTTGACAACCATCTTCTTAATAAATCCCCACTCAACACGGTCATAGGCCTTGGACATATCTAACTTTAAGGCCATAGACTTTTTTTTTTTTTTTTTTCCCTTTTCTTCGTTTTAGCCTATTGACGCATTCATATCCGACAATGGTGTTATTCGAAATCATCCTCCTCGGTATGAAAGCACATTGTGTTTCAGAGATAACTTCTCTCAATACTTCCCTAAGTCTATTTGTCATGGCCTTGGTAATAATCTTATACATGACATTGCAAAGACTAATAGGTCTGTACTCCATGTTAACCGGTTTTTACACTTTGGGAATAAGTGTTATAACTGTTTCATTAATGTCTTCCACACTTTTACCATTGTTTAAAACCTCAAGACAGTAACTCGTCACCTCCATGCCTACGGAACTCCAAAATTTTTGGTAAAACACGGTCGGAAAACCATCCTTCCCAGGAGCTTTTAGGGGACCTATCCCAAAAACAGCTCATCTAATTTCTTCCCTTGTGAAATCCTTATCCAGGTAACTCACCGTTTGGTCTGAGAAAACTTTGCTGATTCCCTTCATGATTGTCTTCGAAGCCGTCTTCGATGGATTGCTAGTTTTAAATAAATCAGAGAAATACTTTGAAATGACTTCTTTAATCTCCTCAAAGCCTTCTCTCCATCGGCCCTCATCATCTGTAATTCCTCTAATAAGGTTACGAGCTTTCCTGGTTGTTGCTTTAGCATGAAAGAAACTAGAATTTCTATCACCATGTTTAAGCCAATCAACTCGAGCTTTTTGCTTTCAATACCTCTCTTCCGTGCTAAGCGCAGTATTCAATTTTTCCTCCAAAAGTGCTAACTTTTTCCTCCAAAATTGCTAACTTTTTCTAGGAAATACGCTTGTTCGAGTTGCTCTCCTTTCTTAAAGCACTCCTTTTATCTAAAATATCCTTCCTTAGGCCTTTCCTTTCCTTTTTTTTTTTTTTTTTTTTTTTTTTTTTTTTCATTCCAAATGGCTAGACGCTCACCACACACTAGGATTTTTCTCCTGGTATCTTCCATCATATTTGCTCCTCCCTATGTTGTGCCCCAAATCTCCAAAACAATGTCCTTGCATTTAGTATCGTCGCTCCAACAATCCTCAAAATGAAAGGCTGTCTCCCTTGACTTCTATAACTACCAGCGGCACTATGCTGTTTCGCAAAGTCCAAAACCAAAGGCCGATGATCCGAACCCCAAAAGTCCATATGTTGAATAGAATAATTCGGATACAGACCTTTCCATCTATTGTTACACAAACCTCTGTCCAACCTCTCCATTATCATTGCCGATCTCTCATAAATTTGTTATTACCATATTAAACACTCTCTCCTAATTAATCTCTCTCTATTTTTCAAATATATATATATATATATTAAAAATTCAATTTTCAAAAAAGAAAAAAAAAAGATATATGAAAGTTTGAATTATTGCAACTATAATCGATTAAACTCAGAATTTCTAAAACTAATCACATAATTTCTAAAACTAATCACATAATCGATTAAACTCGTAATTTTTAAGACTAAAGTTTTCTAGGCAATCATATACCTACAAGAGTAACAAAAAGCATTTTCATATTTCGATTTAAAAAAAAAAAAAAGTTTTTATTTTTATTTTTAATATATACATACATACGGTTCCTAAAAATCAAACTTATTAGTAAGTTTTTTTTCTTAACGGTTAATCTTACTTCAAAAAGAATGGGGATAGAAAATTAGAGATATGTATAAGAGGAGAGAGAGTTTAATATGGTAATTAAAAATTTATGAGAGAATATTTAATATGTAATAATTAATCTAATGATTTATGAGAGATAATTTCTTTTTTTAATAACTTAATTCAAAAAAGATAAAAAGGGTATTCTTGTAACAAAATGAAGTGTCTTTAATTTTTTTTAAAATTTAAATTTTGATAATGGATTGTTTTTAGAAAAGAAGTGTAAAAAGATAAAATTGGATTTTCAAAATAAGCTATTTCTCTATATATATAGCATTAAAATATACAAATCCTTCAACTAAGAATTTATTTATTTAATTAATTCTTCATATAACAATAAAATTCCAACAATATCCATTAAATTTACTTACATCCTATCAAATATTTCCTTAATCACATCAAATATTTGATTAATCACAACCCAATAGCAGCCTTCAAACATGATGTTTAACAAATCGAACAAATTCATCATTGTGGGTCTAACAAATCACAACCAAACCCAAAAAAAAAAAAAAAAAAAAAAATCCAAAGATTTTTTATTCCCTCAAATAAAATTAAAAGATTCACTATCTATAAATTTGATTCACTATCTATAAAGTGATTGATCCACTATCTATATCAAATGATACCCACAAAATTGTGAAAAAAAAGAAAAAAACAAATATCAAATGGTGGTCCCTACCCAATAACCCAACTTGTCATGCACTAAAAAGCAAGCTGATTTCATCACCTCCTTTTGACAATAATAATAATAATTCTTTCCTTGAATACAAAGCAACTAAAATATTAATTAAAATATTTAATACACTATTAATATGAGTTCCAATGCCATGGTTTTTCCAACATTGGATTATATAATTAAGAAAAGGTTTAGAGGATAAGTTCAGTGTTTATAATGATTAATGACAACAATATAAAATATTTGATGTTAAAGATAAGGTTAATTAGTCATAATCTAGGTTAATAATAATAATGAAAGCTAATGTTCCGACACCTTTTTTTGACTTTATCTACTCGATAATCACTTTATCTAAAATAAATAAATAATTAGAGGGTTTAAACTTTAAATCAATAAATTTAAGTTGATATAATATGATTCTGTATTTATTGTTACATACATACATTAAAAAAAAAAAAAGAATTTATAATAATAACATGACAATAATAACTAATAATTGAAAATAATCTCACAGTTCAATAGTTAAAGTATTATTAATTAGAAAAAAAAATAGTATAGTATTTAAATAAATTTCAAAACATATATAGTGTATTCAAATTATGTTCTAATACTAAAATGATATGTATTTAAATAAAGTTCAAATTTACAAGATAAAATTCTTTAAAATAAATATTTTGTTTATTTTGAAATTTTATTGGGCTCTATCAGAACCGGTCAATATCAATAGTTATAATTACACTTTGAAAAGACTTTATCATATGAATGGAAAGTGCACAATCACTCTAAAGGTAAGATAATCTCCGATGCATAGGCTAATGCTAATACCAAATTTGAATTATATAATTAAGAAAAGATTTAGAGGATAAGTTCAATGTCTGAAATGATTAATGATACAAATATAAAAATATTTAAAGTTAAAGATAAGGTTAATTAGTCATAATTTAGGATAATAATAATAATGAAAGCTAAGAGTATCTCCAATGCAAGCATGACTTGTGAAAAAAAGAAATGTCACGTAGGATAAATAGACGTTAAGTTAATAATTGTGTCTCCAATGTAGGCCTACGTATTCAATCTCATGTTGACGTGGCAAAAAAAATATTAGACATTGTCAACATGACCGTCTACTTTTAAACGGTTTGTTGCACATCTATATTTTAGGTTAACTCAGTAAACTTTTAAAACTGACATTAATTTTTCATATATTTTTGGTAATGAAATAAAATAAAAAATAAAACAGGAAAAAAAAAGATGGACACATTATTAAAAAAATTGTGTTTTAGACGGAAGCATTGGAGATCAAATTTTGAGTTGATTGTTTATTAAGTTTATTTTTATATCACCTAGGAAGCAAGTATTTTGACATTGTTCCCATGTCAACAATTATTGGTATGCATGTCAACAATTATTGGTATGCAAGCCACTTTTACATTAGAGCATCCGTTACATTTTTTTTTTTTTTTTTTGACTTTATCTACTCAATAATAATATGACTCTGTAATTATTGTCATATACACACATTTTTTTTTAAAGAATTTATAATAATAACATAATAATAATGACTAATAATTAAAAGGGTTGTGTTAAACTATGCCTTGCAATAAATATATATTTGTAATAAATGTTTTCTTTTTTTAGTAAATTTTTAGCTATATGGGCAAATATTATTCTACCCTAATTGAAAATAATCTCACCGTTCAATAGTTAAAGTATTATTAAACAGAAGAAGAATACTATAGTATTTAAAGAAATTTCAAAACATATATAGTGTATTCAAATTATTTTATAAAACTAAAATGATATGTATTTAAATAAAGTTCAAATTTACAAGATAAAATTCTTTAAAATAAATATTTTTGTTCATTTTGAAATCTAATTGGGGTTTATTGGGACCGGTCAATATCAATAGTTATAATTATACTTCGAAAAGACTTTATCATCCGAATGGAAAGTGCACAATCATTTTAACCGTAAGTGGATGTTTTAAAATGAACATTAAACTTAAAAACATTTTAAAAGTATATTTAAACAAAAAATAAAATAAAATAAAATAATTCTAATCATAACTAATTAATCATATGATAACTCATCTGATGTCCTGCTAATAATGTTTGATTTTGGTAAAACCCAATACGTGTCTAGCTAATAATGTTGGATTTTGGTAGATTCCGATAATCCGATATACTAAAGTTTCGAATTATTATTATTATTATTTTTAAATTTTATATACCGACTTGTACATACCGTTATTTCTGGTACGATCCAAGGACAATTTGGTACTTTTGCTGTTACATTTTCTGGCCACTAATGGAATAATTAACCAAGGAAGAGAAAAAGATTTTCGAAGAAAAATCACAGAAGAGGAAACAAAGAAGAAGCAACTCACTCTCTATCTCTCTCTCTCTCTCAAAAAAAAAAAAAAAAAAAAAAAAAAAAAAAATCAATCTTCCTTTGACTTTTATAAAATTGTAGGCTCAAATTCTGTTAATTCTTCCAATTTAATTTTTTCAAATCTTCTCTCTCTCTGGAAAAACAAATTCGTGTGTATAACACTATTCTCTCGTCGAGTCTCTCAATATCTTTACTTTTTGGATTTTGAAATCCAATTGGGTCTCTTTGTTTTACAAAATCATTCGAGCCCAGATTGGATTTTTTGAAGAATTAGTGGGGTTTCGCGATCTGGTCATCTGGGTTGGGTTCAAAATCGCGACTTTTTGACGCTCGATTTTACGATTTTCGATGCCTGGCATGGCGGTTCCTGCAATAGCGTTGTACGCAAGCCCACCGAGCACCGTATGTTCAACGTCGCACCAGATCAACTCCCACACGACGTACGACTTCGAGCTCAGCTCCGCGAGAGCGTCGACCTCGGCGCAGCCTCCGTCCACGGCGGCGGCGTCGCAGTCGCAGAAGCCGGTGGTCGGTGGGCTCTCGTGCTTGTTCTCGTCGCCCCCGGAGATGGGTTCTCACTGTCACCACCACAGAAGCGAAGAATTGAAGGAGCTGAGCAGCTCTTTCGGATACTTGAAATTCTCCGGCGGCGGCGCCTCTTCGTCGTTGAAGAGGGACCAGAGCCCGGTATCGGTGTTCAATGGCCCGGTCTCTAACGGCTCGTATTCGAGAAGCAGTCCTCCTATACGAATTGGCTGCGAAAAGATTGATGTTAGTGTGAATTTCCAAAGTTCTCTCAAGGGGACTAATGGGTTGTTTGATGGGTTTGTGAGGAATGCATTGGGGTCGTGTTTGGATTATGATTCTCCGAGTTTTCGTGTTGAAGAACATGGCGGTTTGGTTGATGAATTGACATTCAGTATGGAGGGCAGTTTCGTGGAGGGAGATTTGGAGTCTTATGCCAAGGAGTTACTTGTTAGTGCACAGTTGAGGCACAAAATCTTTTGTGAGGATTTCGTGATCAAGGCCTTCTACGATGCCGAAAAAGCACATAGAGGGCAGGTAAAAAAGAGGATTGAAATTGGTTTGAAATTGTGTTGTTTTTTGTAATCTTTTGGTGACGTAGGTTCTTTTTGTTGCAGATGCGTGCAAGTGGTGATCCATATTTGCAACATTGTGTGGAAACCGCGGTGTTGTTGGCAATGATTGGTGCCAATTCCACTGTGGTTGCTGCAGGGCTTCTGCACGATACACTTGATGATTCGTTTTTAAGCTATGATTATATTTTCAAGACGTTTGGAGCTGGAGTTGCCGATTTGGTTGAAGGGGTAAGAGAGATTAAATCAAAAATTGTTATTGGATGCTTGTACATAAAATTTAGTAGTGAATCATTCATTTGTTAGTTGACAAAAAGTTGAGTTTTTAACACAGAAGAAGTTATTATAAGCAATGCCCTTGTGATTCACATATTTGATTTTAAAGTAGCTGCATTGAATTTGAAACATATATTGACAAGTGTCGATTCGGGTTCTGGCGAAAGAAGATATTGATGATGCCACAGGAAAAAAAACTTATACTTGTTACTTTTAGTATATATCTTTGTGGTAATTGTTATTTTGATTAATTTTATATAATTTGTCTTTTGTCTGCAATGACAATTAAGTGTGCTCCAGATTGAGCCGGTTAGCTGGTTCTGTTGTTTTGAGTGTTGGAATCGATATTGGGCCTGCATATTTGTATTGGGACTTGATATATGTTCAAATCAGTTCGAGCAGGGTTTACCTCAGTTTTTGATTTCATTTTATTTATTTCATCATGCGTGGTTTAGGAAGTATTTTTTGTTTAGAACTTCATGAATTGAAGTCTTCTTTCAATAAGAGGTTTGATCATTACAAACATCTAATTTAGGTTTTCATGTCGTTTACCAGGTCTCTAAGCTTAGTCAATTGAGTAAGCTTGCACGTGAGAACAATACGGCAAGCAAAACCGTTGAAGCAGATCGGCTACACACCATGTTCCTGGCCATGGCAGATGCCAGGGCTGTTCTTATTAAACTTGCAGATCGGTTGCACAACATGATGACGCTTGATGCGTTGCCTTTATCAAAGCAACAAAGGTTTGCCAAGGAGACATTGGAGATATTTGTCCCTTTGGCTAACCGATTGGGGATCTATAGCTGGAAAGAGCAACTAGAAAATCTATGCTTCAAGCATCTCAACCCAGATCAGCACCAACAGTTGTTAACTAAGCTTGAAGAATCTTTCGACGAAGCAATGATCACTTCTGCAATAGAGAAATTAGAGCGAGCTCTCAAGGATAAAGCCATTTCTTACCATGTCATATCTGGGCGGCATAAAAGCTTGTATGGCATTCACAACAAAATGTTGAAGTATGTTCTCTCTCTCTTTCATGGTATATTGGTATTTGTAAAAATTTGACAATTATGTTGCTAAGCACACTTTCTAACTCAGATACTATCTTCGATTCTGCTACAATTTAACCTTTTATAATTAATCATCTTTTTATAGTCTACCTCTTACGAATGATTTGATAATAATTACCCTTGTGCAGAAAGAAGCTGACTATCGATCAAATCCATGATATTCATGGGCTGAGATTGATTGTTGAAAATGAAGAAGACTGTTACAAAGTATTATCGATCGTTCATCAGTTGTGGGCTGAAGTACCAGGAAAGATGAAGGACTACATAAGCCACCCCAAGTTCAATGGGTATGTTATATCTTTTTAGTAATGTTGTTCTGTTGACTGTTGACTACGATATATTGTATGTTCCATCTAACTCTTGGTTACGTTATAGGTATCAGTCTCTTCACACCGTTGTGAAGGGTGAAGGCATGGTTCCACTTGAAGTTCAAATTCGAACAAAAGAGATGCATTTGCAAGCTGATTTTGGATTTGCAGCTCATTGGAGATACAAGGAAGGTGACTGCAAGCACCCTTCTTTTGTGCTTCAGATGGTCGAGTGGGCACGATGGGTTCTGACATGGCAGTGTGAAACAATGAGCAAAGATAGGTCTTCCATTGTCTATGCTGATTCCATCAAGCCACCCTGCACGTTCCCCACACATGCTGCTGATTGTCCATATTCTTATAAGCCTCACTGCAGCCAGACGGTCCTGTCTTTGTTATCATGCTCGAGAATGA